>CAVLJG010000003.1:14681950-15035463 GCA_963669975.1 Acanthoscelides obtectus
CATCTCAAATGCTTTACCAAAATTATCCATTATAGATGTAGCTCGGTAATTTTCGAGTTTACTAGGGTCCCCAGCTTAAAAATAGGGCACACGTTGCTGTACTGAGGGAATAATTAAAAATTTTCTTTAAAGGCATGACAAATATGTCCGCCGCATCACGGACTACAAAGCTCGTTACCAGATCTTCTCCTGCTATTAACTTGTTTGGTAATTTAAAGAGCGCCTTTAGAATATCCTCATCTGTCAAGTTACCCAGATGGAAACAGTCATGCTGAGTATTAACAACGGGATGTTGGTATAAATCATTATCTATAACATAAACACTTTAGAAATAGTCTGCGAATGAACTAATAGACCGATTAAGGATTATCTGAGACTTCATTAGCAAGGGTCATCCTACCTGGTATGCTAGATGAGCCTTTCTTAGACTGGATGAAAAACCAACAATGATTCGGATTTGTGACCAAATCATTTTCAACTTTTTGCAGATATAGATTGTAACAGTCCTTTATCTGTTGTTTAACAAGTGCACGTACCCTAAAAAATTGTCCATAGATTTCCTGACTTCTGGAACGTTTATATTGTTGATACAGTTTACGTTTCAGTTTTAAATTTCGAATAATATCCGAGCTATACCAACCTGAATAACGATGCTTATGCTTGATATATTTCCGGAATTACAGGTCAAAAACGAAGTATAATTTTCATAGAACAAGTGACACATGCGATTGACATCCTCCACGTTGTCCAAAAAACACCAATCAATGTAAGTCAAGGCATTGTAAAGGCCAATGGAATTAGCTTTCCTGAAGTTGCACGTTGGAGTTGCTACATTCGTGTCAAAATTCAGAGTGGCATTGAATTTAGTTTCACAAACTACAAATAGAGACGGATGATGTAGGATGAAAAGTTTTGCAGGTCATGTCAGTTATCACAAAATCCAACATGCTTTGTCTAGCATTCCAAATAGTATTGGTTTGAGAAAGACCTGAAAATTCAAAAAATCTGTTTAGTGCAGTCGAATGTCTATCAACAATTGTATTATCAACAAAATTTGTTACATCGAAATCTCCTATAATTAGGACATTTAATTGACTTATTGTAGTTTGTGAAAATAATTCCAAGAATGTTTCAAAGTCTGCAAATGTTACTTGTGGTGGTACGTACAGGACATATATAAATACAGAATTAAAACCTATAGTACACTTGAAACCCAGAAAAACCCCTCCTCCGCATGAAGTGTCTGTTCTTAAGAAATCGCGGTCACAACGGTACACAATATACTCAGGAGGAAACAGTTCCGAATTTCTCACATCACTACACAACCAAGTTTCGGCAAGTCCTACAAAATCATAATCAGAAGACAAAATTGCGGAATAAAATTCATTGGATTTGGTATTCAGTCCGCGCACGTTTTGAAAATAACAGCGCATAGGGATATTTTTTTGGGCTTCCCTAGTTTTCCGAAACGATTCTAGGGACACCACGAACGTACTCGACCTTTAAGCCGTCTTCGTCTCTTGCAGATCGTTCTTCCATCTCCTGTTTCAGTTTCTTATAATGCAAGATCTGTCGACGTGTACGATCAAATGAGATACTAATCCTGGAGAAAACATTGCTCCTCTTTAAGTTGCTAGCTGGCTTAATACAAGCACGAACATCATCTCATCCCTAAGTGTTCATTAATGGGCCTCGTTATACAGCATTGACAGATCCTAGTCTAATCGGCTTAATACTATCGGCATTAACATCACGATCCAAGACCTGTAGGTTCTTTTTGACTTGTTCAGTGTCATAAGCCCTCTTTTGCGCGATGGACTGATCTGCACTCTCTGAACCGCAAAGATAATTAAGTGTTTCTTCCTAGACTGTCGTGTATTTCTTGAATTATATGTCCATAGTCGACAGACGGTGATATCTGGGCTGTGTCAGTGCGTGTCGACTTGAGCGCGTTTATTTCCTCTTGCAAAGCAATGACCAATGCTCGAAGATCAGATAGTGTAGCACCAATCATGCTACAGTTTTTACAGGTGAAATTAACGTTTGATTTGATTTTCAAAATTTCGGCATCATTTTGGGACAACTCAACGCAGCTGTAAAAGTAATGGTTCTTGCACACAGAACAGCTCACAAACTTGTTGTCAGCACCAAGTTTTTTGCAGCAAGTACCACCGTTACCTCCGAGAGTACAAGGAACTGGGGTCTGAAAAGCCTGTGACGTCACGCAAAGTAGGCCTATGCATGTTCTTATGGAGTATCGCGATGCCTGGCTGGCAAGAGAACCGCGCCACCATTTCTCTGCGGTATTGTCATATCTAGACTTGATATAGCAGTATCGAAATCTCTACTAATTAGTTGTACCTCTCTGTGGGCGAATTTGCAAGGTATACTCGGGGCCTACGCAGCTTTAGTGATGATGTGATTATTCTTTCTGATCTGTCTCAGTATGTCAAGAATACATTTTCGATATTAAGTTCAATCTGTCACTTATAAAGTCTAATATTCTATTCAAAATTGGAATATGTGGCAACCTTGGTAACACCAACAGCCAACTAACCTCACATTCTGAGCCTCTATTATGTATCTTTGTATGCTATGTAATCTGAAAATTATTGATGTCTTAAACTTATTTTTGTGTCTCGCGATTGTTTAGCTAAGTTTTCAAAATGCCTTAAAAGTGCTGCGTTCCTAACTGTGCCGGTAATTACGGGAAGGGTCCGAAAGTACACGTATTTTCGTTTCGATTGAATGAAAACTGTCGTAAAAGATGGCTCAATGCAATCCCTCGTAGTGATTTGGTGGTTACAAAAAACACACGAGTATGCAATTTGTACTTTGCTGAGGACAGCATCACTTGGAAATCCACCTTCCATGACGAAAAGACAGGTAGGACCATTACTGTACCCCTTAAGTATCCAAAACTAAAGGCAGATGTAATTCCAAGTATCTTTGCAAATTGTCCATAATACATTTCAAACGACATATCAAGCAGAAGAAGCCGAGATGAGAAATTGTAGGACAAAGAACAAGAAAAACTACTTAAAGCACTGCAAAGTAACATTGATGATTGTTCCTCCTATCAAAAATCAACAAGTTTTCAAAATTATTCAGACCTTCTCACAGTTTTCAGTTCATGGCAATGTCCATATGGGTGGCATAAAATTGTTCAGGATAAAGTTACTTTATTTAAGTTAGAATATAAACCAGCACCCATCATAACTCACTCTGTAATTTTTGATATTCATTGATATTATATGGAAGTGGTGGAGAATTGTCAATGTAAAAAGTCCATTGAAAGGAAAGCGGTTAAATCACCTTTATGCAGAGCCTATTGTTTGCTCCAACAGTGATGGACAAGGTGATGACAGTAAGCTGACATTCTGGCAAAAAGAATAGTGGAATGATCCAGCAAAATTTTCAAAAAGACTAGTCAGACTTACACTGCACTACATCATACAGTATATGGATTATTGGAATTAGTAAGGTACTGTAAATCTGAACTGCACAGTAATTATATATTGTTAGGTAAATTTCAAACTGACTCATTGGAAAATAGATTTGATAAGTATCGTCAACTGGCAGGGGGTCAATAGAATATATCAATTCGTCAGTTATATGAATTTGAGAAAAAGTTACGAACTCAAAGCCTGATGTCGTTGAAGTCTCGCCATGGTGATATACAAATAAATAAATTCCATGAAAATGATCATATAGAAATAGATGAAATTCCACACAATGTTAATGATTACCACTTTTTCCGGGAAATTGAAAATTTACAGTCTGATATTGATAGTATAAAGGATGAAATCCCTGTCATCACCTACTTAGCTGGTTACTGTTGTTATGTCTTATTAAAAAAATCACTGCGATCATTGTAAGGAAAATTTGATACATACAGATGACATTGACATAGAAGACAAGCACAACATTATACAGAATTTGAGTAGAGGTGGCTTAAAATTCCCAAAGGATCCAGTTATTAATATTGTCAGGCTAAGTTATATAATGTTCAATAAAGTTTTGGAAAGTGACGAGGAATCATTTTTAGAAATCACTGATAGGAGACGCGCCCTTTCTCAGTTGATAATTAACAATCTGAGTGGTAATAATCATGACACTTCATTTTCGCGTTGCACACTCCATTCACCAGATTATGTTATAAAACTAATTGTTATTTGCACAATCAATAAATTTTTGAAAAATTAGTGTGCCAAAAGGAGCGACAGCTTTTGCAAGCGCGAATAAAACAAAGAAACGTAAATTGACTACATTCACATGAGGCATCAACATTTACATAGCTCTAGATAAATGTTTATTTGTATATATTCAGAATTTAGTACTTTAATTTTCGTTATTCTAATTTTTATTTTTGATACTTGTTTTCTGTTTTCTAATTTTTGTTATTATTTTGTGCGGTATTTTGTTTGTTCTAAGAGTTTTTATTAAGTTTTCATTAATCTTTGTTATGTTTTTCTGTTGTTTATTTTACTTTGATTTTATCTGTTTTTTTTTATGATTAATCCTACAGTTTTTGCTGCTCATCTTCCTTATTCCTTTCCTGGCAAGAGCTTACCTCAGACCTCCTCGTTGGTTCGTGTTGGACACAAGTGTTCGACATGCGCTGCATTTTTTATATAATTTTTAAGTACCATTATATTATGGCTATAATAATAGTAAATTGTCCACATATTCCTGTGAAATTTTGTTGATCTGTTGTGACTAACATGGGGTTATTCATTGAAAAATTTATCATTTTTGGCAAGCTTTTATAACAGCAACTTATTACTCTAATGTAATAATAATAATAATAATAATAATAATAATAATATTTATTCACTCAATGTACAAAGATAACAAACAATATGAGTAAATAAATATAAAATCAAAACAAGCCCAATAGAAGGCATCGCCTGTACATGGACCAATAATTTAAGTTGAAACTGTAGAATGCAAATGACAAAGAAGGACAAAAATTAGCTACAGTAGATTATGTATTTAGTTGATGTTCGTATTTATGAGTTTATGAATTTCAGTCCTAGATATAGAATGTAGCCACTTTTTTAAATTTCTTTTGAAACAATTTCCGAAACTTAAATCTTTTAAGTCTTTAGGTATAATTTCATAAAATTTAGGCGCTAAATAGAGATATGATCGCTGCATTATAGATTTATGCGGTTGAGGAACTACTGTGCCACGAATTTTGTACCTGGTATAATGATTATGTTTAATTTTTTGGTCGGTGTTTACAAATTTATGGTAGTGAGTGATACTGTGTAAGAAATAAAGCTGTCTTATATCATACATTCGAACATCTGCGTATAATTTTTCAGTGGGATAAGGTTTCGGTTTTTTAAATATCATTTTTAGAATACTTTTTTGAAAAACATCTAAATTATAGATATGTGAGGAACATGCAGCTCCCCATGCTAATATACCATATGTGAGATGAGGCTCAATCAGTGCATGGTATAATGAAGATATTTTTCTGTCAATATATTCCCAAGGTGTTAAATTTTGTTTTCCCAGTAATCTCATCAATAGTTGTCCAAAGCCGCTTAGGATCATTTAAGTTATTATTCAATTTATTTAGGTAATGTTTTCGTTTGGTTTGCCTTACAAGCTCTATAAATTTATTTTTATATTGATTGTAGCAGTCGGTATTCTCTGTAGTTGGCGTTAGTTTCATTACATTATATAGTCTTTCTTTTTCTATTGCCGATGTTATTAATCCTTTGGTAATCCAGGCATTTCTGCTTTTCTCTTTGTGACTAATTATTACTTTATTGGTACTAATATCTATTAGTTTTTTATTTTCTCTATGAACAGTCCCGTTGCTTTGTCTATATTATTTATAGAGTATAATTGTTCCCAGGATTCTTGTTTGACATTTGATATTAGTTTTGAATTGTCGACAAAAGATTTGTAATTTTCCTGGTTGTTATTAACGGTAGGGATGTTAGAATGTTTTTCATTTGAAGATATCAGTAAAATAGTGGAGAAGTGGTCAGTAATATCGCTTTCTAGGATTATTGGTATACAAGTAGTTTTGTTGGATAGGTCTTTCACAAAGCAGTGATCTATACATGTGCCACTGATGGACCTTGTAGGTAGGTTTATATAGGACAGAAATCCGTTACTTGATAGGATATTCAAGTATTCATTTGTGATGGGATCATCGTCCAAAATATTTATATTGACATCTCCCAAGAAAATATGTTGCTTTAAATGAACTTCATTTTGATTTTGAAAAAAAAAATCGATATTCTTTGAAAACTCGTGGGGTTCTGAACATGGCGGACGATAAATTGCAGATACCTCAATTTTGTTATGGTTAATTTGGATCATCATGTTTAAAATTTTGATTCCATCGGTGAAAGTGAATGTATCATGATTATATTGCAGTTTATTTCTTACAAAAACTATCACCCCATCGTTTTGGTTATAAGTGCCAAAGTTATACAGCGTGTCATATCCCTGCTGATTGAAGCAAGAAATATCAACCACTTGCCACGTTTCAGTTAAAACTATTAGATCAAAATTGTACCATATTTGGTCGAGTAGTATTTTTAAGTAATCAATGTTGTGTTTTATACTCCTTATGTTCATATTAAAAATTCGGAATTTTGCATCAGAATTTTGTGTACATAAATTAAGTTCATCGACGTTTTGTGCTATATTTGTTGCAATACTTGGAATTTGGAAATCATTAATGTATTTATTTTCAGGTCCTCTTTAGAGATAGGAGTAGTGTAATAGTGTAATAGTCCAAGTAATGTTGGATGAAATATCAGTGAAAATCAGGGTGAAAATAGTTAATAACTACTTTAATATTTTCCACCAAATTGCCTTCATATACCAAAAACACTTTTCTGAATTATCCGTTATTTACATCAGATAGAGTATAATAAATATGCTGCAACAATATAATATTGACTAGCGCTGATGTACGGCACGCCGTGCTGTCGGCCGGCCGACCGGCTTACTCGTGGTGACGTCACGAGTGCATTATGTGATTTGATTTGACTGAGCGTGCAGAAATCTAGGTAGATACGGCAACGCCGGCTACGTTTTCACGTTGAACGCACGGATTCTTCCGGTGTTTACAGGTTACAGACGTATCAGATGCCAAAAAGGCTGACGATAACCAACGAATAGTACACTAATGATAACAACTGACCTTAGATACGCAGTCTGGTTGCTTGAGACGAAATTAATTTATTAAAAATGCTGCAAAACAGATCCAAAACACGCACGTCGAAAACTACACTGATATACTGATTTCTGAGTGGAAATAACACCCTCTTGCGATTGATCCATGACTTTCGGGACACCCTGTATACTTGAGTTCCTCAGACTGGCGGTCAAATTGTTAATACGTGTTCCCACGTTACAAAGCAGCCCAACTCTGACAAGCTCTAGTATCTTATCTAGTAGCTCAACTATTGCCAAAATCTAGAAGTCTGTGACACCAGGCTTAAAAAAGCCGATTCAATATAATATCAAACAAAACATTATACAATTTATTGACATTCTGTCTGGTTGTGAGTAGTCAATATGCATAATATTTTTAATAAACATGCTTTTATTACCTTGGCCTATATGTATGTAGGAATCATTGAGCATAATTTTCACCAATTTCCAGATTAACTTGAGACTTCGTATACGTATCAAGGACCGATGACGATTGAATAATTCGATTATCCTACTTAAGAAATTATTTTCTGCTTTTTAGTTTGGTTAGCCATAAAAGCGTGTTTTTTTTTGTTTTTTTTTTAACTATTATTCATTATAGCATGTGATATAATGTCCTCTGATGGAACAATTTTTCCGTGAACTGATATGGACGGCAACGTTGAGCTGGCAACCAAAAATCAATGGTACCTGCAAAACATTGAAATTAGTGCCTACTTTGCAATATTAAAAATAAACCGTAACCTAAAGCAATCTGCATTTGGATATTATTCCACCCTAGCTTATTCGCACCTTTGCAACAATATCATTGTATGGGGACAAGCAACAGCGATTAACATAGTAATTATTTTGGAGGAGATTGATTTTAAATATTAATAGGAGGGACTACTGCGGATACATCTTCAAGCGAAATAATCTGCTGATAATAATAATAATGAAGCAGTTATTGTTCAACGGTACGGATACCATTTAGAGAGCAATACAGTACACTGGTTTAATTTGCAGTCTGTGTGCCATAAAGTGAAAAAAAAAACACAAAAAAGAGAAAGGTGCCCAAACTAGAGAGAAAAGAAACTACGAATGTGATTTATCGATGATAGGAAAAATGAATATATGTATATATATATATATATACAGGGTGTTTCAGTTTATTGTTGCGTAATTTTAAGATTCGATAGAACTTTTAAAATTAATGCATAAAGTCTATATGAACATGGGTCGAAAAATGCGTGGCTTCCGAAATTTACTTTCAAAAATAGTTTTTTTTAAATATTTCGAACAATATTTGACGTATACAGTTAAAATTTGTTATACAAGGGTTTTTTGGTACGACAAAACGAACCATGGGCATATGGGCATAGTTTTACTGTAGCCGCTAGAGGGCGCTCTCTACTGTACCTGTAGTGTATTAAAATGAACGAGCATTTTTTCTTCGTGCAATTTTTAGCTTTTTGAATAAGAAAACTGATTCTTCGCGCTTTTCAACATCAACATTGTGAATTTTTGTTATAGTTAGCCGTTTTTGAGATATTTCGATTTCTAAGGTTCGATGCATTTTCAATTATTTAGGATAAAATAACGTTAAAAAGTCAGATCTCGATAACTTTTAGAAGTAGGCTGTGCCTGCAAATATTTTGGAAATTGAAAGCAGAATAAGGTTAAACGTCAATTAGTTGACAGTTAGTTTTGTTGTCTGTTGAAACCTGAAACGTTTTTTGCAATTGTGAATGCACGATATTTAGTTTCAATCACCTGTTTTTTTTTGTAAGTTTTATAAAAAAGCCATTTTTATTCTCCAATCAAGAGTTAGCGGATATTCATTTTGTGTATGGCTTTGTAAATGGAAACGTAGCAGAAGCAGCCAGAGAATACGCACCAAGATTTCCAAACAGACGACATCCAACTCGCTCAGTATTTGTAAGAGTGCATCGCCAAATAATTGAAAATGGTTTTGGAAATCTCCAAAGGGATCAAATCATAAATGTTCGTCAGCGCAGATTTCCACGTATGATTCTGCGTGAGTTTGATAGAGATCCGACCACAAGTGTTAGGAGAGTTTCTGGTGCCTTGGGAATTTCAGCAAGCCATGTTCACCGTGTTCTTAGAAATGACCATAGATGTCCTTACCATTTGCAACCTGTGCAAGGGACGGAGAACGAGTAATCACATTTTGTCAGTGGATTCTTGATAGGACTGTAATAATAGGGAGTTTTTAAGTAACGTTTTATGGACCGACGAATCATGCTTCACTAGACGCGGAGTGGTAAATTTTCATAATCAACATATTTGGTCGCATGAAAATCTGCATGCAGTTCGGAAAAGAAAGTTTCAGCATGAATTTAGTGTGAACGTGTGGACTGGTATCTACCGTAATCGACTACTTGGACCCTACCTTTTGCCTGCAAGGTTAAATGCTGCGACCTTCTTGGAATTTTTAAAGGCTGAATATGCAAATATGTGGGATGATGTTATGTTAAATTTAAGAAGATTGGCCTGGTTCCAGCTTGATGGTTGTCCAGCTCATTATTCGAGGATAGTTAGAAACTGGCTGGATGAAAATTATCCAGAAAGATGGATCGGCCGTGGAGGACCAGCCGCCTGGCCTTCACGATCCCTTGACCTAAATCCATTAGATTTCTTTGTGTGGTGATTTCTAAAAGAAAAAGTGTACCAGACTCCCGTAACCACAAGAGATATGCTAATAGACAGAATCAGGAATGCATGCGATGAAATAAAGCCTTATGTGAATAATGCTGCACGTTCGATCATTCGTAGATGTGAATTGTGTATTGAACAATTGGGTTTACATCTCGAGCAACTACTTTAGATTTTGTATGTTTGTCCTAACTATCCAATAGCATTTGAGTTCTAAATAAGTAATTTAATTTGTTAAAAATAATATTGGAAAATTAATCAAATTAATATTCTGTTTTTTTGTGTTTACTTGTAGTTAGGAATTATTGCTGTGCTTAAAAACACAATCTAAACGATCATCTTAATTACTTGTAATGCCCAAATCGAAAATGTAAAAAAATATTATTTTCCCATAAATAATTAAAAATGCATCGACCCTTAAAAATCGAAATATCCCAAAAACGGCCAACTATAACGAAAACTCACAGGAGAGCTTTTTTATGCAGGGAAGTGCGAAGAATCAGTTTTTTTTCAAAAAGCAAAAAATTGCACTAAGAAAAAATTTTCGTTCATTTTAATACACTACAGGTACAGTAGAGAGCGCCCTCTAGCGGCTACAGTAAAAATATGCCCATGGTTCGTTTTGTAGTACCAAAAAACCCTTGTATACCAATTTTCATTGATATACAGGTACATCAAATATTGTTCGAAATATTTAAAAAAACTATTTTAAAAAGTAAATTTAAACACCCTGTATTTCGGAAGCCACGCATTTTTCGACCCATGTTTATATAGACTTTATGCATTAGTTTTAAAAGTTCTATCGAATCTTAAAGTTATGCAACAATAAACTGAACACCCTGTTTATATATATGCCTATCATCATAGTAAATTGTCCACATATTCCTGTGAAATTTTGTTGATCCATTGTGACTAACATTGAGTTATGTATGTCATTGAACAACTTATCACCTTGAGCAAAATATTGTAAGCTTTTATACCACATCAACTTATTACTCAAATGTGCACGTAATGTTGAATGAAATATGATTGAAAATCAGAGTGAAAGTAGTACTAGCTGATTTTAATATTTTTTACCAATATTCCAAAAACACGTTTATAAGTTAACCGTCATGTACATGAAGTAGAGCATGTTGAATATGCTGCAATAATCATATATTATTCACTATCGCTGATGTATGGCACGCCGTGCTGCTGGCCAGCACGTGTATTATGTAAAAAACCTATCAAACGTCAAAAAAAAAGCCTATAAGATGCCACCTTACAGACCAGGTAGTTTTTAAGGTGCAAACAGTAATTCCACGTTTGCTCACTAGGATCGTTTTAAGCGTCCATCTATGGAGGAATATCACAACTACACGTACACGCATTATTGGTTGTATATGTTTTGTGAAGCCGAGTGGTCTATAGTTTTTATATCTCTCTCTAAGAAGATAGTTGGTTATTTGGTTGAATAGAAAGATCGCATCTGGCCGACTGTGTATATTGGTCTGCATGTGTACAAAATCAGTGATATTTGGTGTGTAAAAAAATCGTTAGTGAATATGCTTCCAATGAAGTACATCTATTAGCTCTGCCCGACAGGTTATCTATATGTTGTCCATTGGGAAGAGAGGTTATGTTCATAGTTATCAATTACGACTTTTTACTCACCTTTAAAAACTTACGGTGAAGGTAGGCTTTGGGTTGACCTCCCAAATAACAAAAACTTACCTATATAAAAGTGTCACCGATTTTGAGATATTGAATTTTTTCTTAAATTTAAAAAAAACGAACCTTTTCATCTGTGGACTTTAGCTGCATCTACAAGTAAGGTTATACTTTGTTAATTTCTTCTATAAAATACTTCTAGATAGTTGGTTTATCATATACAGATGCAATGTAGTTAAAGGGTATTAAGGAACCATGGACTATTTTGGGATTTATAACCTATAATCTGATACTTTTTCTTCAACTTTAACCATTTGTGGTGAAACAAAAATGTCCTGGCTATCACTGCATTATATTGAATAAACAGATTGCTCATCCAATACAGATTTTAGATAGGCACCACACGTAATATTTGGAATAGAAAAAGGGATAGCTGCTTTTGTAAGTGCCTCACACACTACAATGTAATTATTGGATTTAAATTCAAGCTGCATTGGTTACCGATCAGTGACATGCTAAATAGTACAAAGCCACATTATTATTATCTGCTCCTGATATGATTTTATGACAGTTGAGGAGACAATATCAGAAGGTTATAAATCCCAAGACAGTGCTTATACAGGGTGGCGCATCGAAAACGAAACAGACGCATTTACTGGCAGCTCAGTTTTTTTTTGGAAAAACGCTCAGACCCGCTGGTTTTGTTTTCGAGGGGTCTAAAGTTTGGCAAAAAATCACGTTAGCACGTGCATCCCCCTAAGCGGGGGTGACACCACCGCCAATATCTTAAATGGAAAGGGGGGTCGAGTGATACCTTATTTTAAAGGTCTTTCAATTCCATTTAAAATGATATAAAATTAATTTACTTCAGTTCATTAGTTTTGAAGATTAGTGGAGATCAGAACATTTGGCAGCAAAGTAATTTAAAAATGAAGAATGCACTGACCCGTTAGGCAAGTAAATGCTGAAAATGGCCACTATGACTCTCCATGCAATAGTAAAGATTTTGCTGAAAACGTGCCGCACATTTTGCAATATTTGAGGAGTAATTTGAAGGCACTCATTCACAATTATTTGTCGCAGGTCTTCTAATGATGTTGGCTGACTAGCATAAATTTTGCTTTTTAAATGACCCCATAAAGAAATCCAAAGGTGATAAATCTGGCGATCTTGAGGGCAATTCGATGGCACCTCTTCTACCAATCCATCGATCTGGAAACGCCTGATCTAAATATTGTCGAACACGTAATGCGTAACGTGGTGGGGCACCCTCCTGTTGGAACATCAACCTATTCGCAAAGTAATTCCAAATACATTTCACCGGTCAAATTTCCATGTAAGAAAAAAGGACCAGCTAAATGATCCCCAAAACTACCAGCCCAAACATTTAATTTTTGTGGCGGCTGTGTATGAACCTCATGATAAATTCTGGGATTAGAATCGGACCAATATCGGCAGTTATGACGATTTACTACACCATTTAAGAAAAAGGAACATTCGTCGGAAAAGCAAGTGTTGGATAGAAAATGTACCTCGTTTATAATTCGTTCAGTCATATCTTCACAAAATTGTAATCGCCGATCAAAGTCGTCTTCATTAAGTTCTTGTACCAGGTGAATTTTATACGGATGAAAACTATGGGCCTTTGCGAGTACTTAACGTAGGATCTACATAAACTTGCCCTAAAACCCCCACTTCTATTCCTTCGTTTCTCATGGGATTTTCAATGAGGCGTTCTTTATTGGCGACTGACCCAGTTTCCCAAACTTTAGCTACATGTTGTAGAACCTATTTTCGATGCGCGTTGTTCTAAAGTCGCTCATTATATATTTCTGCTGTTGTATTAGCGCACCGATTATTTCCGAAAAATATTTCGATAATTTCAACTCTTTCTGCTGTGGAATATACCATGGTCAATTTATGTAATAAAGCGTTACAAGTTATTTTAGCTACAAAGTTTGGTCAAATCAATCGCAAACTATGTACTAATTCCTATTTAAAATAAGTACGAGATATTTCCTTATCCTTCTTCAAGAAATAACTTTTTTGCCACAAAAAAACGCTCCAATACTCAAATTTCTTCTGAAAGTAGTACAAACTAATCTGATGTACCTATTAATGTCTACTTTAAGCTTTAAATCAATAAATCTTCAAAACTACTGGACTGAAGCTCATGTATCTTACATCATTATAAAGGGAATTGAAAGACCTTTAAAATAAGGGATCACTCGACCCCCTTTCCATTTAAGATTTTAGGGTTGGTGTCACTCCCGCCCAGGGGGCTGCACGTGTTAACGTGATTTTTTGCCAAACTTGTGTGTCTTATCATGGTTCCTTAATATCTTTTAACTATATTGCATTTGCATATGGTAAACCAACTATCTAGAAGTATTTTATAGAAGAAATGAACAAAGTATAACCTTATTTGTACATGCAGCTAAAGACCACAGATGAAAAGGTTCGTATTATTAAAATTTAAGAAAAAATTCAATATCTCAAAAACGGTGACACTTTTATATTATTTTTTGTTATTTGGGAGGTATTTTTGGACACCCTGTATGTATAATTTCCAGAATGGACAAGAAAAAGTGGATGCGCAACTAATTTCTAGTTTTGAATCTCAAGTAAGTGTATTTGAGACAAGAATCCAATGTAATTATCATCGACACATACAACTCACAGCTTACACCGCCAGTAATGCGATCTCTGAAGCAGATTTTACATCACATCAGAGCCAAACATTGATAACTGATGTTTAGGCAACACGTACAACTAAGTGCCAAATTAAAATCTTGTAGAAAAACCTACATAAT
Source organism: Acanthoscelides obtectus (assembly GCA_963669975.1). Taxonomy (NCBI): domain Eukaryota; kingdom Metazoa; phylum Arthropoda; class Insecta; order Coleoptera; family Chrysomelidae; genus Acanthoscelides; species Acanthoscelides obtectus. The sequence continues at coordinate 14,696,260 of CAVLJG010000003.1, forward strand.
GTCAAAAAAGCCAGTATATGGTCAAAAAAGATCGATATAACTTTTCAAGATACGTAATACTGGTGTCGACCGGCCTACTCGTGGTGACGTTACGTGTCTGTTGTTAGGCCTTGTTCTATCGATGGTAGCGGTAGTACACAATCTTAAGATGTTCAATGCTTAAATGCCTAGAAATAATTCAAAATAACGTAAATCGCCATTTATCGGCGGCCGCCAAATTGGATTTAGCATGATGTCACTTTGCTTATTGTGTTTCTCTCAAATACCCTTTGATTTGATGCTCATATCATAGGGATTATTAGGCTATTGACGCATCGCCATTTTGCAGCATCCGTCATATTGGATTCAAAATGGCGGCGGTTAGTTCATTGTGCACTGTCACGCGAACCAAACGTGCATACAACATGTTAGAGTAATTGGTTCAAAATTATACTAACATACTAAAGAACAGGTCAAGTTAAATAAAAGCTTGTACAAAATTGAACGGGAAAGGGAAGAACGAAGGGAAAGTGCAAGTACGATCGAAATAATTCTAGAACAATTAATAATCCTTAAAAACATTCTACGAATTTGAATACGGTAAATGATGTTAACAGCTCGCTTGTACGGCCATCAGATTGTCCAACGTTAGCTGGGCAACGTATCTACTTATTTCACTGTCTGTGTCGAAATCACGCTTGTCCGGCACGGAGGCCCCGCTGGCTGTGTGCAAAACCCTATACGTGACGCATTTCCCAGCTACAAAACGGACATACAAATGCCCGAATTCAGTTTCTGGTCGTTTTTCGGGCCGAGGCGGGTGACTAGGGATAAATTGGAGTGTGCGCTGGTTGTAGGATATAGGAGAAGATGCAGCATCCTGAGAAGCAGGAGGCACTCGGCCCAGGCCATTACCTGCTCTTTTCCAGGGACGCGTTGTCGTTTACAGCCGGCTCTCGAGTGCCAATTTGCAGCAAGGGTTGTTGTTCTTCCGAGCACGCGTCCCGCTCTCATCCCCATTTAAATTAGTCATTAGGTGATTCGAGGATAACCATTTGATACGACGTGCACTCGTGCAGCTTGCAGCCGACACGGTTAGACCTAGTTCAGACGCGCGCTTGCCTGACGATCGCTTTAAAAATACACAGGATGCATCACCACTAGAGCAGAATATCCCATTACGCACGTCGATCAACGTCGACGATCATATTGAGCACAAAACATAAATAATATACACTGAAGGAGGTTTAGTCACGTGCTATCCACAGGACAACACATTTTGCTATGATAATCCCAAAGAAATTTTGTTAATACGATTTTTGAACTGGGAAAAGCTTCGTCTTGTAGTTTGTTCCAGAATCCCGACCCCCTGAGGACAAAGGACCGGTCGTATCGGCCAGTTCTGGATGTACGAATTTCGACACGGTTAGGATGGTACGCCAAAGTCAGGCGGGTCTGTCTGGCAGGCACATCGCGCGACGGCATCATGGAAGAGAGCTCTGAGGAGCAAAGCCCGTTGGAGTAGCGATAGAAAAAAGCTAGATCGCCGACGGCCCGCCGGTGCGAAATGATCCAGAGACTGTCTGTTAGAGAAGATTCATCTATCAGTCGGACCGCCCTCATCTGGACAGCATCGAGCATAAATAATGTAGTCGAGGCAGCAGCACCCCAAATGTGTGAGCAATATTCGAGGCTAGGCCTTATCTAGGCCTTGTATAGAGTGAGAAGGTCATGCGGAAAAAAGTACTTCTTAGCCCTGAACAAATAGCGTAGCTTTTCCCAGCAGCTGCCGCTATTGACGAGATGTGTTCGTGCCAAATCAGGTGCTCGGCGATCTGGACTCCGACCACCCGAAATGAATGACTCTGTGGCAGATGGCAGAACTCGACCATCCATCGAAACCGGATGAGCGCTAGGAGGCTTTTTGTTCGTCTAAGTACAGTACTGCGTTTTGGAAGTTTCAACACCAACATTAGCAGGTCTCTCGTCAGAGGGGAAGTCGACGCTAGTCTTCTTTTTTCAGCTCAACGGCAGAGATCGGATTGTCACTCTGAGTTCCTGCATGTAGAGTGCTGTCATCGGCGAAGCTGTGGATTGGGTTGATCGTGCAGGAAAGAAGGTCGTCGATATGTGATGGCATCACAATTGATATGATCCGTATAATACAAAAGCATTTGCTCAAGTATATTACCTTCATTATTAACTTTTGTATAACAAATAATCTTTATCCCTCTTCCTGGAAGAATGCTCTTGTTCTCCCTCTGCCTAAATCTAATTATCCTTCAAGTTTTTCTGATCTTCGTCCTATAAGCATTTTACCAAGTTTATCTAAGCTTTGGAAATGGCTCTACATGAGCAGCTGCACACATTTGTTTGTCAAAATAATTTACTGACCACCTCCCAATCTGGCTTCAGACCATTACATAGCACCACCACTGCGCTCCTGTCTATATCGGATAATATTTATAGCGCGGTTGATCAAGGAAAGCTGTCCTGCTTAGTTCTTCTTGATTTTAGCAAGGCCTTCGATACGGTTGACCCAAATATTCTCTGTAAAAAGCTTAGATACTTTGGCCTGTCATCATCGGCTTGCACGCTGATTAAGAGCTTTTTAACTGATCGCTCACAGTCTGTCATATATGAAAACAATATATCAACTTCTTTATTCAGTAATTTTGGTGTCCCTCAAGGATCTATTTTGAGTCCCCTTTTATTTGCTCTTTATATATGTGATTTTCATGAAACCGCCAGCAACTCAATCGTTCATCATTACGCCGATGATACCCAACTTTATAACTGCTTCGATCCTGATGAATATATGCTTGGCCAACATCAAATAAATCAAGACCTGCAGTCTATGTTTGACATATCTAGTGCTCACAATCTAAAACTAAATCCTGGCAAATCATGCTGCATTTTATTTGGGCCCAAAAAGAATCGTGAAATAAATCAATATCGCATTAATATTATGGTGAATAATGAAGACATATCCTTCGTAAACGAATGCAAAAACCTTGGTATCTGGTTTGACTGCAAGCTACGCTTCACTAAACATGTTAACCAACTATGCAATGCGTCCTATAATGTGCTTCGTCAGTTATACCCGAGTCGAAGTGTCCTGTCGACACAGCTCAAGCTTAAACTCTGCGAGTCCCTTATCCTGTCAAAATTATCTTACGGTGACTCTGTTTATGGACCTGCTCTTTTACAACGTGATGCCGAGCGGATTCAGATGATACAAAACTCATGCATCAGATTTTCTTATGGAATCCGTAAATTTGATCATATTAGTAGCGCTTTTGACCAATCGGGATGGTTTAAGATGAACAAATTGAGGAAACTGCATTGCCTATCTTTGGTACATAAGACCCTTATCCTTAAAGCGCCATATTATCTTTATACAAAACTAAGCCTCCTCTGCCAGTACGATCAAAGATCCTCTAGGAATAAACTCATCTTACTTATCCCGCGGCATTCGACAGCATTGTTCACACGCAGTTTCTCGTACTGGGCACCCAAACTATATAACTGCTTATCAAGTGAGTATAAAGAATATAGCCTAAGCAATTTTAAAAAAAGGTTAAAGATGAGTTTAAAGCAGTCGGATGGCTAAAATTTTACTTTATGCATATCCACAGGTAATTGATTGTTTCCTTTCTCTGATAAGTGTTATATTCTAAGTTTTTTTTTCTCTCTCTCTCTATAGTTTGTGTCAATGTTTTCCAGGTCGGGTTGAAAAACAGCATAAGCTGACACTCCACCTTTTCGTCACTGTTCCTTTTAAATCAATTATTTTGTAATCGTGTGACGAATAAAGGCCATTTATTATTATTATTATTATTATTATAAAATATTTAAAGTTTACGTTAGTTTACTCCACAATTGCGTGACGTAAGCTAAGAGGTCCCCTGTGGATCGTTGGTGCCGAAAACCATACTGCCTGTCGCTAATCAAGCTGTGATGTTCGAGGTAATCCAGAAGCGCGCGATTTATGCACCTCCGATTTATGTCAGTGTCGATCGCCATTTTTTTGGACGTCACGAGGTTGCCAGATTCAGCACGCGACGTTGCTGGCTCTTTGCATAAATCTGAGACGGTTGTATAATTTTTATAATATGTATGCAAGATTTTATAATGACATGTATTATCAACATACTTTTGCTGTTTTGATAAATAAGAAGTCACTTATTTGTTAAAGCAGCAGCGTCAATGGCACAAAGTCATTATAAAATCACCCCATATATCCTAGTTATTTGAAATTTTGAGAATAGTGATAAGATCGTTACGTGTTATTAGTACATTTTTATCCAAATCATATTGTATGAAGATATCAATAATTTTCTGTTCAAATATTTCTCTTCCTGGAATGTACTCTAGACTTTTTCTATCGTTTTTGAAAGGACACCCGTCTAAATGAGTTTTATAGGTTATAAAAGCTTGCATTTCAAGAAAAATCGCGAATTATCTTACTATAGATAATCCGAACACCCAGTTTTAATGGTTTTATTTTAATAAAAGTTGGTGAATGTATTTATCTTACTGTAATAACAAGCGAAAAAATTTTCAGTCTTATCAGTTGGACATTCCAGTTTTTATACTGCTTTTTTTTAATTCACTAACGCTCTAAAAATGAATATTTCAGCCGCAGTAAAGAATCAACGTTGGCGGATTTTGGTTCTTGACATCCTTTACGATCGGTTACGATGCCTAGAGTACGGAGACCTGTACGATTTCGTCAACTTAGTGAGTTTGATAGGGCCGTATAGTGGAACTTCGGGAAGCTGGACTTTCTTTTCGGGCAATTGCAGTTAGAGTGCAAAGAAGCGTAGTACACTGTGGTTAGGTGTTGTCAGGCATGGCTTCGAGAAGGCCGTACGCAAAGAGCAAGGGCACTGGACGCCGCCGTAGAACAACAGACCGTGAAGATCGCCGCCTAAGATTATTGGCCTTAAGGGACCGTTTCTCCACTACCAGGTCCATTGCAAATGAATGGTTTGCAGAACACGGAAGACCTATTGGCATGCGAAGTGTTTACCGACAAATGAGAAGTTTTGCTTGTTTTCATACCGGCCACACTGGGTCCTAGCTTTAACTCGAGAACACCGACGTAATCGCCTTGAGTGGTGCAGACAACGGTCACTCTGGGATCAGGAATGGAACAGTATTGTCTTTAGTGACAAGTCTCGATTTTGTTTAGGCATGCACGATGGTCGTGCCAGGGTTAGAAGGCGACGTGGTGAAAGGAGGAATCCACAGTTTTTGTTGAAAGACACGTTCATCACACTGTTGGAGTTATGGTTTGGGGTGCTATAACTTATGGTTCCAGGTCACCTTTAATCTTCATTAAAGGTAACATGAACGCGCAGCGTTATATCCACGAAGTTCTAGAACCCTATCTTGACACCCTGGCAGATCCAACTTTCCAACAAGATAATGCCCGACCACATGTTGCAAGAGTCACAATAGACTTCTTTCAACATAATGATGTCACATTGTTACCATGACCACCAAGATCTCCCGACTTATCCCCAATTGAGCACGTGTGGGATATGATGGGTAGGAGATTGCTCAATTTGCAACGTCCTCCTCAGACTCTAGAAGCACTTCGAGAGGAGTTGGTGGTTGCCTGGAATGAGATACCACAGGAGGACATTGACCACCTGATCAGAAGCATGCCTAGGCGCGTTGGAGAATGCGTAGCACATCAGGGTGCATCCACACATTATTAAAGGTCAAAGGGCTTTAAAGCAGTGCAATCATTTTGAAATTTTTATTATTTACTTATTATGCTTCATTAAGTACTTATACAAAATTTTATTAAAATAAAACCATTTAAACTGGGTGTTCGGATTTATATGTCACTTAGTATAGATTAACGGTGCTCGTAAAATAGACCGAGATATTTTAGAGGGTGATTCCCTGTTAAAAATAAGGAAATGATTTCTATAAACATGGGTCCGGAAAAGCACGATAACTTAAAACAAATAAATTATTAATATCTTAAAAAATATTTACTCGATTCTTTTGAAATTTGGCAATATTATTTGTTGTAATTTAGCTAATTTAGCCCTGTATAGATTAAAATTATAAGGTCCAGCGGTATCCCAGGGGGCACCTTAGCGAATATTATTTGCAAAAAATGTACACAACTGCCTTTTTTGTAACTTTAATAATTGTTGTTTACAAAAATACAACTTCTTTGCCTCTTGTATGTTTTTCGTATCTCACTTGTATTCATATCATGTCCAACGTGTGCAAGCATTATTACCAAGAGATTTTTTACCTCGTTCACAGTTTTGCCAATGGTATTACCAAAAAGTTAATAATAACAGAAATTTTAATAAAATCATACAATGTATGGAGAGACGAAAATCCTCATGCTTACGTAAAATGTCACCACCAGGAACAATTTTCTTTAAATATGTGGATGGGTATTGTTGGTGACCATTTAATTGTGTCATACTTCGTACATCTAGAACCCATAGGACCGCCCCTTTGTCCCTAGGGTGTCAAGATTGTGGAACAATCTATCTGAGGAGGCGTTTTCCAGTACTACTAACCTTAGGCAATTCAGATTAACAAAGTTTATTTAAGCTCCACATAGCAGCCGCGGTGCAGTGGTATTTAGGCTTGTAGATTTGTATTTTTACACATAGGAAATAGAGAAATGTTGCGCTGATGAAACGTGAGTTGTAGCCGAAGCATGCATGGTCACAAGAAAGTGCAGAGTGTATATCAAAATTTCATCATGTTTTTTACAATTCCTGAAATTGAAGGGGTCGTAGGGCAAATTAAAATTCGTGGCCCTATTTTGCCGTTGAAAAGCGGGCCGTTCAAGTATTACGTGAGCACTATGGGAGGGCGGGGGGTTCTTTGCTTTGCTTATTTTGGATGACATGGGGGGTAGGGGAGTCTAGATGATGATTACGTCATCGGTAGTTATTTACTTTTTTACACGAATGGCAACCCTCACATTGTCTTTGCTTGAAAACGAAACGCATTTTCGGGGATTCCCGCAAATAATGCATACGTTTAGTGAACAGCGCGCGGTAATTCCCCTACTCGATTTAGAACCGAGTAGGGAACTTACCGCGCGGTGTTCACTTGTCTAAATTTCCTCTATCAGTGTATTCTTTCGTTTGGATACTATAACGAGTAGACGTATTGTAAGCATAGTAAAGCAAGTTAACATTTGTGTTACCATTGATTCCATTGGCCAAAGTTTAATGTTTAAATAAGATGTCGTTTCACAGAGACAAATCCAAGTTATACCAAAAAGTGTTTGAAAGTTTTAAAACATCTCATACAAGTACGAAAGTAAGTACAAAAGTAATGTACAAAAGTTAGTTAACGAAATGTGGCGAAATTACAAATTACAAGCAAAATCCGACAAGGAACTAGATATTATTGTATCTAAGAGAATCGAAGAAGAATTGCAAGTGGCGACTAAGAATAAATCCAATCTACTAATTTTTTTTTCTAAGGTGAGTGACGAAATCATTTTAGGTACCTATGAGTACTAGAAATATTAGAAATCGCCAAAAAGTTTCTCTCTACTGATTAGAAAATATTATGGCCTATCTCAAAGTATAGAGGTAATATTCATTATATTATAGATTTATTTCTTATGATTGATTCCGTCAATTGGTCACAAAGTACAGGATGTTAGTTTTATACATATATACAGAAAACTAACACCCTGTATTTTGTGACCGGAACGAATTGCTCGTTTAAACATATTGGATTTAAAGCATAGGGTTTTGTATTTACCATATATATTGCCTTACTTCGTATATATGTAGCTTAATAAGAGAATCTTTAGCAGAAGCCATAGTAAGTTTTTATTTTTAGGCAACCTGTAAACCTGCAGAAAAAACACAAATTATAATACAGTCAGCATCAAATATTAAAAAAGAGAAAAAAGATAAAATAAAACCCGGTAATGAATCACAACAGCAATGCTAAATTAATGAAAATACAGATAAACAGAGAGCAAAACCTTCTCAGGAAGCTATGAAAAATAAGATTGCTCTACTCGAAAAAAATCTGAATGCTTTGTATTCTGCCAGAGATACTATGCCAAGCCGTGCTGAAGTTGATAAACAGATCATTAAGTTGCGCGAGGAAATAAAAACAGCAAAACAGTCTTTAAACAGGAAGGTTCAAAACGCAGTTGCCCAGAAGAAACACAGGGATGGTATGAAAAGAAAGTTACAAGATATTTGTCATAAAAATCTAGAAATAAAAAAAGACTATCTCTGAGGGATTCAGTGGGACGTCCTAATCTTGAAAGCAATCAACATTCACTATTGAAAACAAACGCGGATATAGCTTTATTTAGGAGTGCAGCAGATGATAGAAGACGAACGGAATCAATTCGCAGCGTAAAAACTCTTGATGAACTCACCCAAGAATTACGTAAAATAGGATTTGACATTAGTCGCAGTGGGACATATCTTCGTTTGATTCCCAGAAAATCTAATTCTGCAGAGGGACGAAGACATGTATCGACAATCCCTATCAAGCTCATTCGGGCTCAAACTGATCACCACAAGAGCCACTTAGATAGCAAGTTCGCTGAAACATCAATCCATTATTTAGAGAACATAGCATCCATACTTGGACCAGATCAAGTATTTTTCATATCTCAAGATGATAAAGCTCGAGTCCCTATTGGCGTAACTGCGGCAAATTTATGCTCAGGATTTCGAGACGCTTCTCGAACTTGAAGAGTTTCGACCATTAGCTAAAACTGACCATGGACTAGTAAAACCAGTGGTAATCATGACACTTTAGGCGACATGATCTCGATGCATTGTTTTTAACTACCAATGCTCCTGGAAGAAGTGCGTATAACAGAGTAGAGCACAGAATGGCTCCTCTTAGTCGGGAACTGGCTGGTTTAATATTGCCTCATGACCATTTTGGGTCTCATTTCGGTGAACTGATGAACAGAAAGATCTAATTTCGAATTTGCAGGAAATGTATTAACTGAAGTATGGAGTTCAGTGGAAATTGATGGCTATAATGCTAATGCAAAATATGTTGGGGCAGGTGAACAACATCTTCCTGATTTTCCAGACATTAAATGGTATTCAGAACATGTGCGTGAGAGCCAATACTTGCTTCAAATTGTAAAATGTAGAAATACAGAAAGCTGTCGTCCAAGAAGTGGCCTATTTAGATTACTAGACAATAGGTTTCTTCCACCACCTGTAAAAGTAAAACAAACAGTTGATGACTTGGTTTTGGATGAAGGAGGGCAATTTCTTAATCTTCCAGTCAATTTAGCTCTACGCTTAAGTGCTTCACTCAAAGATTTCCTGCAAATGCCCTACGATTATTTTTGTCCGACACATCGAAAATATCCATAAAAAGGTAAACACGCACACTGATAGGAAAGTTAGACCTGTAAGAGTCGCTGCTCGTCGTGCTAATGAACTGATGTGCATTGTTCAAAATTTAGAGCACCATGATGTTGAATGGCTCGATGAGAACGACGTAGGCATTCCAATATCCGATGAAAGCGAGCAAACTCACAACACTGAGCAGCAATCGAAGCAATCCAATGTCATCGAAAACTTAGAATCATGTATTCGGGTTTCATGGACTGAAGACTGTTAATTTGAATTTAATATATGTACCAAAAATTTAAAATAGGTTTGTTATGTTAGTAAGATATAATATTTTTGTCCTTTACTCCATGTTGAATACCATATCAGTAAATGTATAATCTCTATCCTAAATCTATTTTCTTATTTTTCAAATTATAATTATAACGTTATAATTTTAATATTAAAAAAACAATACATTAATTGACAAATGTTTACGTAAGCATGAGGGGAGGGGGTAAGAGCTTTGCTTACTTTTGCTGACAAGGGGGATGGGGGGGGCTTACGTAATACTTGAACGGCCCCGGAGGGATACACAGACATCTTGACTTTTGAGTATTTGGAGGCCCATAGGTAAGAAGGAATACATAAGCCTCGAGATGAACCTACCTCAAGTAACACCGACGCTGCAGTGGACACCGCTTGACACTAGGCTCCTTACCCACGTGCAAATTCTAACGCGCGCGTCACTGTCGCGTCTGCAACCACAGGCGCAGTATGCGAGACAACTGACTCCCAATCCATCAGCCTGCCGTGGTCTGCACCAGCAGGGACCCCACTTTCTTGCTCTTGGGGGCCCACTCTCACTTTTTTACCGACGGCAGCTGGTGTCACGTGCGTCGGTGGGGATTCCGTATTTACACGGATGGATTCGCAGATGCTTCCTGATATTATTAGTGCACTATACTTGACACTCAATATACGGAGTGTTCTAGACTTAGTGGTCACAGTGTGACAAAGTTCTACGAAGCGCGGAGGTATAGGCATCTAAGGCCCACACTGAAAGTCGGTCCTTGAGGGCTGAGTGTCATCATAGGCTTCTAAAATTCAGAAATGTCCAATGCTTTCAATTTCTTCCACGTTTTTAAAATCAATATTTTCAAAAGTTGGACAATCTATAAAATCCCTAAAATTTCCAAAATTGTCGAGTTTACAAAATTTACTGTTTTCATAATCATCAACATTTTCAAAATCACCAAAGTTTTCAAAAAAATTTTTTAGATCTCTAATATCTTGCATATTCTAAAAACGGTAATCAAAAGATTTCGAAAATTTTCAAAAAGCTCCACGTTTCCCAAGTTTTTGAAATTTCCACAATTTTCAAATGCTCAAAATTTTCAAGATTTTCAATTTTCTCAAAACTTTCATAATTAAAACAATTTTAAAAATCTTTAGGTTTTGTGCTTTAAAAACTGAACAACTGATTTTAATATTTTTATGCTATGAAAACTGAATAACTGATATAATAATAATACTACTACTACTACTACTACTACTAATAATAATAATAATAATAATAATAATAATAATAATAATAATAATAATAATAATAATAATAATAACAATAATCTCTCCCCCCTACTGTTTTGTATGTCACTAATTCCACTGACCAGTATGCTTAACAGAGAAAAAACTGATTTTGTTATAGACGCAAACAATACAGTTAATCATCTGTTATACATGGATGATCTGAAATTATTTGCCAAAAATGAGAACGATTTGCGTCGCGCTTTAATGACAGTGAAAACATTCTCGGATGATATAAATATGCAATTTGGACTGGATAAGTGTGCAACAGCAATATTCAAAAGGGGTAAACTCACTAAAGCACAGAATATAATTCTAGATAAAGCAACAACAATAATGAACATGGAGCCTGAATAAACCTACAAATATCTAGGCATTGAAGAAGCAGATGGAATCGAAGATGAACATGCCAAATCCAGAATATCGAGGGAGTATTATCGTCGTGTGCGCCTGATTCTTAAGACAGAATTATGCTCCAAAAATAAAATATCTGCAATCAACTCCTTCGCTGTGCCTGTACTAAGTTACAGCTTTGGAATTGTCAATTGGCTGAAGTCAGATATTCTGAGAATTGACCGGAAAACCAGGAAGCTGCTGACAATGGCACATATACACCATCCCAAGGCTGACGTGGACAGGTCATATGTAAAGAGGCGCAATGGAGGACGCGGAATGGTAGAAATTGAAGCTCTATATGAAACATCTATGGTTGGTCTCGGAGAATATATAACCCAAGGGAAGGACAAACTGTCAAAAATAGTGAAACAATGGGACAATGGCCTTTGCAAATACTCCATCCAGAAAGAGATGAAGAAGATTATGTCGGAACGTCTAGGAGGCGAAAACTCCAACAGAAACTCAATCGACAAGATCAAGAACGTCGCTGAAAGTGGCAGACTAGCAAAAGTAGCCTCGAAACCATTGTACGGACAGTTCTTCCGACAACTCGAGAGAACAGAGGTAGATAAACGTGGAAGTGTCAGTTGGTTGAGAAGCTCTACGCGGAAACAGAAGCTCTGATAGTATCTGCACAAGATCAAGCATTAAATACAAGGTACCACCAAAAGTATATACGTATACTAAAACAAAGTATAGACAGTAAATGCAGAATATGCGGGCAGTCCGACGAACTCATCAGCCATATAGTAGCAAGTTGCCAAGTACTAGCCCCTTCAGAGTATACCGCTAGACATAACAATGTAGCTAGTTACGTTCACTGGAAAATATGTGACTCGTTTGGTATTCCAGTTACAGATAAATATTATCAGCATGAAATCCAGAGTGTCACCAACATCAAGAGTGACACCACTGATGTGTGTATTATGTGGGATGTGCCGGTAATAACGGATCGGACAATAAAAGCAAACCGACCTGACATTATAATTCATAACAGGAAGAAGAAAACATGTCAACTAATTGATATAGCGGTTCCCGACGATTTCGATGTAAAATCGAAAGAAAATGAGATATCTAAGTACAGAGATCTCCAGATAGAAATACAGAGGATGTGGCATGTGAAAGCTTGGATAACTTCTGTCGTTGTCGGTGCATTAGGAACTATCACCAAAACCTTCCACGGAAATTGTGACTCAATACCCGGTAAACCAGCACTCTACCAAAAAAAAGGAAGGTCCTTTTAGAGTCTCTTTGATATCTGGTTGATATCTGGTCTATCCTTTATTACCAGACAGATACGTCTGTGGAAGAAAAAGATAATAACAATAATAATAATAATAATAATATATTTATTGCCCAACAAAAACATCCATTTAAAAGACAATGTAATTGGTACAATTTGACGATACAGTATTTTTAACTACAATCATAGCTCGCCCAGTTTCTGAAAAAGGAATGAAAAAGAAATGAACCTACTCACCTACCTGTCTTAAATGCTATGAATTGAATAATAGTAGTCGCTGAATACAGCTAATATATCTTTGACTTTATCATGATGAATGTCACACTTATCAGCAATGGTGTTAAAGCTGGGGCACATAAAGTACACAGGTGGCTTAATCATAACATTAGAATTTGGTGTTTTTAAGTAAAAAGCGAGAAATTTTCGAGAAGTGCGGGACGGTACATGAAAATCAATTTTAGCTAATAAAGCTGAAGAAGAATCAACATCACTGTGTACGAGCTTGTAAAGGAATTTTAAACTATTACAAACTCTTCTCAGGTCAAGAGGATGTATTTCAAATCTGAGCAACACCGCTGATTGGGGAGTCCCACGATTGGGATAAACACCATCTAATTTGAAAGTCAAGTATTTAAGAAATATCCTCTGTACACTTTCAATTTCATTAGTATAGATTTGGTAATATAGATGCCATACACTAGAAGCATATTCCAGCTAAGAACGCACCAAGGTGCAGTATAAAGCCTTCAGTGCCGTTTCACTACAAAACGATTTACAGTTTCTTATACTTATTGTACTAATATGACCTGTAAATCCTAATTTAACATCAAACACCACACCTAGATCTCTTACTTCTGAACAACGCATCAAACTGACACCTACCAGTGTGTAATCAAAAACTATTGGATTCGTTTTCCTGGTAAAAGAACAGGTTTGGCATTTGCTAACATTCAAAAATAATTTATTAGTCGAACACTATTCAAATATATGATTCAGGTCAGCTTACAAGATTAGACAGTCATCAATGCTGTTAATCTGAGCATATATTTTTAACTCATCGGCAAACAACAGAGAAGGACGGGTTAAGCAGTTAGGGAGGTCATTGATAAAATAAAGAAAGAGCCGAGGGCCTAAATTTGATCCCTGCGGTACACCGGATGAGGCTGAGTAAGGTGAAGATTTGAAACCATTGTAAGAAACGCACTGATTTCTATCATGCAAGTAAGAAGAAATGAAATCTAATAAATGTTTGCTAAAACTTGAAGGCTGAGTGTCACCACATGTTTTTTTTTTGGAAAAATCTGGAAATATTCAAGGTTTCCAAAATCCATATTTCAAAAATATGTATTAGTAATTTCTAAAATTTTCAGAAATTCGAATTTTTTAAAAATCCTTAGAACATGCACCAGAATATCCAAAACCAGAACTATCAAAAATTTCAAAACTATCAAAGATTTAAAATTTATAAAATTTCGAATATTTTTAAGACTTTCTAAATTTCCAAAATTTATGGAATTTTCAAAATTAGCAAAATCTTCAAGTATTCATCATTTCATAATTAAATCAAGTTCCAAAATTATCAAAATCTTAAGAACTATTTTGTATAAATATACCTGAATTAGTTGTTTTCAAACCTTTTAGGTTTCAACTGAAAAACTGCTATAATTTATACAGGGTGGCGCATCGAAGACGAAACAGACGCATTTACTGGCAGCTCAGTTTTTTTTTTATTAACGCTCACACCCATCGATTTTGTTTTCGAGGGGGACACAAGTTTGGCAAAAAATCACGTTAACACGTGCAGCCCCCTGGGCGGGGGTGACACCAACCCTAAAATCTTAAATGAAAAGGGGGGTCGAGTGATACCTCATTTTGAAGGTCTTCCAATTCCCTTTATAATGAGGTAAAATACATGAGGTTCAGTTTAGTAGTTTTGAAGATTTATTGATTGAAAGCTTGAAGTAGACTTCAATAGGTACACCAGATTAGTTTGTACTACTTTCAGAAGAAATTTGACTAAAGGAATTTACTTAATAAGTTAATGCTTTTGTTCACTCCCCCATTGGTTTGTTTATCGTTTTGTTGTTGAAAATAGCTATTGGAGCGTTTTCTTTATGGCAAAAAGTTATTCCTTGAAGAAAGATAAGGAAATATCTCGTTCTTATTTTAAATACTAATTTAGTACATAGTTTGCGATTGATTTGACGAAACTTTGTTGCTAAAATAACTTGTAACGCTTTATTACATAAATTGACCATGGTATATTCCACAGCAGAAAGAGTTGAGATTATTGAAATATTTTTCGGAAATAATCAGTGCGCTAATAGAACAGCAGAAATATTTAATAAAGGACATGAGAACAGTAACGTGCATGGAAAATATACTAAGTGACATATAAATCCGAACACCCAGTTTAAATGGTTTTATTTTAATATAATTTTGTATAAGTACTTAATGAAGCATAATAAGTAAATGATAAAAATTTCAAAATGATTGTACTGCTTTAAAGCCCTTTGACCTTTAATAATGTGTGGATGCACCCTGATGTGCTACGCATTCTCCAACGCGCCTAGGCATGCTTCTGATCAGGTGGTCAATGTACTCCTGTGGTATCTCACTCCAGGCAACCACCAACTCCTCTCGAAGTGCTTCTAGAGTCTGAGGAGGACGTTGCAATTTGAGCAATCTCCTACCCATCATATCCCACACGTGCTCAATTGGGGATAAGTCGGGAGATCTTGGTGGCCATGGTAACAATGTGACATCACTATGTTGAAAGAAGTCTATTGTGACACTTGCAATATGTGGTCGGGCATTATCTTGTTGGAAAGTTGGATCTGCCAGGGTGTCAAGATAGGGTAAAAGATGGGGTTCTAGAACTTCGTGGATATAACGCTGCGCGTTCATGTTACCTCTGATGAAGATTAAAGGTGACCTGGAACCATAAGGTATAGCACCCCAAACCATAACTCCAACAGTGTGATGAACATGTCTTTCAACAGAAAACTGTGGATTCCTCCTTTCACCACGTCGCCTTCTAACCCTGGCACGACCATCGTGCATGCCTAAACAAAATCGAGACTCGTGACTAACGACAATACTGTTCCATTCCTGATCCCAGAGTGACCGTTGTCTGCACCACTCAAGGCGATTACGTCAGTGTTCTCGTGTTAAAGGGAGGACCCAGTGTGGCCGGTATGAAAACAAGCCAAAACTTTTCATTCGTCGGTAAACACTTCGCATGCCAATAGGTCTTCCGTGTTCTGCAAATCATTCATTTGCAATGGATCTGGTAGTGGAGAAACGGTCCCTTAAGGCCAATAATCTTAGGCAGCGATCTTCACGGTCGGTTGTTCTACGGCGGCGTTCAGTGCCCCTTGCTCTTTGCGTACGGCCTTCTCGAAGCCATGCCTGACAACACCTAACCAAAGTGTCTACACTTCTTTGCACTCTAACTGCAATTGCCCGAAAAGAAAGTCCAGCTTCCCGAAGTCCCACTATACGGCCCCTATCAAACTCGCTAAGTTGACGAAATCGTACAGGTCTCCGTACTCTAGGCATCGCAACCGATCGTAAAGGATGTCAAGAACCAAAATCCGCCAACGTTGATTCTTTACTGCGGCTGAAATATTCATTTTTAGAGCGTTAGTGATTTAAAAAAAAGCAGTATAAAAACCGGAATGTCCAACTGATAAGGCTGAAAATTTTTTCACTTGTTATTTACAGTAAGATAAATACATTCACCAACTTTTATTAAAATAAAAGCATTTAAACTGGGTGTTCGGATTTATATGTCACTTAGTATATAAAAATCGTCCATTGACCTCAAAATTTTTTGGTTACAAAATCTTAAAAATTCTCATATTTTTTAAATCTTCAGAATTTCTAAAACATTCTAGATTTTCGATATTTCCGAAGATTTACAATTTTTTAGGTTTTTTAAATTTGGAAAACTCAACGTTCAAATAATTGTGAAAAGCGAAAAATGTTTCTTTTTATAGAATCACACTTTCACTAACATTTCGGCTAGTTTCAGTTATTTCAGAGCAAGGGCGGATCAACCCCCCCCCAAGCCTCAAACTTGCAGGAAAAAATGAGGATAGGGGAAAGAAGTTTTTTGTTTGAAGACTTGACTTAACATAAATGTACAATCTGTTCTTAAACTGCTGTTTATCATTTCCCTTCTTAATTACATTATAGTAACAGCAAACGTATTGACAATACCCCCTGAACGTAGGCAACCCACACTACTTGCCCCCTCCCCACAAGACGTGATCCTGGATCCGCGCCTGTTCCAGAGAGTTACTTTGAGCGGCAAATAGAACCAAAGGAAATTGTATAAAAACAGGTCAGAAAAAATATTTTAATTTACATCAAATAACATAGAACAATAGTTACTATTGTTAATCCTGACAATTTGCTTGTAATTATAGAACTAGCAGAATTAGTCTTCGAAGTTGTCGTTTCTCTTGTTTCTGTGGTGGTTTCAGAGTTTGAAGTTGTTGTTTCACTTTCTTTTGTAGTAGTGGCAGGTTTTGAAGTTGTACTTTTTTCTGTGGTGGCTTCAGGAGAGGTTTTTTGACTTGTTTGTGGACTAGTGACAGGTTCTGAAGTTGTACTTTTACTTGCTTTTGTTGTGGAAGGAACAGTTGCTTTTGTACTAGGGACAGGTTTTAAAGTTGTACCTTTACTTCCTTTTGTTGTGGAAGGAATAGTTGTTTCTGTACTAGTGTCATGTTTTGAAGGTTTAGTTCCTTTTGTACTCGTAGGCGTAGTTTCTGAGCTTTTCATGATGGCATCTAGATTCTCTTCTTGTAAATAGTAGCTGAATCTTCCAGTCTGCGTTGGTTTAGAGACTTCACATTTGTTTACCTTAAGCTTGCGTTGAGCAGTCTTACAGATATCTTCGTCAGATAATCCGATGCATCGTTTCAGCTTTTTCGTGTCCGAATCTGCAAAAATATGTACATTCAGATACTAGGTGTATTAAAAAGCTTGAACGTCAGGAAAAATGTTAATGGCGACACTGCTCAGGAGTTTGATTTGTATGATTAGGTGAACAGAGAGATGAGAGATCGAGCCATACGTCGATTCCAGGATCTAGACTCTAGACGGACAGCATCGACCCAAACTTGCTATTTATACTTCCTATTGTACTCCAACAATGCAACTTTACCGTTATGAACATCTCGTAAAGATTTTCTATACCCTGAAAACAAAATTTGCCCGATGGCTTGAGTTCAATGTGTGTGAGAGAGAAGTGTATATACACACATATATTAGAAAGATATAGAATAGCAAAGTTCATCACCGCGTCGCTTAGCAACGCTGACGCGCCAATCTGCCGCATTGCTAAAATGTTACACCAGCTCCTTGAATTAAGGATCGATTCCGGATCGGTCCTAACGGCGTTTTATTTTATTCTAAAAGTCAGGATTGCTACAAATTCTGCAACTTTGCATCATTGGTCCGCTTGGCAACACCGCATCTCGTACATTCCAAGTCAAGGTTTCCACCGCCATGATCATAGATGCGCGATTCTGTTCAGTACCCATCTAGCTCTCATTGGGAAGTGTCGTCTTGCTTAGAAACGGTTTTCACCTGCGTATACGCAGACAGTGATAATTTGTATTGCGTAATCAATAACTTAGAATGTGTTGATTTTACCACCATCGATGGAAATTAAAGATAATTCTAAAATAGGTTAAACTACCAAGGGGCGTGTCGTCAGCCGTTCCTTCATTGCCTCCTTGATTTTCACAGACTTTTCTCTCCTTAAGAAAGGCTGAGGTATTTCTAGACTTCTACTATTCTGTGTCAGCGTCAGCGTTCTCCTATTGTGAGGCTATGCTTTCCTTTTGAATCCTAGGAAATTTCAGGCTGATATAATAGCTTGAACAATTTGATGGTATTTGTAGCATAATCTCAAAGCAGAGCGCTGACACGGAACAGTCGAAAACTAGGAAAATCAAGGATGCCATAAAGGCGTCCCACAACTATTGTAGGAACATCTGACGTTACGACATTGAGTCGCATCAAAATTGATATACTAAGTGACATATAAATCCGAACACCCAGTTTAAATGGTTTTATTTTAATTAAATTTTGTATAAGTACTTAATGAAGCATAATAAGTAAATGATAAAAATTTCAAAATGATTGCACTGCTTTAAAGCCCTTTGACCTTTAATACTGTGTGGATGCACTCTGATGTGCTACGCATTCTCCAACGCGCCTAGGCATGCTTCTGATCAGGTAGTCAATGTCCTCCTGTGGTATCTCATTCCAGGCAACCACCAACTCCTCTCGAAGTGCTTCTAGAGTCTGAGGAGGACGATGCAAATTGAGCAATCTCCTACCCATCATATCCCACACGTGCTCAATTGGGGATAAGTCGGGAGATCTTGGTGGCCATGGTAACAATGTGACATCATTATGTTGAAAGAAGTCTATTGTGACTCTTGCAACATGTGGTCGGGCATTATCTTGTTGGAAAGTTGGATTTGCCAGGGTGTCAAGATAGGGTAAAAGATGGGGTTCTAGAACTTCGTGGATATAACGCTGCGCGTTCATGTTACCTCTGATGAAGATTAAAGGTTACCTGGAACCATAAGCTAAAGCACCCCAAACCATAACTCCAACAGTGTGATGAACATGTCTTTCAACAAAAAACTGTGGATTCCTCCTTTCACCACGTCGCCTTCTAACCCTGGCACGACCATCGTGCATGCCTAAACAAAATCGAGACTCGTCACTAAAGACAATACTGTTCCATTCCTGGTCCCAGAGTGACCGTTGTCTGCACCACTCAAGACGATTACGTCGGTGTTCTCGAGTTAAAGGGAGGACCCAGTGTGGCCGGTATGAAAACAAGCCAAAACTTCTCATTCGTCGGTAAACAATTCGCATGCCAATAGGTCTTCCGTGTTCTGCAAACCATTCATTTGCAATGGACCTGGTAGTGGAGAAACGTTCCCTTAAGGCAAATAATCTTAGGCGGCGATCTTCACGGTCTGTTGTTCTACGGCGGCGTCCAGTGCCCCTTGCTCTTTGCGTACGGCCTTCTCGAAGCCATGCCTGACAACACCTAACCACAGTGTCTACACTTCTTTGCACTCTAACTGCAATTGCCCGAAAAGAAAGTTCAGCTTCCCGAAGTCCCACTATACGGCGCCTATCAAACTCACTAAGTTGACGAAATCGTACAGGTCTCCGTACTCTAGGCATCGTAACCAATCGTAAAGGATGTCAAGAACCAAAATCCGCCAACGTTGATTCTTTACTGCGGCTGAAATATTCATTTTTAGAGCGTTAGTGAATTAAAAAAAAAGCAGTATAAAAACCGGAATGTCCAACTGATAAGGCTGAAAATTTTTTCACTTGTTATTTACAGTAAGATAAATACATTCACCAGCTTTTATTAAAATAAAACCATTTAAACTGGGTGTTCGGATTTATATGTCACTTAGTATATAAATAATTCTTCTTGGGTTTGACAGTAACGTAGTCTGTGCGAACATTTTCTGGTGTAACATATTTGCAAGATTGCACGAGCTTCTGCGTCAACGTTGCTATGCAATGTGGTGATTACCTTCTCTCTTCATCTGCCTTCTATCTTTTTCTAGCATGTGATGATATACACTTTCTCTCTAGTACACATTGGACTCGAGAGGTCAGACAAATTTGGTTTTCCCTGTATACCGGGTATAATAAGTAACGAAACGGGTCTAGATTCTTCCAAGTAAGTTATTTTTGAAAATGATCAAGATACGGTTTGAACTAACTTTGAACAATGGGTTCAATAATGACGTTGAATTTGACGTTGAGCCTGAAAAGCTGAAAAAAAAATTTATCTAGAGTCAATTTCGTAAATTTTTTGCCAATATTATTCGTGACGCTGCCCCCCGAGAAGCCACTGCAATTTCTGCAATTTATAATTACTGTCTAGCTAGCGCTAAGTTAGCATCTTATTGCGATAAGCAACACTGTCAAAATTCAACAAAATCGGCACAAGCATATTTGAGTTAACAAATAACAAAAAATTTTATAAAACGTATCTCAAGAACCAGGCCCTTTAGGACACATATTTGTATGATTTTTTCTACTTAATTTTGATTCATGAATACACCCTTGTGATTATGGCCTATCACTAAGCAACACACACGTAATTATGTTGAAATATTTTCATTGTGGCTGGACTATTGTACTTACATGTTTGTACTTACTTTCCTTGTATTCTAAGTCCAAACAACCAAACGCTCTGGCTTTTTCTGTAGATATGCCTAACTCTGGTACCGATGATACTGAACTAATGTCACACTTTGCTAAAACGGCCATCTCACAGTTTTCATCTTGACATGTTAAGCATCGATCAGCCATACCTAGACCCATACCTAGAACAAATATTGCTAGTTTAAATAATAATACATATAGTAACTATAGAGGCTATTCTGTGGACTATTCCAACTAAAGATCATTTTTTTCTATGGTGATTTTGAAAATTCCGCTTCCCCACGGAGATACTGGACCCTAAGCAACTAATTTTTTTGCTAACCTTATCTGTAGTGGGATTTCAAAATAAATTGACATTGCCAATTTCTCTCCTATACAAGGTGACATACTAAGATTTTCAATATGACGTTTATTCGATTGTTCTCCAGCATCAACTTTATTTTTTCTCAAGGATCCCATATTGGATTTTTGCACAGGTGAAAAGAGTTTTTAATTCTGGTTCCAAATATGTATTATCCATCAGCCTATACAGGGTGTAATTTAATTGATGACTAAAAATACAGGTAATAATTCCTTAGCTCGTTTTAGGAAGAACAGTTTATATGAACATAATATCCTACGCCTCTTAACTATTGTGCTAAAGGGTGTTAAAATTTTAAGAAAAATAAAATCGTTTTCTTATCATAACTTTAATACTGTTCCAGATATTTTCATGAAATTTGACATGCACCTAGTAACCACCAATAGGCATTTTTGGATGTTGAATATTTATTTATTTTGTACTACATTTAATCTCTTGACTTTTTCCTATCCGATGCATCGTTCTCATGCATTTATTGTGGTATAACAAAATTATTTTAAACTTGTAGGTGTTTTTAAAATAATGACATTTGATCGATTACATTGCGGTCTTGATAATTATTCATAAATGTGATAGTTCTTTACATTTTGAAAGTTTATTTAATCAATAATAATAATAATAATAATGTCTTTTTTCCCACAAAAGAAAATATAAAACAAGTTGCAAAACCAGTTTTATATGAACATATAGTGGGAGGGGCGGAGTTCGGCATATCCGCTCTTCCCTTAACCCCTGGTTTTAGGTTTACATCATAATAAGATAAGCTTATATACAGGGTGTAATAGGTGTAAAACATTTCAGGAGGTGATAGTACAGCCCCTTTGCTATCGAAATTAGTATATAATACCATACCCTATATTCAAAGGTTGAAAAGTTATTGAAAATTTAAGATTTTTTTAAAAACAATCCATATTTCAGAGTAAAAAAGTCGAGAGAGAAAAAAGTTGGCGATTAAACATTTGTTTTTTGTGGTTTTGGGTTATTATTTCAATAATTAACTATTATAAATTAAAAAAGATTCGAAAACAATACCAAACAACGTATTTATTTTCATTCAAAAATGTTTAACTAAGAAAAACAAATAACGTTTTACAGTAAGTAAGGTGTTTTACAAAAAAATCAGTATACAAAAAAACGTACAAACAATTCAAATAATATCCTTGTTTCATAAGGAATCTAAATTGGTATGATAAGTGCACAAAAACTGTGTGAAACTAAACATAATGTATTTATTGTAATACAACAATAGGGAGTAAATTTACCAATGGCTTGTCTCCTATTTTCATAATTCTCTGATTGATAAGAAAGTGTTTTTGTGAAAATAATGTAACTGTAAGCTATGGGATAGTTATTATTTTAAACTACGGTTAAGTTGCACGATTAGATTATTTACACAGTAGTAATTATACTACAGAATAATAAAAACTGACTAAAAGTTACTACAATTGGTAAGTAAAAAATACAATAATGAAATGAAGGTAAAATTCATTGCAATTTTGTTGTTCGAACTGACGCCCGCCGTTTCTTATGCAAGCCCGTAGTCTTTTTCTCATATTGGTTTACGTGATGCGGTCAGTTAGTTGTCCTCTGATAGTGTCAGCAGCAGCAATAATTCTTTCTTTCAACTGTGCAAGAGTGTCTATGGGCTCAGCGTACACCAGTGACTTCATGTGCCCCCATAAATAATAGTCACACGGTGTTAAATCTGGGCTCCTCGCTGGCCACGGTGTCGGTCCACCTCGGCCAATCCAGCGACAAGGATATTTCTCGTCCAGCCACTGTCTAACACCCTGACGGAAATGCGCGGGACAGCCATCGTGTTGGTAGATCATCTGCATCCTGATATTCAGAGGCAGGGCTTCGAGATACTCCCAGAGTTCGGATCTCAAAAAGTTTTCATAGGATTCGCCATTCAGGTCGACAGGCCAAAAAACTGGTCCAATTAGATACGTATGAATGATTCCCATCCACACGTTTGCCGAAAATCTTCTTTGATGGGCTCTTGGCTTTGCCATGTGGGGATTTGCCTCTCGTGGGGCCCAATAATATAAGTTGTGATAATTTGTTGTCCCCTCTCTGTCAAACTTAGACTCGTCTGTCCACAATATTTTAGTTAAATAGTCGTTTTCTTCTTGATCCCGATGAAGCATGTATCGACAAAAATCAATTCTTCTTGCGGGATCTCCTTCTTCTAATACTTGAACCGGTGTGTAATGGAAAGGGTAAAGTCTCGCCGAATGCAAATGAACCAAACTTTCCAGTGAGTTAAACCAAGCTGCTTTGCTATAACTCGTGTAGACGTCGTCGGGTCTCTGCCGTAGCATTCCAGTATTGCCTCTCCATCTTCGTCGTCAAACAACCGAGGTCTACCAGCATCATGACGTCTCTCATGAACCTGTCCACTTTCCTTGACGCGTTGGTACACAGAACCAAATACTCGATGACTCGGTATTCGCCGATTCGGAAAACGGTTTTCGTATTCTCGCCTGGCTTCAACGGAATTTCCATCACTTAAACCATAACAAAACAGAATATCAGCGTATTCTTCGTTACGGTAACTCGCCATTATTAAAACTGATAAAAAAAGTAAAAGTACGTCCTACCGCGTTAAAGGTTGATATTCTACTAACTAACCTAAGCATTAGTTCCCTTTCCTTGATCCGTCAGCTGTGTCAATTCATAACACACGCAGAGCTTGCTTCCGAGGAGCGACGACAGATTCCGAATACTTAAACCCGAATAACGGCACAGGTCACAAAAAATAACAAGAAGGGTCGAACCATGAAAGGCTCGGTTTACCTGCTCAGTACAATGAAATGTGCTTAGCGGTCCTTTCTAGCAAAGTAATATTGTTTTGTTAAATGGTTTACTTACTGATATGTTATTATACCATTTTAGAAACCTAATGAAACGAGGAAGTTTTTGCAGTTATTTGTACATTTTCTTTATTATGATTTTTTTTAAAAAAAGACTTCTTAATGTAAAAGTTGAAAATAAAAATTTTCATTCAATATTTAAATGAAAATAATTACGTTTTCAGTAGTGTTTTCATATGTTTTTTAATTTATGAGAATTATTTATTAAATAATAACCTGAAACCACCAAAAAAAGAATGTTTAATCACCAACTTTTTTTTCTCTCAACTATTTTACTCTGTAATCTGGGTTGTTTTTAAAAAAAAATAAATCTTCCATAACTTTTTAACCTTTGAATATAGGGTATGGTATTATATACTAATTTTGATAGCAAAGGAGCTGTACTATCACCTCCTAAAATGTTTTACACCTATTTACCTGTCACCCTGTATAAATGAGGTAAAAAAATATATGTATGTATAAGCAGTATCAGAGAATGGACCCTAGCGGCTAATTTGATAAATGGTACTATAAAAATACATAATGACTCCAAAGTCATACCATGCAATTACCTGAAATGTAATAGCGTATACGTTTTTTAAACAAATCAATAGAAAGAGAAGTATACCGTCGCGGGATATTATTATAAAGTTTACTGACATTATACGAAAAAGATCTTTCGAATAAGGTGGTAGAATGAAAAGGCGGTGTCAGTTTTGTTTTGTTGCGGGTATTGCGATTGTGAGCTAAGTAACGGAAATGCATTCTTTCGTGTAAGTAGGATGGTAGTTTATGTATAATAATCTTATGACGAGGCTATGAAGCAGCCTGCGTTGCTTTATGTTCAGCCAGCCAGCATCAGTAAGCTTTGACGAAACAGAATCGTATTTTCTTAAACCAAAAATAAGTCTCAGACAAGAATTTTGCACGCGTTGTATTTTATCAAAGGTGAATTTAGTTAGACATTTGTCATAGACATCACAGAAGTTAAAATGCGACAGAACAAGAGAATTGCATAGTATACAGGGTGTCGCGAAAAAAGTGTGCAATATACCAGCGGTTTCTAGAGCTTAAAATAGGAAGAAAAGTTTATATAAACATAGGTCGACAAACGTCCCCTAAGGGCGCTACGGTCTTTTAGGGTCTCCCGTGAAGATGGTCTTTCCGCAGCATAAAAATGACACATGTTGCAATTACAGCATATTAACCTATTTTCATTTCAATGCAAAATAAGTCTATAACGCATAGGTGACTGTGAAAAATGAAAGCCATGACAATTGTTTTTATCAATAACAGTTGTCAGAATACGTTTAAAATAGTTTTAAGTAGTTAAGGTTTTCAAAATGGGTAGAGGAAAGGTTGTTAGTGAGAAAATTCGGTTACCGATATTTTTTAATACTGGAAAATCAAATTCAGAAATTGCAACTTTGTTAGACTTATCGCGGTACAGTGTGAGAAATATTGTTAGAAGACATAACGTAACTGGTTCAGTTAGTATTAAGCCACGATATGTGAAAAAAAGTAATATCACAAATGCCGACCGAAGAGCATTAAGAAGAATAATCGTGAAAAACAGGCGTGCCAATTATTTACAATTGAGTGCTTTGTGGAGCGACGCTGTTGGAAGGAGAATTTCGAAGTCTACAACTCATAGAGAGGCCCACAAACTGGGATTTAGCACTTTCAAGGTAAGTTTTGTTATAAAAAAAGTGAAGTAAAAACCCTAAAGTTGCACAACTTGTTTATAGGCCAAATAAAAGCCACTATTAACTCCACTGCAAAAGAAAAATCGGCTTAGATGGACTAAAGAACATAGACAATGGATACCTCAACAATGGTGTGCAATACAATGGAGTGATGAGGCCCGATTCGAAGTTTGTGTTGGTGACAGTCGCAGTAGAGTTATTCGCAAAAAAAATGAAGCATTCCATGTTGACTGTCTGAAGAGAAAAGTGAAATTTCCAGCATCCATTATGGTCTGGGACAGTATGTTATCAAAAGGAGTAGGAAAACTTCATTTTTTTGATGGAAATGTGGATACAACCAAATATTTGGCAATTGAAGAATCGCTTTTACCATTGATGAAAGAATGTTTGACATCCGGCCAAGATTTTGTGTTTCAGCAAGATGGTGCAGCGTGCCATACCTCAAAAAAGGCTATAAAATGGATGGAAGAAAATAATGTACCACTTTTGAAATGGGTTTCTAGCAGTCCAGATCTGTCACCTATTGAAACTTTGTGGCACGAGATGAAAATGGTTCTACGACAACATCCTGCTCGTGCAATCACCGAACTCAGACAAAAGCTTCAAGAAATATGGGATTGTTTTACACCAAATTTTTGCCAAAACTTGGTTAACACTATGCCCCAAAGAATTTCAGCCGTAATAAAAAATAAAGCTGATGTTACCCAATGGTAATCTTTCAATTGTTGCTTTGTTAACTTCGCGCATTTATTCGCACATTGTTTATTTGTTCAGATGTTCTATTAGTTTAGGTCTACGTGATTTCAAATATAAAATGTTTTTGAGAAAATAAATTGTTTTAGAAGTAAATAGTTTCGTCATGTTTAGTTTATAAAGGCATATTTTGGTACAAATCTTGAAGTGGGCCAACTGAAGTGGGAAGGGGCTCGTATACGAGTCGAAACCTGTACGTGTTCTCAAAGAGTTGGTCAAGAACCTCCCGAAACTGCAACTCGATATTTCTTTCGAGATTTGAATTTGGGTAAAATTTTCCATGTTGCAAAAGAACTGTCCACCAGTTTAATATTACTAATATTAATTTATAACTGAGTTTATTTTTTTCTTGGAGATACACTACGATCTTACCTCCCATATCATACTCAGCTGGAAGTTTCAGTTTCAACTTTGGACGAAACTAAAATTGGACCGAAATTTCGGTTTCCTTTTCTGCTAAAATGTCAGGTAACCAAATAAGTTCGTGCGGTTGCTGTATATCGCACATTGCCATGGATGTTGTTGATCGATAGCTATTGTTTGTTACCTGTTGTCACTTTAGTATGAATCCTTCTTTTCTCACACACAAAAAAAGTTGCTGAAAGTTGTTACATACCTAGTTTTAATAATTGAAAATTTCGACGAATAAAACAGTAATTCGAAGTTGTTTACTGTATGAGTACAAACTTGTTACAAATGCTGCAGCAAAATATGTGCCGCATTCGGAGATGATGCCGTTAGTGATCGAACAGCACTGAAGTGGTTCAAAAAATTTTCTTCGATGAACCGCGTTCAGGGAGACTAAAATCATGAACAACGAGGATCTTCGACAGGTTGTGGACGCAAATTCTAGGACAACGTGCCAAGAACTTGTAGACATGTTCAGAATGAGTCATGAAACTATTCGTTTGCATCTTCATCAGCTAGGAAAGACGTGGTAGTCAAGCAAATGGGTCCCACATGAACTGACAAATTAAGTCGTCTTACCATTTGTTCAGCAAACATTTCACGCAACGCTAATTAACCATATCTTAACCGGCTATTAACCTGCGACGAAAAATGGCTCTTGTATTCGAATTCTAAGCGTTCGTATCATCGGTTGTCGCCTGCTGATTCGGTACCACTCACGCCCAAGGCTTCCTTGCACCCAAACAAGGTTTTGGAGTGTGTTTGGTGAACAGCAACTGGAATGGTCCATTATGAGTTTTTGGAAAGGGATCAAACCATCACTACTAACTTGTATTGTGAGCAGCTTCAACGAGTACAAGCAGCACTCATCCAGAAACAGCCTTCTTTGATCTATCGGAAGAAAGTGATAGTCTTGCAGGATAACGCCAAGTGACCCGAGAAAAAATTTCTGAACTCGGCTGAGAAACGTGACCGACATTTCGCCCAGTGATTATCACCTTTTTTTGTCTCTTGACAACTGTATGAGGCACCGACAGTTCACAACTCGAGATGGTGTAATAATGCAGGGAGTTCTACAATACCGGCATACAAAAATTGGTTCATCGTTGGCAAAAGGTCGTAGAATGTGATGGTAATTACTTTGACGAATAAATAGTGTCTTATTGTTTCTCAATAAAAATTTATATTTTTCTACTAAAAACTGCACGAACTTATTTGGTTACCATACTAGTTTGGGTCACTATTTAGCTTGTTTAACTTACCCTGAGTGATCGTTGTGAAACTAAGCACAACTGATAAAACCGCCAATACCGACATTTTTATCATTTTTTTATCGATTTTTACCGGAGCTTGTTCGACGACCACACGCAACAACAAATGTGTAGGTAGAGCGAGAAAGCTTTATAAATTACACTTGATAAGAAGGACGAGCGAATTTATAATTGCTGATAAGCACCATGTCTTATTATCGTTGGAGTAGTGATTCCAGTTGCGAACTCCCCCACCATATATGGTTTTACATCGCATATCGTCCGATAGAGTGAGATCGCAGGGCTGCCAGACATTACTACAGCCCAGGCTACACACAAAAAAATAGGTATTTCGTGTAAAAAAGTTTAGCAGATATCTGAAAGTTTTAGTAGAAAGTCTTTTTTAATGACAGATACATAAGAAGATACAGCCAGATGTGCGTTTTCTTTTTATAAACAATGTGAAAAGCTACAAATTCAGTATTTTGCTTGTACAATTTTCAAATTAAATTCTATAAGTAATCTGCAAACTAGAGATCTTAGAGCATAAAAAGACCTTCAACTTTACTTTTAAAGAATTAAAATCGATGAACAATTAAGCTAAATATGGGGCTTTTTAGCAATATTGAATGAAAGTTTATAACTATTACAATAACAATTGTAAATGACTAGAAATGTGTTTTGGAGAATGTGCACATTATTGTTGTTAATATGTGTGCTACATTTCAGCTAGATCGGTTTAATAGTTTATGTAAAAAGGTAATTATTTATCCCAGAGGCGAATTATTTAAACAACTCTTCTTTTCCAAATCATAGTCCTAGAACATTTTACAAACGTGAAATGGATTCCTGAAGGTTCCCGGAAAACTTAATACGTTGTATTCTTCAAAATTAAATTACTATGAAATAATAATAAATTAACAATGAATCGTTTACTTTTACTCTCACTCTAATAATAATTATCTATTATACAAGCGAATTTTTTTTTCTGTGACAGGAAAAAAGTTTGACATTTCATCTCTGTTAGCAGGTAACAAAATGTTACTTTTTATGGAATTATTTTTTTCCCCGGGGAGTACTTTTTTTCCCGGATATGGTATAAACGATTTAGCTGGCAACGCTACTTTGGCTACTCATTCCGGTGGAGTCAAAGAAAACTTGGAATCAGACATTTTTTACTTTATAGTATCAAAAATAACTTCTAAACAAGCACTAAGTTCACAATCTTTAAATCAAATCACAAAATTAAATTGACAGCTATTTGATTTCTTTAGAAGTTTCCTTAGCAACGCAGGTCTAATTGTTGCATCAATAATGAATTTTCTGATCTAAATATACGAGCCCCTTCCCACTTCAGTTGGCCCACTTCAAGATTTGTACCAAAATATGCCTTTATAAACTAAACATGATGAAACTATTTACTGCTAAAACAATTTATTTTCTCAAAAACGTTTTAGATACACTCTAGTCGTGAAAAATACATATTTGAACTCGCTTAGACCTATAACTAATAGAACATCTGAACAAATAAACAATGTACGAATAAATGAGCGAAGTTAACAAAGCAACAATTGAAAGATTACCATTAGGTAACATCACCTTTATTTTTTATTACGGCTGAAATTCTTTGGAGCATAGTGTTAACCAAGTTTTGGCAAAAATTTGGTGTAAAACAATCCCATATTTCTTGAGGTTTTTGTCTCAGTTCGGTGATTGTACGAGCAGGATGTTGTCGTAGAACTTTTTTCATCTCGTGCCACAAAGTTTCAATAGGTGACAGACTGCTAGAAACCCATCTCAAAAGTGGTACATTATTTTCTTCCATCCATTTTATAGCCTTTTTGAGGTATGGCACGCTGCACCATCTTGCTGAAACACAAAATCTTGGCCGGATGTCTAACATTCTTCCATCACTGGTAAAAGCGATTCCTCTAAAATTGCCAAATATTTGTTTGTATCCACATTTCCATCAATAAAATGAAGTTTTCCTACCCCTTTTGATGACATACTGCCCCAGACCATAACGGATGCTGGAAATTTCACTTTTCTCTCCAGACAGTCAACATGGAATGCTTCATTTTTTTTGCGAATAACTCTACTGCGACTGTCACCAATACAAACTTCGAATCGGGCCTCATCACTCCATTGTATTGCACACCATTGTTGAGGTGTCCATTGTGTATGTTCTTTAGCCCATCTAAGCCGATTTTTCTTTTGCAGTGGAGTTAATAGTGGCTTTTCTTTGGCCTATAAACAAGTTGTGCATCTTTAGGGTTTTTACTTCACTCTTTTTTTATAAGAAAACTTACCTTGCACGTGCTAAAACCCAGTTTGTGGGCCTTTCTATGAGTTGCGGACCTCGAAATTCTCCTTCCAACAGCGTCACTCCACATAGCACTTAATTGTAAATAATTGGCACGCCTGTTTTTCACGGTTATTCTTCTTAATGCTCTTCGGTCGGCATTTGTGATATTACTTTTTTCACATATCGTGGCTTAATATTAACTGAACCAGTTACGTTATATCTTCTAACAATATTTCTCATACTGTACCGCGATAAGTCTAACAAAGTTGCAATTTCTGAGTTCGATTTCCCAGAATTAAAAAATTAATTTTCAGTAACCGAATTTTCTCACTAATAACCTTTCCTCTACCCATTTTGAAGCCCTTAAATACCCAAAACTATACTAAGTGACATATAAATCCGAACACCCAGTTTAAATGGTTTTATTTTAATAAAATTTTGTATAAGTACTTAATGAAGCATAATAAGTAAATGATAAAAATTTCAAAATGATTGCACTGCTTTAAAGCCCTTTGACCTTTAATAATGTGTGGATGCACCCTGATGTGCTACGCATTCTCCAACGCGCCTAGGCATGCTTCTGATCAGGTGGTCAATGTCCTCCTGTGGTATCTCATTCCAGGCAACCACCAACTCCTCTCGAAGTGCTTCTAGAGTCTGGGGAGGACGTTGCAAATTGAGCAATCTCCTACCCATCATATCCCACACGTGATCAATTGGGGATAAATCGGGAGATCTTGGTGGCCATGGTAACAATGTGACATCATTATGTTGAAAGAAGTCTATTGTGACTCTTGCAACATGTGGTCGGGCATTATCTTGTTGGAAAGTTGGATCTGCCAGGGTGACAAGATAGGGTAAAAGATGGGGTTCTAGAACTTCGTGGATATAACGCTGCGCGTTCATGTTACCTCTGATGAAGATTAAAGGTGACCTGGAACCATAAGCTATAGCACCCCAAACCATAACTCCAACAGTGTGATGAACATGTCTTTCAACAAAAAACTGTGGATTCCTCCTTTCACCACGTCGCCTTCTAACCCTGACACGACCTTCGTGCACACCTAAACAAAATCAAGACTCGTCACTAAAGACAATACTGTTCCATTCCTGATCCCAGAGTGACCGTTGTCTGCACCACTCAAGGCGATTACGTCGGTGTTCTCGAGTTAAAGGGAGGACCCAGTGTGGCCGGTATGAAAACAAACCAAAACTTCTCATTCGTCGGTAAACACTTCGCATGCCAATAGGTCTTCCGTGTTCTGCAATCCATTCATTTGCAATG
Organism: Acanthoscelides obtectus; assembly: GCA_963669975.1. NCBI lineage: Eukaryota > Metazoa > Arthropoda > Insecta > Coleoptera > Chrysomelidae > Acanthoscelides > Acanthoscelides obtectus. The sequence goes on from CAVLJG010000003.1 coordinate 14,727,952, forward strand.
GACCTGGTAGTGGAGAAACGGTCCCTTAAGGCCAATAATCTTAGGCGGCGATCTTCACGGTCTGTTGTTCTACGGCGGCGTCCAGTGCCCCTTGCTCTTTGCGTACGGCCTTCTCGAAGCCATGCCTGACAACACCTAACCACAGTGTCTACACTTCTTTGCACTCTAACTGCAATTGCCCGAAAAGAAAGTCCAGCTTCCCGAAGTCCCACTATACGGCCCCTGTCAAACTCACTAAGTTGACGAAATCGTACAGGTCTCCGTACTCTAGGCATCGTAACCGATCGTAAAGGATGTCAAGAACCAAAATCCGCCAACGTTGATTCTTTACTGCGGCTGAAATATTCATTTTTAGAGCGTTAGTGAATTAAAAAAAAGCAGTATAAAAACCGGAATGTCCAACTGATAAGGCTGAACATTTTTTCACTTGTTATTTACAGTAAGATAAATACATTCACCAACTTTTATTAAAATAAAACCATTTAAACTGGGTGTTCGGATTTATATGTCACTTAGTATATTTTAAACGTATTCTGACAGCTGTGATTAATAAAAACAATTGTCATGGCTTTTATTTTTCACAGCCACCTATGCGTTATAGACTTATTTTGAATTGAAATGAAAATAGGTTGATATGCTGTAATTGCGACATGTGTTATTTTTATGCTGCAAATTTGATTAGGGAGTAATAAAGTTTTCTACTATATTTTATCAAAATATTCATTGTTAATATTTTAAACCTATAACACCCTGCTACATTTTTATTATTTGTGTTTGATGAGAAAAAAACTAAAATTTCAATAGTTGGGCCAACTGAAGTGGGAAGGGCCTCGTGTTTTGATATGCAGATGTCGAAGAAGTACCTAAGTGAACCTACCTAATCACGATTCGATTTCGCCTTATGAAACTCATCCCCTTTTTTTCCATAAGAACTATAGCGTCAATCTTAGACGGTATTTTTCTAATATTATAATTGTTCTGTCTAATTATTATTTCATGCTTGAACTGTCACTAAGGCAAAGCAAAAATCTGCTTTTATAAATAAAACGCAGTAAAGAGATAGAGGTGGCATAATGTTTCACAACTAGTCCATTTACTTGACGTCTGTTTTTTGGAGTTATTTCATGTTACACTCTCAGTATTTACATAAGCATTTTTATAGAAGCTTTTGATCCTAGGTATATGTAAGATTTTATCGAGCAGTACTTGACGGGTTGCAGAGGATCAGCGAACGTGCATGTCATGTAACATCCAGAAATCATAATATCTCGACTCCGTAATCAAAACTCACCATTGCCGAAGGTCGCTGCAATCGCCAGAACGCAGAAAAGTACTCTTCGCGCATACATTTCATCCGAGTTAATCTTCTGCTTCCCAAGAGCGACTAACAATACTGATCCCTTGCTGAATTAGCACAGACGCAAACCTCTTATCGATGATGGAAAAATTATCATTTTATATATGCATGTTATCTGCCGATCCCAAACATATTAATATTATTACCATAATTTCCAGAATTTGGATCGCCCCGGTATTTACCCGTGCATTTATATCCAGATTAAAAATTGGGTCTCACTACTATGAATAATAACGTGAGAAAGGTGAGCCTGACAAATGCTCTACCGTCGGCCTGTTTACCGATCCCAAACAATGAAAAAATGTCGTCAAGTAGGTTGACTCTAGACTTCCTGGTCAACGCAAGTTCAGCACAAGTTATGCCCTCTGAAAAAGGAATTAGTTACAAGCATGTACCTACTATAGAGAAAATAAACGGATCAAGTCAGTCAAAAGGGCCCATACAATTAGTCCATAGAGATCCTTTCCCTGCCCTACCGGTAGTTACCGTTCATCCGGCAACGTTGCCGTTTACCATATCGTCAGAAGTGGCAACGCCTAACAAAGCACCGCCACAGTACAAGCAGACCGTTATTGCAACTTTTCTCTATCATCATGATCAAGTCTTAAAGGTAAATGTTTGGGGAAACGTATGATGTGTAAAACATGGCTATTAGGTGCGTAAAATAACCAGGGTTGAGAACATAGAAATATGATATATATAGATATATAGGTTAAAAATTAAAGCTTGCGCCTTTTGTTGGGTACTTCGACAAAATTTAAGCAAAGAGGACTCTTTATACTTTTTTTAATTCTCTCTAGCTTTCAATGGACTTTGCCATCATCATCAGGAGCTGCAATTACAATGATAACAGTAGCAACAAAAGTGTAAAATGAATTTAAATTGAATCAACTTACAGTAGTATGTGAGGATGTTTCTAATTGTTGTTTTTGTATACGATGAGGGAAACGTCCAGTAACATGGTGAGAGCTGGATACATGGTACAATGGTTAAAATTATATAAAATATGACAAGACAAGTTAAAGACAGATTAAAAATTATTTAGAAAACATTAGAGCATTACGTCGTCAAGCCACTTGATGATTGCACAAAATGGTGGTCATGGAATAATGAGTGAGATGAACCTTTGACAGAAGGCCGAAGGTTGTCAATGTCTGTGTTGAAAGATGGAACGAATTGTGGGCGTGTGTCAATATGTTGCCAAATCACTTCAGATGATGTGATTTTCAGAATGTTATGTAAGAAATTGTTAAACTGACCAGAGGCAGTTGAATAAACTATATATAGTAGTAGTAGTAGTTAGTTGAATAAACTATATATAGTTTATTCAACTGCCTCTGGTCGGTTTAACAATTTCTTACTTAACATTCTGAAAATCACATCATCTGAAGTGATTTGGCAACGTATTGGCACACGCCCATCTTTCAACACAGACATTGACAACCTTCGGCCTTCTGTCAAAGGTTCATCGCACTCATTATTCCATGACCACCATTTTGTGCAATGATCAAGTGGCTTAACGACGTAATGCTCTAATGTTTTCTAAATAATTTTTAATCTGTCTTTAACTTGTCTTGTCATATTTTATACAATTTTAACCATTGTACCATGTATCCAGCTCTCACCATGTTACTGAACGTTTCCCTCATCCTATACGAAAACAACAATTAGCAACATCCTCACATACTACTGTAAGTTGATTCAATTTACACTTTTGTTGCTACTGTTATCATTGTAATTGCAGCTCCTGATGATGATGGCAAAGTCCATTGAAAGCTAGAGAGAATTAAAAAAAGTATAAAGAGTCCTCTTTGCTTAAATTTTGTCGAAGTACCCAACAAAAGGCGGAAGCTTTCATTTTTCACCTAACTGGTCTAGACGACAATGACCACGTCTCAAAATATAGATATATAGTATACAGGGTGACACCAACCCTAAAATCTTAAATGGAAAGGGAGGTCGAGTGATGCCTTATTTTAAAGGTCTTTCAATTCCCTTTATAATGATGTAAAATACATGAGCTTCAGTTCAGTAGTTTTGAAGATGTATTGATTTAAAGCTTAAAGTGGACTTTAATAGGTACATCAGATTAGTTTGTACCACTTTCAGAAGAAAATTGACTAAAAGAGTTTACTTGATAAGTAAATGCTTTTCTTTACTACGGACGTGGTTTGTTTATCATTTTGTTGTTGAAAATAGCTTTTTTAGCGTTTTTTTGTGGCAAAAAAGTTATTTCTTGAAGAAAGATAAGGAAATATCTGTTAAATAGGAATTTAGTACATAGTTTGCGATTGGATTGACCAAACATTGTTGCTAAAATAACTTGTAACGCTTTATTACATAAATTAACCATGGTATATTCCACAGCAGAAAGAGTTGAAATTATCGAAATATTTTTCGGAAATAATCAGTGCGCTAGAACAGCAGAAATATTTAATGAGCGACATGAGAACAGTAAAGTGCATCAAAAATATGTTCTAGAACTTGTAGCTAAACTTCGGGAAGCAGGGTCAGTCGCCAATAAAAAACGCAACATTGAAAATCCCATAAGGAACGAAGCAATAGAAGTGGGGGTTTTAGGGCAAGTTTATGTAGATCCTACGTTAGGTACCCGCAAATTGGAGACTGTATGTGGTGTTAGTCGACGTACTGTCCAACGGATTCTAAAGGCCCATAGCTTTTATCCGTATAAAATTCACCTGGTACAAGAACTTAATGAAGACGATTTTGATCGGCGATTAGAATTCTGTGAAGATATGAGTGAACAAATTATAAACGATGAACATTTTCTATTCAACACTTGCTTTTCCGACGAATGTTCCTTTTTCTTAAATGGCGTAATAAATCGTCATAACTGCCGATATTGATCCGATTCTAATCCCAGAATTTATCATGAGGTTCATATTAGTTGGTCATTTTTTCTTACCTGGAAATTTGACCGGTGAAATGTATTTGGAATTACTGGAAGACGCCATAGATCCTGCATTAACAACCATAATTGAAAATCAGAATGATCGGCGGTACATTGCGAATAGGTTGATGTTCCAACAGGATGGTGCCTCACCACATTACGCATTAAGTGTTCTACAATATTTAGATTAGACGTTTCCAGATCGATGAATTGGTAGAAGAGGTGTCGTGCCATTGAATGGCCCTCAAGATCGCCAGATTTATCACCTTTGGATTTCTTGATGTGGGGTCATTTAAAAAGCAAAATCTATGCTACTCAGCCAACATCATTAGACAACCTGCGACAAGGAATTGTGAATGACTGCCTTCAAATTACTCCTCAAATATTGCAAAATGTGCGGCAACGTTTTGAGCAAAATCTTTATTACTGCATGGAGAGTTATGGTGTCCATTTTCAACATTTACTTGCCTAACGGGTCAGTTCATTCTTCATTTTTAAATTACTTTGCTGCCAAATGTATTGATCTCCACTAATGATGATGTATTAGTTTTATTTAAGCTTTAAATCAATAAATCTTCAAAACAACTGAACTGAAGCTCATGTATTTTACATCATTATAAAGGGAATTGAAAGACCTTTAAAATAAGGTATCACTCGACCCCCCTTTCCATTTAGGATTTTAGGGTTGGTGTCACCCCCGCTAACGTGATTTTTTGCTAAACTTGTGTCTCCTCGAAAACAAAATCGACGGGTCTGAGCGTTTTTCAAAAAAAACTGAGCTACCAGTAAATGCGTCTGTTTCGTTTTCGATGCGCCACCCTGTATATATATATATAAGGAATATATAAATGTATAAATTGAGATATACCCTCCCCCTATCTCCTGATTTTTTGCACTTTTAACAGAAATGCACTAGCTAAGGTTGTACGAAAAACACTCACCAATTATCAAAAATGTCTGGATGGTAATGGACGTTATTTTGCAAATCTGTAAATTAATACCCACTTACATAATTAGATTTTACATTACTTTACAATTTTGTAAAATGTTTGTTTGTTCAAGCATAAAATACATTTACAACGATTTTTTTGACTTGTTTTTTCAACACACTCATAGTTGGGAATTTGTCCCAAGACCCAGTTGACTTGTTGAGAAGTCGATATTAACGTTAATATTTTATTGAAAATTCAGTGATAGGCTATTCTCAGAGGCTATACCTCTACTTATTTTCAAAAATACGGAATTATTTAGTAGTTAACTATAAATGTTTAGGTTATATAACAAAAAACCGTATTTAAAGACGTTCGTTATTCAGAAACAATGTAATATTTAGAAAGCAGATGCATACGAAGAGTAAATATGCATGGCATTAACATTAGATATAGAGAGACTTTTTCAACCTAATGCCACAGCTCATCTCAATGAAACTAATATGGAGATTGAATCAGAATAATACCTTTTAGGTTTGGAAACATGCCAAATATGAAGAGACCTTGTTAGTTTTGGAATCGTTCTACGCGCAAACTCCTTTTTTTTGATGCTTCAGAGGCTCTTTTTCGTTTTAAAAAAAAATCTGTAGTGGTTAAAAATTGGCGCTTTGGGGTTGAAGGACATGGGAAAGAGTATATCTGATTTTTTTGAGTTAGTATATTTATACGATCCCGCACCTAATAGCCATAAGGGTGTATTCAGGTTAGAGGAAGACATTTTGAACAATTGTTGTGATGATATAATAATAATAATAAATGGCTTTATTCGAAGAGACAATGCATACAAAAATAGTGTTCAACAAAAAGGAATAATTGTTCTCGAATCTCAAGGCGGAGTTCACGACCTGCGTGCTCTTCCACTCATCCCTTGCTCTATTTTAAAATAGTGATATCAACTGTTACATGTCTACTACTAACTATATGAGAGCAGAAAAAAAAGCCTGAGTACCAAAAAACAAATAACACTGAAAATATAAAACTGAAAATATTCCATCATATAATCATGAGATTCATCCAAAAAAGCTAAATGTTACAGTATTACCAGTGAAGTTAATTATCCTTATCTAAAAGGAATCGTCTCAGAGCTGCCTTGAATTTGCAACCTTTCATATTTTTGATTTGCTGGGGGATGGAGTTGTATAATTTATAGATGTTGCAAGAGAAGCTACGTTCGAAAAAACATGTTCGATGGAATGGAGCAGAAATATTCTGTTTCGAACGAACATTGACAGAATGAAGACTTTCTCTAAACATGACTTTTTCATACAATATGGCGGTGACTTGCTCGACAAAATATTTTTATAGAAACATAGTGTTAATAGTTCTGAACGCTGTTTCGTGTTCAACCACTGTAAATCCTTCAGCTTATGACTAACTGTGTCATATTTCCTTATACCGAAAATGTACCTTATACATGAATTTTGAACACGCTGAATAGAAATAGACAGGACCACCATACGAAAACTGGGACAAAACCAACGTTTCGCATAGCATTCGTTTGATGTCTCTGCTAAGAAAGTGTCTATGAGGGTAAAGCAGCTTGAGTGCATGATACGCTCTTTGTATACATTTTGAAATATGCTCTTTAAATCTGAGCTTAAAATTTATTATGAGACCCAAATTTTTAACAGAATCGCAGAACGGTATTAGAACATTATCTATATGTAGCGTCATATTGTTCATTATCTCTGACCGATCATTCCCAAAAATTATTGCTGCTGATTTTTTTGGATTCAGCGTCAAGACCAGCATTAATTTTAAACTCCGCCATTGGCCAATCATCACCAAGGAATGAAAGGCACACTTGAGTATCATCTGCATACATGTGAGGCTTACAGTATTCAAGGGATATGGAGAACTGACTAGTATATAGCGTGAATAATAGCGGTCCGAGTATCGAACCCTGCGGCAACCCTTGATTTATTGTCCTTACTCGCGAGAGATTATTATTGATCTTCACACGTTGCATTCTATCGCTAAGGTAAGATTCGAATATCGATTTATTATGACCTGATACCCCCATGATTCAAGTATTGCAATCAGAACGTCATGATTTATAGTATCAAATGCTTTGCTAGTGCAGTACAGTTACTGTTGTCATTAGCTGTTATAATATCGTCTGTAATGTGTGCCAAAGCTGTACTACAGCTATAATCTTGACGAAAACCTGACTGAGTACTAGGTAAAATTTTGTTTCTGGTTATGTGGTCACGTAGCTGTAATTCTATTATTTTTTCCACTAACTTTGAAAGGCCAGGTAAGATACTGATAGGGCGAAGATCTGCAAGTTGTTTGACATCTTTACCCTTAGGGCTTGGAGTTATTAGAGCTGTTTTCCAGGCGGTGGGATATTTTCCGTCAAAAAGAATACTATAGGTAATGTGGACGGGAAAAGGCAATGTGATTGGAATACACATTTTAAGTAAACGGACTGAAATTCCGTCACTTCCTGGCGAGGTATTTTTTATCCGACAGATGGCTTGCGGAATTTGTTCCTCGGAGACCAAGGAAAAATCAAATTTATCATAGCATATGAGCCAATTGTGAGAAATATTTTTTTTTCTTGTAATATGGTATGATTAGTTTTGTTTTTGAGTTGTTTGTAAGCCACACCATTCTACGCAGACAGATTCTTCCGGAATTTTGACCTTGCTTTGTCTCTATCTCTCATTAGTTTCCTTATGTTATTGCTAAGCCAAGGTGCCTTATTTTTGTCAATTTTAGATGTTTTAAGAGGCATGTGTTTGTCAAACAGCTGAAGGATCATGTTGTTGAACAAAAGCATTTTTTCATCGATGTCAGAAGCATAGCAAATATCTATCAGAGGGAGCTTTTGTAGGTCACTGTAGAACTCATGCTCATTAAAATGCTTAAAACTACGATAAGTACAGTAGAATGGCCGAGTTTTAGGCTCAGACTTGTATACCTGACATGAAATTAATTCGTGATTGGTCAAATATCATGTACAAATGGGAAAAATTAAATGAATTAAATCCTATTTAGATAACTCGTCGTCTTTCTAAATTTTTACGCTTCTTAGGGCAGTAGTGCCGTAGTGACACTTTTCCGGATATGGGTCCCTATACTCAAATGTTTTCTACTGTTACATTGAATAACCCGTACAAGTTTGATACCCTGTATTTCACACATCATATAGCTATACAATACACTCGCCCTTAAAATGACAGAGAAACATTTTTAACACACCCATCTGAATACACCTGAATACAGGGTTATCCAAATTAAGTGTCCACCATTAGTAACTTTGTTATTAGTGAAAATACAAAGTTGTTTGAATTAGCAAACTAGTAGCATTTTTAACGCTGGTAAAAATGAGAAATAAAAAAAAACAATTGAGAGTCGTTATTTTGATTTTTTTCAGTAAAATAACATTTTTTTAAATGGAAACCCCTGTATATTATATTTTTTTCTGTTAAAGCATCAAATTTTAAACAAAAAAGCTTACAATAACTTTTCTCCTAGGTTACAAATTGTTGAAGTTATGGCCTCCAATCTGAAACAATTAAATTGTATCGACAAACTTTATTTTCAACATCAACTTATAATCTTACAAAATACAATAACAATTTTTTTAAAGAAGATGCTCGAAAACACCACCTTGTTCTTCAATACATTTTTGGGCACGTTTTTCAACTGCTCGAACTGTCTTAAGTATGGTCCTACCATCTATCTGGGTTATCTTTTCCCTAACTGCAGTCTTTAACGCGTCAAGGTTATCGTACCTTCGCTTGTAAATTTGGTTCTTTAAGTAACCCCACAAGAAGTAATCAAGTGGGTTTAGATCTGGTGATCTGGGAGGCCACTGTATTGGGCCATTTGTTCCTATCCACTGATCATTAAAAGTAGTACTTAGAAAATGATAAGTACCTCTGGAGTTGTGGGCAGGTGCGCCATCTTGCTGAAAATGCAGATGATGTCTACTTATAAGATCCAATTCGTCTAAGAAATTAGTCAGAATTTCTGACATAAATTCCACATATCTTTCACCAGTTAGGGTTCCCTCATAAAAGAACGGGCCAACAATTTTTGAACCAATTATACCGCACCAAACGTTGAAACTGAAACGGACTTGTGGGCCTCTTGGATGTACTAACAAAAGATTTTCTCTTGACCAATAATGGTGGTTTTTTCTATTAAACATTCCAGAATTTGAAAAATTTGATTCATCTGTCCATAAAAGGTAACGAAAGTTATTTATATTTTGGCGACAGAAGCTAAGATACCAATGGCAAAAAACAAGTCTTCACTCTGGATCCCCTGCCAAAAGCGTTTGAACTGGTCGGTACTTATACGGAATAAATTTGTATTTTTTTAAAATCCTTTGAACAGTACCATAACTGAAATTAGAGTCCTTGAGAATATCTGCTATTGAATTCTCACGATAAGCTTCAAAATATCCAATAACTGCAATTTCCGTGGCCTCGCTTATTATGAATTATTTTTTTGCCCTTGTTTTAGCAAAAACATTTTCGTTGCCCCTAAATTTTCGATAAAGTCTCAGAAAATATCGATCATACGGTTGAATGCGAGCGGGATATAATTCACTGTAGTATTCTCTTGCTCTCAAGGAGGATTTTCTGCACACTAAATAGCATTCTAACATATCACACTTTTCTTCATGGGAGAACATTTTTCTTTAAATTAATGACACAATAAAGCTTATAAACAAGTATTTACACTAATGTTTGACATTATTTGATTTTATCATTGTTTTCCAAAGCCTTCTAGTTGCGAGTATGTCCAGTTTAACAATTTGTCGCTTATCTTAATGCTGTCAAATCGCGAACGCCATGTTGTTTTCATAGCCGTCTTAATATTATAATACTGCAAATAATTAAAAATATTTATCGTTATTTTGACTTTATTTTTGACTTTAGCGGAAAAGTAATTATAAACTTTTTTGTTTAAAATTTGATGCTTTAACAGAAAAAAATATAATATACAGGGGTTTCCATTTAAAAAAATGTTATTTTACTGAAAAAAATCAAAATAACGACTCTTAATTGTTTTTTTTAATTTCTCATTTTTACCAGCGTTAAAAATGCTACTAGTTTGCTAATTCAAACAACTTTGTATTTTCACTAATAACAAAGTTACTAATGGTGGACACTTAATTTGGATAACCCTGTATACCTGAGTCATAAAAGCTGCCGTCAGCCTTACGTCGGAGGTGCAGATTCAATCTACTTGACGCGATAGGATGTGCTATTATGGTCAACAACAGCTCGATCTCGTTAGATAGAAAGATAAGATAAAAGAATTGGTGCCGTAAAGTGCAACTTCAATAAAGTAATCAGACATCTATTCCTCTGTAAAGATATTGAGTAATAAATACGTTTAACATTCTAATCTAAAGTATTTTTTACTGTATCTATAGGTATAATAAGTAAAGGTGCTACATTTGTTATAAATTAAACGCTTTCACCTGCTTAGAGATAATGATGAGCAGACAATAGATTGTACCAAGGTGACGATAATCACTGATATTACGACAAAAAAGTTTTACCATTAGTAATATTAAAAATAATAATAATAACATTAACAAATTTGCTGCGACCAATATGCTTGCAGTCCCGTTGTAATTGTATACCTTCCGCACGGGTATTATGTTAAAAACCTATAAAACGTCAAACAAAACCAATAAAAAATCATCTTGCAAACTGCGTTCTTTAGAGTGCAAATACGAGCCCCTTCCCACTTTAGTTGGCCCAAGATTTGTACCAAAATATGCATTTATAAACTAAACATGACGAAACTATTTACCTCTAAAACAATTTATTTTCTCTAAAACATTTTAGATACACTCTAGTCCTAAAAAATACATATTTGAAATCACTTAGACCTATAACTAATAGAACATCTGATCAAATAGACAATGTGCGAATAGATGCGCGGAGTTAACAAAGCAATAATTGAAAGATTACCATTGGGTGACATCACCTTTATTTTTTATTACGGCTGAAACTCTTTGGGGCATAGTGTTAACTAAGTTTTGGCAAAAATTTGGTGTAAAACAATCTTATATTTCTTTAAGATTTTGTCTCAGTTCGGTGATTGTACGAGCAGGACGTTGTCGTAGAACCTTTTTCATCTCGTGCCACAAACTTTCAATAGGTGACAGATCTGGACTGCTAGAAACCCATTTCAAAAGTGGTACATTATTTTCTTCCATCCATTTTATAGCCTTTTTTGAGGTATGGCACGCAGCACCATCCTGCTGAAACACAAAATCTTGGCTGGATGTCAAACTTTCTTCCATCACTGGTAAAAGCGATTCTTCTTCTAAAATTGCAAAATATTTGTTTGTATTCACATTTCCATCAATAAAATTAAGTTTTCCTACTCCTTTTGATAACGTACTGCCCCAAACTATAACGGATGCTAGAAATTTCACTTTTCTCTTCAGACAGTCAACATGGAATGCTTCATTTTTTTGCGAATAACTCTACTGCGACTGTCTCCAACACAAACTTCGAATCGGGCCTCATCACTCCATTGTATTGCACACCATTGTTGAGGTGTCCATTGTCTATGTTCTTTAGTCCATCTAAGCCGATTTTTCTTTTGCAGTGGAGTTAATAGTGGCTTTTCTTTGGCCTATAAACAGGTTGTGTAACTTTACGGTTTTTACCTCACTTTTTTTATGAGAAAACTTACCTTGCAAGTGCTAAATCCTAGTTTGTGGGCCTAACTATTTGTTGTGGACCTTGAAATTCTCCTTCCAACAGCGTCACTCCACGGAGCACTTAATTGTAAATAATTGGCACGCCTATTTTTCACGATTATTCTTCTTAATGCTCTTCGGTCGGCATTTGTGATATTACTTTTTTTCACATATCGTGGCTTAATATTAACTGAACCAGTTACGCTATATCTTCTAACAATATTTCTCACACTGTACCGCGATAAGTCAAACAAAGTTGTAATTTCTGAGTTTGATTTCCCAGAATTAAAAAATTTGGCTTTTATTTTTCACAGCGTTATAGACTTATTTTGCATTGAAATGAAAATAGGTTGATATGCTGTAATTGCAACATGTGTTATTTTTATGCTGCAATTTTGATTAGGGAGTGATAAAGTTGGTGTTTTCTACTATATATTATCAAAATATTCATTGTTATCATTTTAAACCTTTAACACCCTGCTACATTATTATTTGTGTTTGATAAGAAAAAAAAATAAGATTTTAATAGTTGGGCAAACTGAAATGGGAAGGCGCTCGTATTCATTAGTTATTTGTCTTAAATTCCCGAATTTGTAGACATTTGACTTGAAAACTATAGTGAACAAAATATGTCTAAAAGTTACCCAATTTTTGTATATTCACCCAAGTGTATAAAATCAGTGACATTTGCTGTGTGAGAAAATTATTACTGAATTTGCTGCCAATGAAGTATACTAAGTGACATATAAATCCGAACACCCAGTTTAAATGGTTTTATTTTAATAAAAGTTGGTGAATGTATTTATCTTACTGTAAATAACAAGTGAAAAAATTTTCAGCCTTACCAGTTGGACATTCCGGTTTTTATACTGCTTTTTTTTAATTTACTAACGCTCTAAAAATGAATATTTCAGCCGCAGTATAGAATCAACGTTGGCGGATTTTGGTTCTTGACATCCTTTACGATCGGTTACGATGCCTAGAGTACGGAGACCTGTACGATTTCGTCAACTTAGTGAGTTTGATAGGGGCCGTATAGTGGGACTTCGGGAAGCTGGACTTTCTTTTCGAGCAATTGCAGTTAGAGTGCAAAGAAGTGTAGACACTGTGGTTAGGTGTTGTCAGGCATGGCTTCGAGAAGGCCGTACGCAAAGAGCAAGGGGCACTGGACGCCGCCGTAGAACAACAGACCGTGAAGATCGCCGCCTAAGATTATTGGCCTTAAGGGACCGTTTCTCCGCTACCAGGTCCATTGCAAATGAATGATTTGCAGAATACGGAAGACCTATTGGCATGCGAAGTGTTTACCGACGAATGAGAAGTTTTGGCTTGTTTTCATACCGGCCACACTGGGTCCTCCCTTTAACTCGAAAACACCGACGTAATCGCCTTGAGTGGTGCAGACAACGGTCACTCTGGGATCAGGAATGGAACAGTATTGTCTTTAGTGACGAGTCTCGATTTTGTTTAGGCATGCACGATGGTCGTGCCAGGGTTAGAAGGCGACGTGGTGAAAGGAGGAATCCACAGTTTTTTTTTGAAAGACATGTTCATCACACTGTTGGAGTTATGGTTTGTGGTGCTATAGCTTATGGTTCCAGGTCACCTTTAATCTTCATCAGAGGTAACATGAACGCGCAGCGTTATATTCACGAAGTTCTAGAACCCCATCTTTTACCCTATCTTGTCACCCTGGCAGATCCAACTTTCCAACAAGATAATGCCCGACCACATGTTGCAAGAGTCACAATAGACTTCTTTCAACATAATGATGTCACATTGTTACCATGGCCACCAAGATCTCCCGACTTATCCCCAATTGAGCACGTGTGGGATATGATGGGTAGGAGATTGCTCAATTTGCAACGTCCTCCTCAGACTCTAGAAGCACTTCGAGAGGAGTTGGTGGTTGCCTGGAATGAGATACCACAGGGGGACATTGACCACCTGATCAGAAGCATGCCTAGGCGCGTTGGAGAATGCGTAGCACATCAGGGTGCATCCACACATTATTAAAGGTCAAAGGGCTTTAAAGCAGTGCAATCATTTTGAAATTTTTATCATTTACTTATTATGCTTCATTAAATACTTATACAAAATTTTATTAAAATAAAACCATTTAAACTGGGTGTTCGGATTTATATGTCACTTAGTATATATCTATCAGCTGTGCCCAAAGGGTTATTTATATGTTGTCCTTTCTGAAGACAGGTTATGTTCAAAGTTATAAATTACGTTTTTTTAAGGTTTTTGTATCTCCAAAAACTTTGAGGAGAGTTACGTGAAATCACCATGTGTGTAATTAAGAGGTATGTCTTTTAAGTCAGTACTGAATGTTAACCTCACTCTTTAGTAAACTTAAATTCAAAGTTTCACAACAATACGTGCAGTGTTCTCACTACAGTAAATTTAAAGTGTCACCAAGTCATTAGAAAAGTGGAAGTCAACCGAGAAGATTTTCGCGCCATAATTTATTACAACTTTCAGAGACAATTATCGCAACAAGAATGCCTTGTTGAGTTACTGTCAGTTTTCGGCAACAAAGCGCCACATACGTCGACAGTTTCGCGTTGGTATGGAGAATTCAAACGTGAACGGGTGAGTCTTAGCGACGAAAAAGATGGTCCCGACATTTGTGTCAAAAGCGGGTCATATTGCAACAATTCCTCTTAATGATACTACCATTTGTTTGCCAAAAGTCATCACCGAGCTTCGAGAAATCAACCCCGAAAGAAGAATCATCCTCCACCAAGACAATGCAAGCTCATACACAGCCCAAAAAACAAGGCAGTATTTAACGGAAGAAAACGTGAAATTATTGAACCATATAGTCCCGATCTAAGTCCTAACGATTTCTTTACTTTACCGAAAATTAAAAACAGACTGCGTGGTCAAAGGTTCCAGTCACCAGAAGAAGCAGTTGACGTATTCAAAAATGCCGTTTTGGATCTGCCAGCAAACGAGTGGAATAAGTGCTTCGAAAATTGGTTCGAGCGCATGCAGATGTGTATTATTTTTCGTGGAGAATACTTCGAAAAACAATGAAGTCATTTAAAACTACCTACCGTATTGTTTTATTTCCATATGCAAAACTTAAAAGACATCCTTCGTGTACAGTGAATATAATTATATCCTATCTCTCGCATTTGTGGATACGCCTCTAATTTCTAGCTTTAAATCTCAAATAAGTGTATTTGAGACAAGAATCCAATGGAATTATCATCCACACATCTTGTAGAAAAACCCACATAATGTCACAAAAAAACTAATATAATGTCAAAAAGAAAATCGACATAAGATACGTAATATCCGTGCCGACCACCCAACCCTTTACCACCATGCGACGTCCCCGTATGTTCCACCGCTGCGTTTAATGAGAGGCCGCAGGACGCCGGGACGCCAGCAGCGTGGCGTCAGGATGTCTATTTAAAAATGCCATTTAACCCCGTCTGAAACCCGCCCGCAATTCTACACTCCTCCCGCCCTCGGCTTTCTATCAATATTTAAGCCATTTTGCTCTACAACTGATGAATAGGAGATATTTTCATATGAAAGGTTCAAAGCGGATGCCCTCTTTAGGAGACTGTTTTGTTCTCTACAACAGACATACGTCTAGGTTGTTTAGCCATTATGATAGAAAATATCATTACATGTACCTTTACCATTAAATATCTCGTAACATGTTGACGATATAACAAAAGCAAAATGATATGGAATTTAATTCCCTATGAAAGTGACTATATTACTGTTTTACATAAGTATCATTAGCAAGCAATGATCTAATGATACCACCAACTGTGGGAATATTGTACGAAAAAATACCTACTTCCTTACCTATACATAAACTCTGTAAGCTGGCTCACCCCTATAATTATTTTTATTATTGACATTTAGGGATTGCGCATTATAGATGAATTTAAAAGTTTTGACATATTCACTTGCTTTGACATACTTCCGGTTGGACCGAAAACGACACCAACTTTCGATTTTTAAAAGGGACACCCTATATTATTTCGATCGAGAGTGACATTCTGAACTCAACAACACCTGACTTGTCAATATTTAAACAATAAAGTCACTTTTATTTCAATTTTTATTTTTCGATCTAGTATGTCATTGATCCTGTAAATCGCTTCATTTCTAGGCGCACGACCTTACAGTCGTTTTAAAGATTTTCTAAGAGTGGATTTCACCAGGATTGTCAAATCAACAGTCCGTTATTCTCCACCTATAGGGTAACAGTCCGTCAAATACACGCCCCAATCAACAAATTTTAGCAACCAATAGCTATGAAATGTTGAAAACAAAATACTGTCAAAGTACGAGATGATAGCTTGTCATTGAAACATCACCAGCTTATTGAATATTAAGAAATTACATATAATTTAGTCAAAATTTAAAAAAGTGTTCGCTTTTTTTACAAAATTTATGCTTTTATTTAATATTGTCCATAGTTTATTCATGTTTATATAATTTTTGTCAATTGATATGTGATACCACAAATTTCATAGATTTTGCTCATTTCCAAGTATCCATTCATTTACTTGCCGTTCATCAGTACCATTATAACACCGTCGATTGATATTCCCAAAAAACCATTCAGGATTTTTTAAATACAGACATCCATAAAGTTAAATATTTTTTTGTTGTTCAGGAACTGAACAAACATCCACACTATATTTACAGCGATTAAGAAATACTCAAATATATGTGGTAAAGCTACCGGCAAACTTAAAACCTGGACTAAAATAGAATTTTCAATAACTTTCTTGTTTCACTGAGTACACATTCTAGGTTATATTCATATTAGACATTGTTTGAATAACAGCTGATTAGATATATTTTCATAATTAGGTAATTTGATCCTGACTTATAATATCTAGACGATGAATAATAGGTGAATGCGGATACTTTTACAAATATGGATGTTTTAGAACCCAGAAATGCAGAATGTGCTATTTGTTTACATTTGGTATGAATTTCTAGATCATAAATTTGCAAAAATTGTTTTTGATGTAAAAAAAGATGATGAACCAGTTGGAATACGTTTTATATCCTTTTTTTTCAAAATAACAAAAATCGGTACATTTCTACAGGTACGTATTATGTACAACACCCTGTACGTGATACAGACAAAACTAGATTGCCATGCATGAACAGTCGTCAAAAACAGTGAAATCATCCTACCAAATATAATAGCTAGAAAATCGACTTATTATTTGCCCCATTCCCATTGGCCCACTTAAATAACTGACCGTCTTTTTTGAAATGATAAAAATTTTGAATTTTATGGAAGTTATCCTGATTCTAAAGCACAAAGACATAATATTACATCTATAATGTACCCTTATTTATAAGGTAACCATTTTTTCACGACTCTATTCAACATTTCAATAGAAATCACTGATATTCAGAGACCTTTGACAGGCATCCGTCAAATTTCATTTCGATAAGGTCTTTTCCTATTGGTCCAACTGACCGTCAAATATTAATGTTGGTGAAATTGGCCCTAAAAGTTACAAACACTAATTTTTTCAGTCTAATTGATTTTTTTCAAATTGAAAGGAGCTGAGGGGTCGGCTTTTTTCTTGCGAATAATTTGACACTACACAACCTTATTTTATTTTCACTATTTTATCTGAGTAATAGAAATACAAAATGTGCAACGAACCTGACGAAAATGCGAATAACATTATCGTCAGTGAAGGCAAAGATATATCCGTGTTGGCCTATGTTGGAGTAAACTATACAAATGAATTAAATACATATTATTATAACAAAAAATAAAATGGATATGACTATATTACTACTTAGTATAGGAATATAGCTATAGATTACTCTTTAGTTTAGGAATTATGGAGAAGATCCTAACTCCTTTCTGTGCCTCAAAAAAATACATCGATACCAAATTATCAGTGAACAATAATAGCTCTCCATATCAGAGATATCAATATTTACTTGTTTACTCTGTGCTTATGAAAATTAATAATCAATATATTACCGAATATCACACCATAAAAAATAAAATATTGCATTTGCGTTTCGATCACGCTGCCAAAATGTCATTCAGGCTCCAGCTTGTCGAAGTACAGATTATGGGGGATGGCATAATGTGGGAAGAGGTTGCAAAATCTGTTCAGGCCTGGAAAGTAATTTTTTATAAGTAATATCATACGGGCATCTAATTTTTCCGAGATAAATGAAAAAAACACGTTGCCAAGTAACATTTTTTGTTGAAAAAATAGTACGTTGTTTAAAAATTATTACTTTGCATTGTATTAGGAAAAAATTAGATGCCCGAATGGTAATTGACAAGACTATACTAAGTGACATATAAATCCGAACACCCAGTTTAAATGGTTTTATTTTAATAAAATTTTGTATAAGTACTTAATGAAGCATAATAAGTAAATGATAAAAATTTCAAAGTGATTGCACTGCTTTAAAGCCCTTTGACCTTTAATAATGAGTGGACGCACTCTGATGCGCTACGCATTCTCCAACGCGCCTAGGCATGCTTCTGATCAGGTGGTCAATGTCCTCCTGTGGTATCTCATTCCAGGCAACCACCAACTCCTCTCGAAGTGCTTCTAGAGTCTGAGGAGGACGTTGCAAATTGAGCAATCTCCTACCCATCATATTCCACACGTGCTCAATTGGGGATAAGTCGGGAGATCTTGGTGGCCATGGTAACAATGTGACATCATTAAGTTGAAAGAAGTCTACTGTGAATCTTGCAACATGTGGTCGGGCATTATCTTGTTGGACAGTTGGATCTGCCAGGGTGTCAAGATAGGGTAAAAGATGGAGTTCTAGAACTTCGTGGATATAACGCTGCGCGTTCATGTTACCTCTGATGAAGATTAAAGGTGACCTGGAACCATAAGCTATAGCACCACAAACCATAACTCCAACAGTGTGATGAACATGTCTTTCAACAAAAAACTGGATTCCTCCTTTCACCACGTCGCCTTCTAACCCTGGCACGACCATCGTGCATGCCTAAACAAAATCGAGACTCGTCACTAAAGACAATACTGTTCCATTCCTGATCCCAGAGTGACCGTTGTCTGCACCACTCAAGGCGATTACGTCGGTGTTCTCGAGTTAAAGGGAGGACCCAGTGTGGCCGGTATGAAAACAAGCCAAAACTTCTCATTCGTCGGTAAACACTTCGCATGCCAATAGGTCTTCCGTGTTCTGCAAACCATTCATTTGCAATGGACCTGGTAGTGGAGAAACGGTCCCTTAAGGCCAATAATCTTAGGCGGCAATCTTCAGGGTCTGTTGTTCTACGGCGGCGTCCAGTGCCCCTTGCTCTTTGCGTACGGCCTTCTCGAACCAAGCCTGACAACTCCTAACCACAGTGTCTACACTTCTTTGCACTCTACAACTGAAATTGCCCGAAAAGAAAGTCCAGCTTCCCGAAGTCCCACTATACGGCCCCTATCAAACTCACTAAGTTGACGAAATCGTACAGGTCTCCGTACTCTAGGCATCGTAACCGATCGTAAAGGATGTCAAGAACCAAAATCCGCCAACGTTGATTCTTTACTGCGGCTGAAATATCCATTTTTAGAGCATTAGTGAATTAAAAAAAAGCAGTATAAAAACCGGAATTTCCAACTGATAAGGCTGAAAATTTTTTCACTTGTTATTTACAGTAAGATAAATACATTCACCAACTTTAATTAAAATAAAACCATTTAAACTGGGTGTTCGGATTTATATGTCACTTAGTATATTTCATGAGTAACCGATTATTCTGCATACACATAGTTTACGACACATACTAGCTATTAAGGTATTCTTTAGAGTACCCGCAAATTCCTTCGTTTCGTGATACGAGCTTCCCTAATACATTTAAAGGTAATATTTTTAAATTGATCAAAAATTATTTTCCACTTCATACATCTCTTGCATTTTTTTGCAACGGTGCTCCACATTGTCTTCGCAACTAGTTCTTTGTAATTTTCACCGTTTTCTTTCTTCATATTCCACGCCCAATATTTCAGGATTTGGTATAGTTGCTCTAAACTTTCAGTTTCCAAAAGCTCGTATTTCTTTGTCTTGCAGAATTCCGTTTCCATATTGTCGTATGGGTTTTAACGTTATTGTACGGTACACAGATCAATATTAGTCAAAGAATCGCTTCCAAAGCGACTCATTTTCACTACATAGGCTGACTAGCAATGTTTGAAAACGATATTAAATAAAATCAGAAAACTTGTTTAGCGTCCTCCACCTGAATGTCCAACATGCCTGAAACACCCTATAACAAAGTTCAAAAGAATGCAAACACTCCAGGATGATGACAAATTAATTTCCGATTTCAGACCACTCAATACTATACAGTTATCTGATACAAATCAAGTTTAATTTCTCGACTTATCAGCACAGCTTAAAACATCACATTAATAACGCCAAAGAATTTCCCTCTTCACTTGATTCTTTTCTTTTTCTTACGATTGCCCTTCCATTATTTTCTCGTTTTGCTTTTTCCACTGACAAATTGGTTTGTTCGTACAGTACTATTCGTCATTATTCGTCAGAGGTTCGTACAGTAGTCGGTAACTTGTCGGTGACTGTCAAAATCAGAATCAGAGAGATGTTACCTGTTACAGTTTCTGACTGTATCAACCAGTTACAGTGACACACAGTGTGTCGAATCGATAATCAAATCCAAGCGGATAACCAAAATTTCCGTATTATGTACCGCGGTTATAATATGGTTCAAGATGACACACGGGATGGTGACGTCAGTTACTCGAATCGCTTGAACGCGTTGGTTTTAACCGCGGTTTGTTGCAAGTTGTTTATTTTAGAAAAGCGCGTATATAATTTCTGTTTATTTTTATTATCACTTAATAATCGGTGCTTTTTCGTCTACAGCTGTATATGGAAAGTTTAAATAAGAAACCTTTCATAATATTCATGGGAGAAATGTTTTTTTCAGATTTTTTTTAATGATGGAACTATGGCTTTGTAGCTATGATAACTTTCAATTCTCTAAATTTTTCCGCATGTCAAAGAAAACATTTATTGATTTAGCAGAAATGATGAAAAAAGAAATTAGCAAAACCGTATATAGGTGGATATCATCTAGTGAGTTTATATGGCCATATTTTAATATTCTTCTGGTATATGGCTACACAGGATACTTTGTTAAGCATAGGAACTATATTTAAAGTGCCCCCAACAACCGTAATGAGTATAACTAATAAGGTGTTCCACTTTATGGTAAAACTGAAGTCAGCCTGTATCATTTTTCTCAAAAATGAAGCTGAAGTACAATAACAATATCCAATACCCGGCAAAATTCTAACTTGTCACATTTCAAATAATAACCAGAAATATAAAACTACTTGTGAGTTGGGTAAATACCACAATTTTGCGGTGATAACTATGACAGCTGATTCGTGACGTCACGGATCTTATAACCAAACTGATAACTACACTCGCTTGAACGGATCGGTAAATACCAACCCGAAATGGTAAATACCATTTCCATTTGGTTATCCGCTTGAATTTGATTTATCTTGAGGACTAAAACTGCTTCGCAAGTGGCATTTAATGATCGATTACTCTTTTCTAATGGACATACGTCATACATTGACGTTGTCAAACCTTGATTACTTTAAGAAAAACAGAATTTCTTAGGTAGGCCCTGAAATTATCAGATGTTTGTTTCGATCACCAGATTTATTCCAAACCGCTCTATTTTTTCTCAACTCTATTCCAGATGGGATTTCAAAATAAATTGCATATTGTCATTGTTACTTATTCTCGTGTGCAAGATGGCGTAGTCAAATTTTCAATTCGACATTCCTTCTTTTGACTTACGGACACTATATTGGAATTTTGAACGATTAAATGGACTTTTTAAGCCCTAAATTCAGTGATTGTTAGTTGACCATAAATTTGTTGTTGGATGAAAATTAAAAGGAAATAAAATAATTTTTTGAAACCTGAATACGAAATGAAAATTTTATTAATGGTAATAACAATAATAACCATAAATAAGCGGAGGTATTCACAGTCTTCCAAACTCTGTTGGTATGCAAACAAATGAAATCTAATAATTTCAGGGCCTACCTAGGAACTTCTGGAATAACTAAGGTTTTTCAATGTCAATGTATGACATACATTTTTTAAATCACAATAAAAATTCTATTCATGTGTAAGACTCCAATATGGCGTGTATAAGAAAAAATTAAGTTGATGCTGAAGGACAAGAGCCGAAACGTCATATTGAAATTCTAATTGTACCGTCTTGTAGAGGAGAAAATGTGGCAGAGTTCATGTGCAATTTATTTTGAAATCCCACCACAAATAAAGTCAGGAGAAAATTAAAACCATTTTTGGACATTTCGTTTTTTACGTGTCTTTCCGGAAGTACTTTCAATTTCAAGACGTTCTAAGCGACAATTTGGTGATTATCTGAATACGCAAATTTGCCCCTATTTAAGTGATTTCGTGTCCCTTGCAGTTTCCGAGATCCCAATGGTGAGGGTCGAATTTAAAATACCCTGTATAGGGAAAATATTATTTTTACCCCAGCACAAACAGTCACTCCCTCTCCGTGAGAAAAAGCTGTATCACAAAATCTCCAGAACTCGTTATTTTGTTTATTCTTTCATCACCTTTGGGTTGGACTTACATAGCTACAATATAACGGGTGATTTTTTAAGAGGTATAGGATGTGATTTTCAAAAACAAACCCAAAAAATTTGAAAAAACGATTATATCTTTATTTGAGTCGATAGAACGGTCGATATAATTTATTGTTTAAAGATTATTTCATGTAAATGTTGGCCGCGGCTCCGCTTTAGATGGTCCATGCGCAAGGTCCAATTTTGGCACACTCTCTCCAACGTATCGGCCGGTGTCTCACGAACAAATGCTTCAATATTGGCTTCCAGTGCGTCAATCGTTGCTGGTTTATCCCTGTAGACATTAGCTTTAACATGGTCCCACAAGAAATAGTCCAACGGCGTTAAATCGTGAGATAAACTGTTCACCGAACTCGCGTCTCATTAGGGCCATTGTTTCGTGTGCGGTGTGGCATGTCGCACCGTCTTGTTAAAACCACATGTCAGCCAAGTCCAGCTCTTCCATTTTGGGCAAAAAAAAGTTTGTTATCATCGCACGGTAGCGCTCGCCATTCACAGTTACGTTCCGGCCATTGTCGTCTTTGAAGAAGTACGGCCCAATGATGCCACCGGCCCATAATCCACACCAAACAGTGGTTTTTTCGGGATGCATTGGTAGCTCTTGCAATGCTTCTGGCTGGTCTTCACTCCAGATGCAGCAATTTTGCTTGTTAACGTACCCATTCAACCAGAAATGAGCTTCGTCGCTGAACACAATTTTTCGATAAAAATGTGGATCTTCCTCCAACTTTGCCAGCGCCCATTCACCAAATGGGAAACGTTGTGGGAGGCTTCAATTGTTGCACCAGCTATATCATAAGGTTTTACACCCAAATCCTGTCGCAAAATTTTCCACGTAGTGGAGCAACAGATGCCCAATTGCTGCGAACGGCGGCGAATCGACATTTCACGGTCATCACTAACACTGGCGGATACAGCCGCAATATTTTCTTCAGTCCTCACTCTACGTCTGCGTGTTGGTGGTTTAATATCCGATAATGTAAACTGGGTTCGAAATTTAGTCACAAGCTTCCGAATAGCTCCCTCAGTAGGCAGACCAAATTGCCCATAAATTGAAAGCAGTGCTCGATGCACTCTCTTAACCGAGCATGAATTTTGATAGTAAAATTCAATAATTTGCAAGCGTTGTTCGTTCGTAAGTCGATTCATGGTTAAATTATAGACCAAACTGACCAAGTTTGACAATGACACAAGACACGATTCACGCGTCATCTGTCAAAAACAGTGTTGCCAAAAAGATACTAGCAAAAAAATCACCCATTATAAATACTGTTTGTGCATACACTTCGAGGCTGGGCGACAAAGGAACAGGGAACAAAAACCCTACTATCCGAGTTTTATTAAAAGTCCGTCACAATACTTTGTAATTTTCTCATGCATAATCACTGCAGACGTTTATTCAGAATTCTTACTATACTACAACTATTTAAAACTGTAATGACTCATACGCGTGATCAACACGTGATCAGGGCTCGATCCCGGCTTCCTTCCAGTACAGCCGTATAGCGTACGACATATGTCGTTTCTGTGGCTTTGCGGTGGTCAACAGCACAGACAAGGATGGAAATAATGGCTGATTGTTCTCCGCCGGTAGAACCAATGAAATCAAAGACGCGCCTCGACCGGCAGACTCATAGGCGTCGGCAACGCATTGGAACGTGTTTCGTTGAGCGATCGCATATTGTGTGTTTTTATAAGAATTGTTGTGTGATTGTTATTGTTGTGGTTTCTGTGGTTACTGTTTTGGTTATACTTAACCATGGAGAGTACAAATGGCACGAGTGGAAGTACTGAAAGCCAGGGAACAAGTAGACGGCTTCGTAAAGCACTGAAGCGGGAGGCGAAAGAAATCGTGCTCAACGTGTTCAATTATCTGAACAGAACTATGTCGCAGGGAGATGCACTAGCGCGTTGTGAAAGTATAACAGGCGTTCCAGAGTGGACCATTCGCAGGGTGGTGCATGAAAAGAAGAAAACTGGAGCTACTACTGATCCACAGTTTAATTTGAAGGGACGAAAGGCCGTTAAATTGGATGACGATAGCAAAATTGCGTTAAGGCGAACCGTACATTCATTCTTCTTTAGGAATGAGATACCAACCCTCAAGGCTGTACATGCAGCGATCAAGGAAAATGAAATTATACCCCAAATGAGCGTCGAGGTAATGAGGAAATCCCTGCACGAAATTAATTTTCGTTACGAAACGCGTAATCGGAAGTCAGTATTGATAGAGAGACCTGAAATAGTCACCTGGCGTCGAAAATACCTACGCGAAATGATTGAATATAGGCGACAAAGCAGAAAAATCTATTACATATTTGGACGAGACATGGTAAATGCAGGTCACACAGTTGAAAAAACCTGGATAGACAAAAACGTAGTGACTAACCGACAAGCAAGCATTGAAGGTTTGTCAACAGGTCTTCGTGGACCGTCAGGGAAAGGTCAAAGATTGATCGTAACTCATATTGGTAGCGATAGTGGCTTTTTAGAAGAGTGTGACTTGATTTTCGTCTCTAAGAAAGGAGGTGATTACCATGGCGAAATGAATGCCAGCTGCTTCGAGAGCTGGTTTCAAGGGGTGCTTCAGCGAGTTGAGCCCAACTCTGTGATCGTCATGGATAATGCTTCCTACCATAGTCGTCGAGCCGAACGTGTACCGACTATGGGATCTCGAAAAAGTGACATGCAGCAATGGTTGCGCGAAAAAGGAATCCCGTTTGACGATTCATGTGTGAAAGCGGAATTGTATGAAAAAATTAAACAGCACAAACCTGCGAACATTAGTTACGTGACTGATGAGATGGCCCGTCAATGTGGTGTCACTGTGCTGCGGTTACCGCCCTACCACTGTGAACTGAACCCAATAGAGCTCATCTGGGCTCAAGTGAAGGGTTATATTGCGCGTCATAACACAACCTTCAAATTACCAGGCGTTAAGGTTTTACGTGAGGCTTCCATACAGCTAGTAACGCCCGAAGCTTGGCAGAATGCTATCCGTCATGTTGTGAAGGAAGAAATAAAAATGTGACAGCTTGACCACCACATCGACACCATCATAGAGCCAGTTATAGTCAATTTCAACGAGGAAAGCGATAGCGACAGTTTATTACTGTCAGATGTAAGTGGAAGCGACGATGAATAAAGGTAATTCCCAAATTTTTGACTTACAATATGTTTCAAACCACTCTTTATTAAGCATGTGACAAATCTAGTTCACCCATGTTAAACATTCATACCCCGCCTATGAACAGCCGACTACTGGTAGTTAAGTGATGTTCACGTGAACATCGATGAGTCATTACAGTTTTAGTTAGTTATAGTATATGTATTTACTTCTTCAACTTGTCATTCGATGTTTGGAATCACAGTTGTTCGAATTTATGTTTATACTTTAAATATTATGAGAATTGAATGGTAATTACTGAGTAAATCTACTTGACATTTTTGGGTGCTGTTATTTTTTCTAGAAGGTGTCTATGCTTTCTTCTCTAAAGGAAAATTCGGGCACATTTGGACAGTTGGACGAAAAATCCTAGATCATTCTGGTTTACAGCAAATTAACCCCCAACTTTTTCAAAATTGTCTACTTCATTCTAAAAAATTTTACATCCGAATAATTATTGTACTTGATTTCGAGCTCTGCCAGTTTACTGGAAAATTATCTGCTGACTGATTTGACAGTCACCAAACAGTCAGAAGTTTCTGTACGAACAGCGGATTAGTTGGCATCGACAGATGTGCATCATCTGTCATTAATTGCCAAATTTTTGCATCCGGAGAAATTTTTATATTTTGACAAGAAAGAAGGCAATAATATTATGGAAGCTGAACCCGAGGGGTCCCAGGCGACCCCTCTTCAGCTTTGAGTGGAGTTGGCGCGGAGTGCAGCGCTACTTTGGAACATATTCCAGAAAACCAAAACGAGATGACGCCAAAGATGACATCAGGGATGACACCGATACTGGAGAAGGAAAACGAGAACTAGCGATAATTGCAGACCAAGCAGCCCAGATTCAGAGACTGACTGACTGTGTGGAGTCACTTAATGCCCAAGTTTTTAAGCTTACAAGTATCATTCATAAAACAGTTCCCAATATTGATTCTTCCAAAACAGCAAAACGTAGACATAACAGCCATTCGAGTGACCTACATACTGCGACCGATGAGGACACACAGGGTGATCTTTTCACATATGTGCGACGTGGCAAAGTGAGACTGCTCAAAATAAAATTTCCTCCGCTACCGACGAAATCCCCAAATAACAAACATTCAGGCAACCTAAAACCGTCTGTGTCTGTACCGTCTACCGCTTCTACTAGTCAGCCAAGGGAAAGACCTTTATCAACATCCACACAGAGTGCTCCTCCTGTTATACCCCAATTGAAGAGCTGCACGGCACATCAGCGGAATCTCCTGAGACTCCGCATTGCACACCAGCAGAGCTCCAAGGTCATATTAAAGACCTCAAGGTGCGTAAAGCACCTGGAGAGGATCGAATCACTAATAAGGCGCTGAAGCTACTTTCACCGAAGTCCTTAACTTATCTCGTGGCAATAATCAATGCCATGCTAAGGACCCAGCACTTCCCAACGGCGTGCAAGACCCCTGATGTCATAATGATTCCAAAGAAGGTGGGTTCGATATTCCCCCAGGATTACCGCCCCATTAGTCTACTGTCAGCTCCTTCTAAGCTCGCTGAAAAGGTGATTCTACGTCACCTTGAA
Organism: Acanthoscelides obtectus; assembly: GCA_963669975.1. Classification (NCBI taxonomy): domain Eukaryota; kingdom Metazoa; phylum Arthropoda; class Insecta; order Coleoptera; family Chrysomelidae; genus Acanthoscelides; species Acanthoscelides obtectus. The sequence goes on from CAVLJG010000003.1 coordinate 14,755,294, forward strand.
AATTTCTCGGCAGACCACAATGTGATTCCTGACGTGCAATTTGGCTTTCGGTCTGAGCATAGTACGGAGCTGCAGGCCATAAGGCTTGTTGAACGAGTAACCAGCGGGTTCACCCGTAACGAGAGTACTGGCATCTTGCTACTGGATGTCTCAAAGGCATTTGACAAGGTGTGGCACAAGGGCCTTCTCTACAAATTGATCCATAAGGGCGTCCCCTTCTGGCTCCTAAAACTTTTGAAATCCTTTCTCGAGGGTAGGAAATTTAGGATCAAAATTAATAGCGTTCTGTCGACAACACGGCCCATCAAAGCCGGTGTCCCTCAGGGATCGGTTCTTGGACCAGTCCTTCACTTTTTATTTATGACGTCCCTTGCCCCAGCAGCTGTGAAACCTTTATGCTGATGACACTGCCCCGGTGGCCCAGTCGTGCTCTGGGGATCTAGTTCACGACAGGCTACAAAGTGCAATGGACGAGGTATTGAAATGGGCGAATTGGTGGATGATCAAAATTAATCATTCGAAAACGCAGGCAATCTATTGTACAAAAAATGTAGCGGCGCCCCGTCTGAGGTTTCAGTGAATGGAGCTCGGGTACCATGGGAAAGCTCTGCTAAGTATCTAGGTTTCACTCTTGACAAGGGGATAACCTGGCAGAAGCACACTGAAGCGTTAAAAACTAAACTCCAAATTTCGTTTCGGCAACTCTACTCTATGCTATGTAGAACATCAAAATTAAGTTTGATCAACAAAGTTCGGCTATATAAGATGGTTATTAGACCAGCGATCACTTACGCAAGTGCGGCTTGGTGTTTTCTCGCCAAAACGCATTTGCGTAGCCTGCAGATTTTGCAGAACAGAACCTTGCGTACAATCACTAACGCCCCATGGTATGTTTCCAGCGAGACCCTTCACAGAGACCTTGACATCCCTTACCTAAGGCCCGTATCGTCAGTCGTCCCTGCAATTGTAAGGCGCGTTTATGGCCTCCTTGATTGTCATACTCTTTTCTCTCCTTCAAAAATTTCTAGATTACACTCGTCCCATGTCAGCGTCAGCGCTCTCCTATTGTTAAGATATGTTTTCCTTTTAAATTGTAGGAAATTTCATGCTGATAAAACATTATAAAACTCAAAAGCAAGCACAATTTGATGCAAATAGATGTTTGTGACATAACCTTGAAATAGAGCGCTGACACGGAGACGTAGAAAACTATGACAATCAAGGAGGCCATAAAGGCGCCCTACAATTGTAGGGACGACTGACGATACGGGCCTTAGGGACTACATTAATACAGTCAGCGACGCCTCAGTGATAGATCACTGCGCAAACTAGGTCATGACTTGTCGCCGGCTATCAGTTTGCTGATTGTCAGCAAACAGGCTGTACGAACAAACCAATCATCTGGTACTTAGTTCTCCACACCTGACAGATTAGACTGACAAAACTGACTTTGAAACCTAGATAGCGGGGTACCGTGTTATAACGAGTTTGAAGATTTTTGAAATACCTAGACTAAGGCTCGAAGTAATCCTGCAGTCACTTAGGCCCGTATCGTCAGTCGTTCTTACAATTGTAGGGCGCCTTTATGGCCTCCTTGATTGTCATAGTTTTCTACTTCTCCGTGTCAGCGCTCTATTTTGAGGTTATGTCACAAACATCTATTTGCATCAAATTGTGCTTGCTTTTGAGTTGTATCATGTTTTATCAGCCTGAAATTTCCTACAATTTAAAAAGAAAACATATCTTCACAATAGGAGAGCGCTGACGCTGACACGGGACAAGTGTAATCTAGAAATTTTTGACGGAGAGAAAGCAGTATGACCATCAAGGAGGCCATAAACGCGCCCTACAATTGTAGGGACGACTGACGATACGAGTCTTAGTGCCTTCATCGGAGAAGATTGATATTCTTCTCCTAGGCCTTTCCCCTACAAGATGTGGATACGCTAGCCAGAATCCCATAGATTTTCGCCTATAAAGTACTGGTTCACCCGCCAAAAGCCTAGTTCTAGGCTCCAAGACCTTGACGCCAGAGACCTCTTCAACAGCCGAGCCATCTGTGTACCAATCCTGCTCACTTCCATCGGTGACTTTCCGGCTTCCGAACGGTTTTCCTTTCTTTGCAATTCGACTAAGATGACAGTGTGACCCTTGACAGGATTCAACTACCCTTGCGTCTCCGCGGATCACTAGACCCAACAATGGGAGATCCGGATTCCTGGGAAACACCCACGCTGATACTGTAGGGTGTATACGAGAACAAATCTTGCGGCCCCAGCTGATCGAAAACTTTCTTGGTATTAAGAGCAACGAGATGAGCCTCAGCCGTCTGATATTTGCCTTTGCAAGCTCACATCATTGTATTACTTTCTGTCACATCATGCTACCTATTTTGTTCTCATATAATAAAATATTCGCTTTCTGAGGATTTCAGAGCAATTTCCATGTCTTTTCTCAAGCTGACCTTGACCAGATAGGTTAAGGAGCAATAATAGGATAAATTCTAGAAGTTCCACTGAGGTTAAAAAATGACCAGCCACAAGTATCGTTTGCAAACACCCCCCCTCCCCTCGACGAAATCCTGAATCCGCCCTTGATGAGCCTCACGATATAACAGGATAAGTTTACTCCTCAGTTGTGTGATTAATCCGTTGATCGCTGAAGCCGGAAACATGACTTATAGTAGTACTCAATTTCTCCATGCAGATAGAGATATCTTCCTGTCTCAATAAGGAAAACTGTGAACATAGAAAAATGCAAAAAACATATGTACGCAATCATAAGAAGGCCACTTCCTGCCAACGCCCGACAATATTGCATATATTAATGTCATGATTTTGATTGACGATCGATTGATGTCTAATCATATTCGGCAAGTACGTTGATAATTGTATTCCACTTGATAGCAAGCAAGAAAATATGTTGTTGTGCTGTTTATGCTTTCATTCATATCGGTGGAATTTATCACTTTTTATGAATATAAATGTTGATAAAGACTTTACCTGCATCTCGTGAGAATCACCGCAAAGACTCAAGTTGTCAAAGATACAGATGTGATATGATTCAGAGAGGGATACGAATAGTAGCAGTAATACTGCCAAGGGACAAAGCCTGGAAATTGGGTCACCTTTTCCTATTTGTCGACCCTGGACAGCAACGCTAAATCTTGATAGCGGTCCTGATATTCTAAAGAAGGTATTAATATCCAACCAGTTTACTTCGACGAAACAGGTAAGTGTCACCCACTTCCTTGGAATAGTATGTTAAAGAAGTTAATACTCTTCTGAGTGACCACAGAGTACTCCTTTTCAGTACTGCAGGGCTATTACGTATCTTGAGATGTGAAAATGAGCCGTATTCATAAAACCTCGTACTTGTAAAGCTCGAAAGAAATCTTTTAGATGGTATTTATAATAATTTGAGGCAAATGTTTTAGCATTTTCAGTATAAGCATATCCTTTAAAGCAGTGACACATAAGTAAAAGGATATACAACGAGCCGTATTCATAAAAGAGAAGCATATCCTTGGAAGCATAAGGTAAAAGTATAAGGTCTTGCTTCCTAGAAAAAGGTAGAAGTATAAGTTTTCATATTCATATTTGTATCTTGAGCGACGTGTCCTGACTTGTTCCCGCTTGTAGTTGACGTGGGAGTTCGTTCAATCAGCATCACTGACAGTTATACTCCAGAGCTTACACAGACCGTTCCGTATTTTTACTGGATACAGTTTTTATCAAATTATACTAAGTGTCATATAAATCCGAACACCCAGTTTAAATGGTTTTATTTTAATAAAAGTTGGTGAATGTATTTATCATACTGTAAATAACAAGTGAAAAAATGTTCAGCCTTATTACATACATTCCGGTTTTTTTACTGTTTTTTTTTTATTCATTAACGCTCTAAAAATGAATATTTCAGCCGCAGTAAAGAATCAACGTTGGCGGATTTTGGTTCTTGACATCCTTTACGATCGGTTACGATGCCTAGAGTACGGAGACCTGTGCGATTTCGTCAACTTAGTGAGTTTGATAGGGGCCGTATAGTGGGACTTCGGGAAGCTGGACTTTCTTTTCGGGCAATTGCAGTTAGAGTGCAAAGAAGTGTAGATACTGTGGTTAGGTGTTGTCTGGCATGGCTTCGAGAAGGCCGTACGCAAAGAGCAAGGGGAACTGGACGCCGCCGTAGAACAACAGACCGTGAAGATCGCTGCCTAAGATTATTGGCCTTAAGGGACCATTTCTCCTCTACCAGGTCCATTGCAAATGAATGGTTTGCAGAACACGGAAGACCTATTGGCATGCGAAGTGGTTACCGACGAATGAGAAGTTTTGGCTTGTTTTCATACCGGCCACACTGGGTCCTCCCTTTAACTCGAGAACACCGACGTAATCGCCTTGAGTGGTGCAGACAACGGTCACTCTGGGATCAGGAATGGAACAGTATTGTCTTTAGTGACGAGTCTCGATTTTGTTTAGGCATGCACGATGGTCGTGCCAGGGTTAGAAGGCGACGTGGTGAAAGGAGGAATCCACAGTTTTTTGTTGAAAGACATGTTCATCACACTGTTGGAATTATGGTTTGGGGTGCTATAGCTTATGGTTCCAGGTCACCTTTAATCTTCATCAGAGGTAACACTAACGCGCAGCGTTATATCCACGAAGTTCTAGAACCCCATCTTTTACCCTATCTTGACACCCTGGCAGATCCAACTTTCCAACAAGATAATGCCCGACCACATGTTGCAAGAGTCACAATAGACTTCTTTCAAAATAATGATGTCACATTGTTACCATGGCCACCAAGATCTCCCGACTTATCCCCAATTGAGCACGTGTGGGATATGATGGGTAGGAGATTGCTCAAGTTGCAACGTCCTCCTCAGACTCTAGAAGCACTTCGAGAGGAGTTGGTGGTTGCCTGGAATGAGATACCACAGGAGGACATTGACCACCTGATCAGAAGCATGCCTAGGCGCGTTGGAGAATGCGTAGCACATCAGGGTGCATCCACACATTATTAAAGGTCAAAGGGCTTTAAAGCAGTGCAATCATTTTGAAATTTTTATCATTTACTTATTATGCTTCATTAAGTACTTATACAAAATTTTATTAAAATAAAACCATTTAAACTGGGTGTTCGGATTTATATGTCACTTAGTATAATAAGCATGTCATCCTCAAGTGCTCCCATTATTTTGCAAAAGTCACAAGTTCCAAAAATAAAAATGAGAAAGGACGATGCCTTAAAGAAGATGTTGAAAAAATACGAACCAACATTCGGTAAACCATTAGATACTAAAGGCTTATTAGAAAAAATAAACAACATGAAATCAAGATTGAAGAAAAAACAGACCTAAAAAAACTGGTAATAAGTTAATTAAATTGTTAGATTGGGAAAGAAATTTGCTGAAAGCTATGGAAGGTGACTGTAATCTTACAATTGGGAAAATTAGAGTTGACATTCAGGTTTGGTAGTGTTGAAGAAGAAGGAATATACCGAGCGCAGTGAGCAAACAGTTAGTATTACAGGGCCAGCAATTCAAAAGACATTGCCACCAAAAAGAAAATTAGCAACAGAGAAATACAAAACTGAGGAAACCAAAGGGTTGACTGCAAAAGAACTGCAACGTCTAGTGGTATTACAGCAGTACCAAAAAAGTATTTTACAACAAGAGTATTATAAAACGAAATTAGAAATTATGCAGCATCGGAAGCCACCTGTAACTTATGATATTCACGAAAATAAAAACTTATTATAACTTATAAACACACTTTAATCAGTTAAACTATTTATTATAATACTCAAGTTTCTTCTTATTTGTTGACCTAATTGGCGGAGACGAAGTTCGTCATTCTCATGATTTCCTCCATCTTCATCTGGGTCTTGTTCAACTAATTCAAAGTCAGGATCGCCCAAGCTCTTCGTAACAATATGGAGTACAATACAAGCGTTAATTTTCCAACTTTATGCGGCAAACATACTGTAGGATAGGAAACCGGCGTTTCAGTTGGCCGAAACAGCGTTCAATTATAACTCTTTCTTGTTTTAAGAGCTTATTATAATTTATTTCTGCAGCTGGAGTAGGATTTCTGAAGGGAGTCATAAGGCATGGCTCAATACCATAACCGTCATCGCCAAGTAGTACATTTGCTTTATTTATTAGTTGTGATCTAGTCTGTGAATTTCTCCATACTCTGGAATCATGCACTGATCCAGGGCAACTGACATCAACCGTTGTGAACATCTTTCTGGCATAAGTGGCTTGCACATTTAAAGTGGGCAAATCAAGTATAAATTTACGACAGCAATTGTTGTACTTGATTGTACATAAATAGGAATCCTGAAATAAAATCGCCAAGGAGCTGAGTATATCAACCGAAAAGGGAAATCTACTTTAAATGTGCAAGCCACTTGTATTTAAAATATGGTACATACATGAGAATTTATGAAACGTAAAGAAAAAGTTATTACAATTCACATTCCATTCATTTAAATTTTATAAAAAATTATCTGAAAATGTCAAGTTGAAAATACGAATCAGCGGCTGGATGTAATGTGGCTTAATTACACACAACGCGGGTGCGGTGCTAATTTCACGTAATGCTTCTCAAAGTTTTTAGAAACGCAAACAAACAGGCTAAATCGTAATGTTTAACTTTGAACATCACCTCTCTTCAGAGATGACACCACAAAAAACTCATCTGGCACAGCTAATAGATACATTTTAAGGACAGCATATTCAGTAATAATTTTCTCACGCAGATATCATTGATTTTATACCCAAGCAGGCCAATACACACAATCATCCAGATGTGATCCCGCTACATCGCTACTAAACTACACAACTACCTCGGCATTCTGCAACCAACAAAGCATTATGGGGAACTTGCTTGCAGCTTGCAGCAAGACATTAAGCGTGTCATGTCGTTGCAACAAAATTGACATGTGTTAGGTGCGCCATCTCTTGTAAGGTGTATGTAACTACATGAGGCGAAAACCTTGTATGTAAGAGTTATTTTTATTTCCAAAAGAGGTAAACAATTAAATAACGTTTTTGTAGCTTATCAAAACAGTATTTTGTGGTTTGAAAAAACATGTTATAAATGAAAAACAAATACAAGATTCAGTGATAGACTGGAAGGGTGCGTGTTTTCTTTTCAGTATCTCCATCTCATCTGCAGAAAAATCTCTTTCACAAACATAATGCTAGATCTAATTATCAATTGATTGACTGTCTCACTCTTGCCCATTATTGGATTATATCGAATGATCTTTCAAAACAATTTGTTCATCGTAAAATAACCATAACCATAAAACATACATTCAAATAAAAAAAGCAGTTCTTCATTAGCTGATACCCAAAAGTGAAAGATTCTGAAGACTCATGAGGGTTCTTATGGATTTCAAAAAATTCCCTATCCAAGGGCGCTGATGTTAAAAAAAAATTTTCAGCGTTATCAGTTAGACATTCCGGTTTTTATACTGCTTTTTTTTAATTCACTAACGCTCTAAAAATGAATATGTCAGCCGCAGTAAAGAATCAACGTTGGCGGATTTTGGTTCTTGACATCCTTTACGATCGGTTACGATGCCTAGAGTACGGAGACCTGTACGATTTCGTCAACTTAGTGAGTTTGATAGGGGCCGTATAGTGGGACTTCGGGAAGCTGGACTTTCTTTTCGGGCAATTGCAGTTAGAGTGCAAAGAAGTGTAGACACTGTGGTTAGGTGTTGTCAGGCATGGCTTCGAGAAGGCCGTACGCAAAGAGCAAGGGGCTCTGGACGCCGCCGTAGAACAACAGACCGTGAAGATCGCCGCCTAAGATTATTGGCCTTAAGGGACCGTTTCTCCACTACCAGGTCCATTGCAAATGAATGGTTTGAAGAACACGGAAGACCTATTGGCATGCGAAGTGTTTACCGACAAATGAGAAGTTTTGGCTTGTTTTCATACCGGCCACACTGGGTCCTCCCTTTAACTCGAGAACACCGACGTAATCGCCTTGAGTGGTGCAGACAACGGTCACTCTGGGATCAGGAATGGAACAGTATTGTCTTTAGTGACGAGTCTCGATTTTGTTTAGGCATGCCAGGGTTAGAAGGCGACGTGGTGAAAGGAGGAATCCACAGTTTTTTGTTGAAAGACATGTTCATCACACTGTTGGAGTTATGGTTTGGGGTGCTACAGCTTATGGTTCCAGGTCACCTTTAATCTTCATCAGAGGTAACATGAACGCGCAGCGTTATATCCACGAAGTTCTAGAACCCCATCTTTTACCCTATCTTGACACCCTTGCAGATCCAACTTTCCAACAAGATAATGCCCGACCACATATTGCAAGAGTCGCAATAGACTTCTTTCAACATAGTGATGTCACATTGTTATTATGGCCACCAAGATCTCCCGACTTATCCCCAATTGAGCACGTGTGGGATATGATGGGTAGGAGATTGCTCAATTTGCAACGTCCTCCTCAGACTCTAGAAGTACTTCGAGAGGAGTTGGTGGTAGCCTGGAATGAGATACCACAGGAGGACATTGACCACCTGATCAGAAGCATGCCTAGGCTCGTTGGAGAATGCGTAGCACATCAGGGTGCATCCACACATTATTAAAGGTCAAAGGGCTTTAAAGCAGTGCAATCATTTTGAAATTGTTATCATTTACTTATTATGCTTCATTAAGTACTTATACAAAATTTTATTAAAATAAAACCATTTAAACTGGGTGTGCGGATTTATATGTCACTTAGTATAGATTTGGGAATACATTTATTTGCCATTTCCAACACTCGTGATTATTTGCATAAAAATAGAAAATACGCCTCATGGGTTGTACAAATAAATATCCCTGAATGTCTTTAGTGGAGCCAAAATATCATTTCTCATCAAGTTTTAGGTGGTTTCAAAATGCTTGGCTTCAAGTCAAGTAGAGCAATAAAAAAATCAAGTAAATTCAAGCATTAACGTTTTAATTGAGTTCATCTTCATGTCAATTCAAGTAGTTTATAAAAATATTGAGCTGCTTGATTTATACCAGCTCATGGCGGTGTTACCTGTTCCCAGTGACCATAAATAATTTGTAACGTTTTCATTGGAATGGATTGCGATATATTGCTTATCAGTCATAATAGGGATTATACGATTTCGTTAATCAGATAGCCTTTGTATCTTTTCTGGCTAATCGATGATGGAAACAGCATATCTTAATACCAAAAAAGTTTACGTATTCATACAGGGTGGCCCATCCATGTGTGGACGGAATATTACTCATAAACAAATACATTTTGGGATCCATATTCGGATAAATCAATTCAAGAGCAGAAAATCGATATAACATACGATGGGGTTTTGGTAATTAGCTACTGAGATATATAGTGTTTTGTCTAGAAAAGCCCACCACTTCGACAACCCCTCAGCCCGCCATTTTAAAATTTGGAGTGCTGAATTTTGTATAAAAAAACTCACACACCTCAGGTTTTATCTTATTGGTTACTTTTCCGAATTCTAATTTTTTCTCATACAGGGTGGACAAAAACGCAAACTGTAGTTATTCTCAAAAAATTCAAATTAAACACCGTGTATATTTGTGCAAGTTTGGATTCAATTTTGATAAGCTTTTTTTGATACTAGACACATAAGGGTTTTAGGGCTATTTTTTCGGTTATTAGCACGTCTTTCTGGAACGGCTTGATTCCCTAAAATATCGCATCATCCTTGGAAGCAAATAAATTGTGGACTAGTTAGAAACTGTCAAAATTAGCCTTGTGAGCATTATAATAAAAACGTGTTTGGAAATGAATTTTTCTAAAGAATAAATGGTGAATATGGTGTTCGTTTTGGGCGAAGCCCAAAGAAATAGTTTCCTAAAAATAGCATCTTGCATTTATAAGCAACGGTACCCTAATATGCGAAATCCAAGGCCGGAAACATTTTCCACACTACGAGAAGTGAAGCAGTGGAATATAGTAAAAAATATATAAATAATCCAAGGCTCACCAATGAGGCGAATCAGTTCTATTAAAGTTGCAGGAAAATCCCCATTTAAGTGCACGGCGACTTGGAGCAGAAACTGATATATACAGAACTTGTGTCCAAATGATTATTCACAAGCATAGGTACCATCCATATCACCTCTACTTGCATCAACGCCTTCGTCCTCAGGATTTCGCAGCTCGAATGGAGTTTAGAAGAATAATGCTGAATAAAGTGAGTGAAGACACTACTTTCCTGGATAAGGTTCTTTTTAGCGATGAGGCAACTTTTAACAGCATAGGTGTTGTCAACAGGCATAACATACACTGTATTGCGGCGGAAAGCCCTTACTGGGTTAGGCAAATAGATTCCGAAAATAAATGGAGCTTGAATGTTTGGGGAGGAGTTATTGGCAGACAAGTTATCGGGCCTTTCTTTTTCGACAACCGATTAACAGAATGCTTGAATTTTTGATCGATCATTTGCCTTTGCTTTTGGAGGATGTCAACTTGCAAGCTCGGATACATATGTACTTCCAACATGACAGCGCACCTGCGCATTATCATAATCGTGTGCGTAACTATTTGGACACCTGGAGTAGCAATCGTCGTGATGGGACATGTATAACATGCCATAAATATATTTTCCCAAAATGTATTTGTTTATGAGTAATATTCCGTCCACAAATGGATGGGCCTCCCTAATATATATATATATATATATATATATATATATATATATATATATATATATATGTATTTATCTACTCATGTTATGTACACAACAATTTCTATCTAAACAACACGCACAGTGATGTGTACCTACATAGTTACAATACACGTAACATGCATATTCCTAAACATGGTCTACAAAGAGCTAGTACCGGTCTAAGATCTATAGAATCCACTTTTTTAATGTTCTTCCTGAGGCACCTAGAATGTCTGGCCCAGGCTCATTCAAGTATAGAATTAATGGGGCTCCTACAATCACGAGCACCATCTGCTGAGGTAACGGGGGGTGAAAAGGAAAGGATTGTGGGCTGGTCTTAGACGGTGGTAGACGCTACTTTAAAGGAGGAAAGGATGACTGCGGGTGCCTACTCAAACGCAAGAATCTTGGAAAGAAACTCAGACCAAAAAAAGTTGATATAAAAATAACTAACAATTCGAATAGCAATTCCAAAGAAAATATATAATAGATTTATGGCGAATTCTGTCAAAAACGTGACATGAAGGACATTGATTTGGAGGTTGCTAAGCAAGAATTTTTAGGGAAACTTAGAAAAAGTGACGACGAGATTTTGCATATCGAACAAGTCACCAAATCACAGGACTGTGCTGTGTGGCGGCTTCATCGGAGGATAAGGTTGACAGCGTCTCGATTTGGTGAAGTTTGTAGAAGAAGGCAGACAATAAGCTGTAAAGCTCTAGTAAACTCGATCACATACCCAACAGAGTTTTCTAGTAAGGCAATAAAAAAAGGCAATACAAAAATCATTGGACGCGGCAGTTCAACCTTGTAGTTTGTTTATTGATCGCACACATCCATTTCTGGCAGCATCACCTCCATCTACCTATTACAGTAGACAAAACATGTACTTAATCCAGGTATAAGCCTACCTGGTTATTGCTTTGCAAAAACTACCTAACTGTTTCCTCTTATTTTGACGGCATAAGATATTTTTATTACCCTCCATCAATTGTTACCATCTACCACAAGACCCTTGTAAACATAATTGTGTTTATTGACATGAATAAACGAATTAGAATCTGAGTTCTTGAATTTATTTCAGGAAAGATATAAAATTATTTGAATACATTTTTTATTAGTCGGAACGCACCGTTACGTCGCTTGGACTGGCAGGACGAAACAGTAGATGAATTTCGCCCAAAAACCGATTTGCACTTCACAGCTTACTTTTTATATTTCCAAATGAAACTCTTGCAGCGTGCTAAAAACAAAGTCCACAGGGTGCCAGCGATCCACTTTTTCGATTTAAAATATCAAGAAGTTGAGCACAAATAGTGAGCATTTCAACCCACCATAATTCTTGCGCAAAGACAAAACTTTGTAAAAAGCTCTGATAGCCGCCTAGGCAATTATGGCCTGCTTATATCATCCAGAAAAACATTACAAACTGTAGAACACATAAGGTAACGGCGAAATGGTTACATTTCACGGGTTATGATATTCAAATGAAAATGCAGGTATAAAATCTACCAAATGATCGTTCTCAAAAACATATTTCCTTGACATATCGATAATTTTAAAATTCCACGCTAAATTCCCCTATAATTGACTGGAGTGATATCCGAATTTATTCTTCCCTACTGTCGTTAGTTGCAGATCTGTTGGCTGTTGGTGTCAAACCTATAGAGCAGGTACCGATTTTCTGAAATCGTGAGCACATTATTCGTCGGAACTACAAAGCTTTGGCATACTAGTAACCGCGCGTGGAAATTTCATAAAAATCCGAGCGCTAATTTCCAAGTTGATGATGAGTGATACAGTTTTTCGTGATGTAGATGTCATATGACTTAAAAAAACATTACATCTCATTTTAGAAATTTTTCGCGATTACAATACTTCCTCGCCAATGTCGTGGGAAGTAAAACGGCTTTAAAATCGAAGAGCATCAGCGATCGCGATTATGAGTACCTATTTGCAGAACAACTTATCTACGCGATATTATACGTATATGAAATAGGGCCACCAAATTATCTGAATATGTCCTTTCTTAGTCCGTACATTGCGCCGCAACGCTTGGTTTGGCAGCACGAAACAGTAGACAAAATTCGTCCAAAATACGATTTGTAGAGGTTTTGCGCGCTTCAAAATTTTCAGAGTGCTGAAAACAAAACCCCACAGGGTGCTATAGAGCCACTTTTTCATTTTCGTCACTAGGTTCACTGTATGAATTTCATTCAAAAATACTGAAAAATGGAGTGTCAGTTTTGAAGCAGCTGAGCCCTTGTAAATGGCTTGAAACTCACTGCGTCGGAGCCGCCTTAAAGCTTGCCAATAAAGCTTTTTATACCATCGAATAATGATTAGGTAACCTTTCGGATCTGTTATAATGTTGTTATAGTGTGTTTGTATACTTTTGCTCTGTTTGTTAATTTGTTCGGATGTGCTTGTTCTGGAGTTTTGTATTCAATTTGAATTCACAAGATCATTTTACAGTTTTCTGTTAATGTTGTTCTTCCCAACAAATTTTGTTGTTTTTCGAATTTACAATTTTGTAATTTAACTTCCACATTGATCTGTGTAATTAAGTGCATTAAGCACCAATAAAGAAATGAAATGAAATGAATATATTCTCTGATCGTATACCAATGACGGAACAGAATTTTTAAAATGTATACCGGTTAATAAGAACCTTCTAAATAGCAGGAAACCTGTAAGTCATAACTCATAAGTCGGAATGTGCAGTCTATTACAATATGTTCTGAAAAAGGATATTCTGGTACATTGCATTTAAGGATATCCCCCCGGTGAGGTCGACGTCAATATGCTGCATTCTTAAGAAATTCATATTTGATGGAATGCGAAATATAGAATATTTAGTCATTATAATAAGAATAAATCAGTATGACTCACACGGATAATTTACCAGCTATTAGGGCGGTGTCCACCAGCCAGGAGAATTCAAAAGTAAATTATTATCTTGCTGCAAATGCATAAAATTGGTGACCTTAGGAGTTCTCTATACAAATAATATGATATTTTTCATGCTGAGGCTACAGTGCTCTAGAAAGTTTCTATACGGAATTAACTTCACCACGGATTTCAAATATTTTCAGAACGTTACTAACTTAGCTTTGTATTCTGTTGGTTGGACCTCTCACTAGTCTGTTGTTTAATAACTTAATGAACCTGTCTTAGAATCCTACGAATTAACAGATATCGACAAAAAAGGTTGAATGTCAAAACCTTACAACCAGGGCTAAATACTTATCTATTTGACTCCTATCTCTGTAGCCATAGCTCATGTTAATCCCATACAACATTGTTTTATCCTTTTTAGCAGTCGCCAGTACGGAATAGGTCTAGTCTTGAACAGACAGCTGGAAATCAAACAAGCCGATATGGTCTACTGATCATGTTAGTAGAGAACAATCTGCCAGATGAGACTTTCACCAGGTGTTCCAACCAGTTGAAAGTCCAAGCCTATATCTTATCGGTAAACTCTTGATAATTCAGCAAAAGAAAGAGCTGATTGCATTAGAGATCTAGGTGTCTATTTTGATAATCACTTGATATTTAAAGGGTACGGGGGGAAACGGCATTAGTCAATTCTATGGCTAAATTGAGCTTTCAGTTTACGAGTACAGTGGGCCTCCGGTAATCCGACAAACATTATGCCGGGCAGTGTCGGACTATCGAATTTGTCGGATTATAGAGAGAGACCCGTATAGTCCAGAATTTTTTACAAAAGAGTACCTTGTAGTCCGACAAATTACATATCAAATGGTAAGATTATATATGTATGTACTTTGAAGTACAAATCATACATTACGTAGTTTATGTATGTCGAATTTAGTAAATTAAATAACAATAGAGAGCTTACGTTTTATTATGAAATGAAGCATAAATGCACATACATATGTACCAAAATAATCAACAATTATTAATCAAAATCATTAATGAATTTATCAAATTATGAAGCTCGGAAATATTCATCCATTTTTTATTGTTTAAGGTTGTTATAACGCGAGATCAGAGCTTTGTCCCTCAGTCTTCTCAAAAGTAAAAGTTCGTATTAGGATGTACCATTCTCTTCAGCTCATTGTAAACCTAGCTCAAAGGCGTTAACTGCGTCTTGCGCTGTGACTTATGGATCAGTTGCAATCACGTTTTCCTCATTGTTTGTTGTATAATTAGAAACCTCTTTTATAATCTCTTCGTCAGACATTTCATGAAAAACATTTTCCTCTTTATCCATTCCACGGCACCAGATTTCCAAATCTTCCGGACTTATCTGTGTTTGAGTAGCGACTTATTCTATAACTTCCGAAGTAAAACTGATTTGTGGAACGTTGCTAGGAGTGGTGACTATATCTGGCGATAACTTTTTCCAAGACGATTTAATAGTTGATGACGGTAACGCATTCCACTACTGACAAAGAGCAAAAACCAAGTCTTTCATATTAAATTCTTTTAAAGTTTTTTCTATTGGTTGGTCTTTTGATGCATTTAGCCTCAGTTGTTAGTTCTTCTTCAGACGGATGACCGGGAGCGTTATCAAGAAGCAACAACGCTTTTTGACTAAAATTATGATCTTTTAACCATTTTCTAACTTCAGGTACGAAGCATTCATCAAACCACTTTTTGAAAAGGTTTTTTGTCATCCATGCACTTTTTTGTCCGTAATAGTGTACAGGTAAATCAATGTTTGTGAATGCCCGTGGTTTATTAGATTTCCCAATGACCATCATCTTAAGCGCATGTGTTCTCAAAAACAATGAATTTAAATTTTTTTTGTGTTAACTTCTAATTATCTCTGTTGAAAAGTGACATAATCATTGGTAAAGCTGACCATTTAGCTCATTTGAAAAAAACACCGCCCTAAACCTAATAGTTTAGTTAGTAACTGCGATTGAAAGTTCATTATCCCGATTTTTTATAAACTTCAGAGAATTGCAAATATCTCCTGAACTATAAAATTTCGGACCATACATATAGGGGTTCATTTGATGGGTTCTGGGGCCCTGTGTCACCCCGACTTGTTGGAAGATCTACATACAGTGGACCTCCGGTAATCCGACAAACATTATGCAGGGTAGTGTCGGACTATCGAATTTGTCGGATTATAGAGCACTGCCTAAGACCCCCTATAGTCCGGAATTTTTCACAAAAGAGTACCTTGTAATCCGACAAATTACATATCCAATGGTAAGATTACATATATATGTTATATTTATGTATGTACTTTGCAGTACAAATCATACATAGTTTATGTATGTAAATTAAATAGCAATAGAGAGCTTATGTTGTATTATAAAATTAAGCATAAATGCACATATATAGGTACCAAAATAATCAAGAATTATTAATCAAAATCATTAATAAATTTATCAAATTATGAAGCTTGGAAATATTCATCATTTTTTTGTTTGTTTAAGGTTGTTATAACGCGAGATCAGAGCTTTGTCTCTCAGTCTTCTCAAAAGTAAAAGTTCGTTTTAGGATGTACCATTCTCTTCAGCCCATTGTAAACCTAGCTCAAAGGCGTTAATTGCGTCTTGCGCTGTGACTTGTGGATCAGTTGCAATCACGTCGTCGTTATTTTCCTGATTGCTTGTTGTATAATTAGAAACCTCTTTTATCATCTCTTCGTCAGACATTTCACGAAAAACATTTTCCTCTTTATCCACATTCCACGGCACCAGATTTCCAAATCTTCCGGACTTATCTGGGTTTCAGTAGCGACTTGTTCTATAACTTCGGAAGTAACACTGATTTGTGGAACGTTGCTAGGAGTGGTGACTATATCTGGACATAACTTTTTCCAAGACGATTTAATAGTTGATGACAGTAACGCATTCCACGACTGACAAAGAGCAAAAACCAAGTCTTGCATATTAAATTTTTTTAAAGTTTTTTCTATTGGTTGTTCTTTTGATACGGCACTCAGAAGTAGGTTTTTCTTATAGTCTTGCTTGACAAACTGAATGATATTTTGGTCTATTGGTTGAATCAGTGCAGTGCAATTTTCCGGAAGAAACATCGCAGTGATGCATTGATCATCAGTTTTTAGTTCTTCTTCAGACGGATCACCGGGAGCGTTATCAAGAAGCAACAACGCTTTTTGAGGAAAATTATGATCTTTTAACCATTTTCTAACTTCAGGTACGAAGCATTCATCAAACCACTTTTTGAAAAGGTCTTTTGTCATTCATGCACTTTTTTGTCCGTAATAGTGTACAGGTAAATCAATGTTTTTGAATGCCCGTGGTTTATTAGATTTCCCAATGACCATCATCTTAAGCGCGTGTGTGCCCGCAGCGTTAGCACATGGTAGTATGGTTACACGCTCTTTAGTTACTTTTCGTCCAGGTACGGATTTTTCGTTACAAGAAACGAAAGTTTTCTTAGGCATCACACGCCAAAAAAGCCCTGATTCGTCTGCATTGTACACCTGTGACGGGTCAAGATTTAAATGGTTCACTTTTTGCAAAAATCTTAATTTATAGGGCTCTATGCAGGTGGCATCGTTAGAAAGTTTCTCTCCTGTAATAGTCATTAAACGTATGCCATGACGACTTTTAAAACGTTCTAGCCATACTTTGCTGGCCACAAAATCATCTTTTTTGTTATTTCCTTATAAAAAAACTTAGCTTTCATGGCCAACATGGCTCCTGAAATTGGTGCATGCCTATTTCTTTTCTGAAGAAACCACATGTACAAAGCTTCATCCACTTACTTCTGGATGTTCTGCTTTCTTAAGTGTCTGTCTTTTGCCTGGCCCGCAGTCAATAGTTGACACGAACTTCTTGATCTTCTAGTGGTTTCTTTTAACCCCTTGAGCCCGGTGATGCATCACTTGCATCATTTCTGTATATACTAGTTCGCGTTTTAATCCGGTGATGCATCATGTGCATCATTTTCATTTGGCCGCCATAAAATTTTATACGACTACGGTATTTGACCGGATACATGCATATACCTCAATTTCTCAGTGCCGTATAGTAGAAAAATTACAAACATTCGATGAAGTTTACCTATATTTTCCCTTGCTTTGTTCGCAAAAAAAACGAATCACCATAAGGATATTATTTAAAAGAAATGGTAAAAGACAAAAACGGTGAAAAATGATGAAACAACTTTACAAGAACACTTTATTACATGATTTATAACATATTCATAGGTTATCATGATAGTATGTAAAGTGGTCTAAGGAACACATGGTATGCGGTTTCTACATCCAATACAACACTTATACGTGAAAATAGAGCGCTTCTTCTCAATGTTGTAGCATACCCAGCATCTGCGTCTCGTGTCGAACGAGCTCATGTCCTGCCAACCTTGATGTTGATGGTTCACTAAGTTTTTGCCTTTTCGCGTTTTTGTGTTGATCACGCATTGCTGTATAGTCTGAAAGATGTTTGGCAAGAATTTCATCACATAACTGTAATGTGAAGTCTTTCATATCTACTTTTCGTTTGTTTGTAACCGAGTAGAGGACTTTGGCATTCAGTACCATCCTCTGTAACACGTGGATCCCAACTTTCTTGAACCAGGCGTAGCTCTTCCGTGCTGCATTGTATGGTTCCATGTCCTGATCCGTTGCATCAACGGCACCCATATTTGAATTATAGTGATCCACATGACTTGGCTTTTGTAATACTACAACGCGTTTATCGACAACGGAATACTGGTCTTTCTGAACGAAATCAGCGGTCAGTTTCGATGTGATCACATAAACGTCCTTTTTGTCTTTATAACGCACAATCAGTACATCTCCCTTTCTAATAAAACACGACTGTCCTTTTTTCAACTGAAGTTGTGTGAACTCAGACGGTACTCCCCTGTTGGTTCTAATTTTACCTGTCACGTAAGTATTTCGTGTCAACAAGAACTCAACTAACCTAACTGACACGTACCAATTATCCAAGATCACTTCACGGCCTTCATCAAGTAAGTTTGACTGCATATACACAACCACTCTTTCAGACATCGAAAGCGCATCAGTTCCTGGAATGTGTGCAACGTTATATATGTCTCTACCGATGTACAATGCAAAACTGTAGGTATAGCCTCTAAATTTGGGATCTCTAGGGCACAGAGCAAACAGTTTGATTCCAAATCTAGATCTTTTGGATTTGATATACTGTTTGAAATGTAGTCTGCCCTTGTACAACATAAGGCATTCATCAAGTGCAAAAGTTTCGCCTGGATCAATCGCAATCATCGTATTTTCCTTTATAAAAGCGAAGAACATTGCCAAACGGGTCATGGGTCTAGATGGGTCGGTGGCTTTAGGGTCAGAAAAGCGTAAAAATTTCATGATAGATAGAAATCTATCCCTACTCATTATGGTGGCGGAAAAAACTTGGGGTCCAGCCAAAAGAAAGTCTTTTCTCCAGTAATCACTAAGGTGTGGTAAATGGATCAGGCCTTGCATAAGTACCAGAGCAATGAATACGTACATTTCACTAACTGTCACAACACGCCAACGTAATCCGTGTACTTTCATATTTTTGTCAATATTTTCAAGGAAATATTTTGCCGCACGTTCATTAGTGCATTTGCATAAAAATGTTACAATTGTCTCACTAACAAATGTTTCGAAACATTTCATTGGAGACATCACTTCTTCCAGGACTACAGCTGGATGTACATCATAGTGGAGGGTCGGTTGTACCACATCGGTTAGCCGTTTATCATCCTCAGGATGTGGCACGATAATCCAGCCTTCAAAAGTGACGCATTCGTCTTCCACGTCACTTTCTCTTCAATTATATGAAAATTCATCTTCTTCGTCAGATGCACTGTCATTTACGGGATCATAATCTAAGTCACTGCTATCACTCGACATATCGAAACTTTATTTCAATACTAATAATATAACAAAGCTCAGAGACAACATAGAAAACAAGCCCAACTTGCATAGACTTGAAACTAATAAGCCCGACACACAGTAGAGTGAATAAACCGGCCACGTTGTATTTACTCTCTTTCCACACAGAGAGAAGCACGCGCAATCCAAGGTAATATGCATGTATCTTGAAACGTCGCATCGCGTCGCCAGGCGCAGCGCTGACGATGCGGCCGGATGACAGCGCGCTTGCTGAATATACTGGCCGGGGCGAAGGGGTTAAGGCGGCTCCGACGCAGTGAGTTTCAGGCCATTTACAAGGGTTTAGCTGCTTCGGAATTGACGCTCCATTTTTCTATATATTTGAATAAAATTTATACAGTATGTTAAGAAGACAATTGTCCAGGGTGCTATAGAGCCACTTTTCTAAAAAAAAATTTTTTTCAGGAGTTATGGTGGGTGGAAGTGCAGATAATTGTTGTTCGACTTCTCGATTTTTTTAAAAACAACCCAGAGGAAAAAACGAAAAAGTGGCTCTATAGCACCCTGTGGAGTCTTGTTTTTAGTGCACTGTGAAAATTTCATTGAAAAATATTCAAAAATGAAGCGTCAATTTTGAAGCGCCAAAAACCTCTGCAAATAGGCTTTTACACGAATTTTATCCACTATCTCGTGCTGCCAGTCGAAGCAACGCGGCGGTGTGTACGGACTAAGAAAGGACGTATTCAGATAATTTGTTGTCCCAAGTTAAACAGTAGCAGTTTTAACGTCGGTCGTTCGAGATAAACATCGGACCATTAAGTGATATTTTTAATAGACTTCAATGAAAGAGGGGAAAATTTTAATCGATTTTGATCATTTCTTTTTATACAATAGGCCATGCTTCAGAGGTGATACCACAAAAAATCATTTTTGTTCAATCATCCCAATATGGATATCAAATGGAAGCACTTGTACAAAACAGTAATACGAAAACAGTTTCAAATCAAGATGGCGGCCGTTACAAAATGGCGGATAACATACTTGCTAATATCTCAAATAAGAGTCGTCGCCTTGTAGAATACAGTACTTCACTAAAAATTTGATTCCAAGATTGCCGCCGTTTCGAAATTGCGAGTTACATATTTTTGTACAAAACCCCCAATATACATATCAAATGAAAAGACTTGACATGTGTGGTAAAATACAGAACTTTGTGACCAAAAGTTTCCAGGTGGTTCCAGGGTCATTGGAGGCGGTAATCTTTTTAGTTAAAAATAATAATTATAGTGAACGCATTTACCACAAATAAAATGTCACTTGCTGTTTAGCTTTAACCTTATGGAGTATCGTAAAATAAACTTAACACGTCATGAGATATAATGCGTGTGTCGCAGCTCATTTGGCGCTTTGGGCCTCGTGACACACATGATATGTCTCACTGCTGGCAGTTATATTTGGCCGCGTAACGTAAGACGTGTGCCATGCTGATGTGATTTTCTTACGGGAACCAAGAGTCCGTGGCCTGAGGGACCAAATTATACTGAATTGGAAATGAAAACATTAAAAAACACGTTGTTTATAGAGTTTTACAAAAAGAGGATATTCTACAAATCTAAAACAAAAAGCAAATCTTATAAAATAATCAGACATTCTCATTCAAAAATAAACAAAGTAATTTCACAGCAAATCAGTAAGTTATGGTAAATGTCGATATTCTAACGAACACAAATATGGAGGAACTCTTATAAACTAAACAGATTGACAAAGTCTTAGGCAGGAATAAACAAAATACCGGTATGAATAAACAGTAATACAGATAAATATGGAATTACTACAACTACTATCTGATTCACTACCACTTGGAGAATACGCATCAGATAAGTATACATCCCCACATAACTCAGTACTGCCACTCTCTTCATCCGATAGTATTTCATTATACAATTGTTCAAGCCTTTTTTGCTCCGCTTCGTAATGCGACATCACAAATTTGGAATTCAATAATTTATAAACAGTAAAGCAATTTGGACAAGATGACGTACAATACCAACAACGCTTCAATAATAAATGACACGAAACAGTGCTCAACGCGCGACATGATGCAAGACTTGACTTGCAAAAAACGCGACGCGACTTATGTGCCACGCGACCCGACTGGTCTGTGGGCCACGCGACATACAATTAGTACCTCAGAAAAAAAAAATCAAAAAAGGGGAAAAATCATAGGATTTGAGAAAAAAGTCAAGTCAAAATATTAAACCGAAACTTAAAACAAGCTAATTTGACAATAATAACAGTTTGGCCCAGTGGACTGGATTTTCAGATTCTACTGTGGCGCTTAACGTGTCAATGTGACATTTCAATATTCGCCATCTAACAGACTAGATAAAGCTAGCTGATGCTACGTGCTATTGAGCCTGACGATTGACTTTTATTTAAATAAACAATATATACATAATATACAATAAATAGTGAAAATCTGGTACTAGTACCAAAATGGAAGAGATTAGCATAACATCTCGCACATCGCTGCTAAAGCGAGATCTGCACACCGCATTTGCCGACACGAAGGGGTTAGTAACGGAGTACAATGTAATATGCTAATCTCTTCCATTTTGGTACCCGAGTACAGCAAAAATAGCCAATTCTCAAGAACTCTTTTTCTTGTTCAAACGGTTCTCTTGTGCCTTCAAGATCACATCGGGATCGCGGATTGGCATATTTCTGCTTTTTCTGGGATCGACCAGTTCTGGGAGCAAGCAGTTCATGTAGAAGAATTTCAATTTCTCTTCCATTTCATTTTTCCCGAAAACGTCATCCTTTCGAATGACGTCTATTTTCAAACCATACGGGGTCCAAACACCAAGCACACAGTACTCTCTTTGTGCAACGTGTAGCTGCCCTTGAATTTGGTAATACCACTTATGTTTTTTATTTATTTCATCGTTTATCCAAAACGTAATTTTTTTGTTCAGAATGCCCTCTTCAGGGGTCATTTCTCTAGCCGACCATGGACATTTAGTTTCTAGCAGACCTTTTACGCCTATCAAACCATCTGGCGATGCTGCCAGAAATGGATGGGTCCTATCAATAAACAACCCGCAAGATTGTACTTCTGATTGCGAATATGATTTCTCTATTTCTGATTTTGCCACGCTTTCATGCTTTTTTCCATAGTCACATGCATTGCTAAAGAATTCGGTTGGGTATATTATGGCGTTTACTAGAGCTCTGCAACTTGTTGTATCTCTTCTTCTACAAACCTCACCAAACCGAGACGCAGTCAACCTCATTCTTCGACGAAGACGCCACAAATTGCAATCCTGAGATTTTGTGGCTTGCTCGATCTGGGAAATTTTGGAGTCGGTTTTTGCAAGTTTTTTCAAGAATTCTACCTTGGCAGCCTCTATATCTTCGTTGCTCATGTCAGGCTTCTCACAGAATTCCCCATAGGATGCGTTCTCTGATTTTAATTTTCCTTGGTTTCAGCTTCCTTTTCAGATTTTTGTGCGCTCTCCTTTCTTCAACTTTAGCAATCAAAGAGGTTGGACTGAAACTAGGGAGTAGCCGCTTTTGGATCACACAAACAGGTCGCTGTGTATTGTGGCTCACTACGGCTGCAGCACATCTTCCTTGGTAGGATCTCTTCTTGCAATAATTAATCCGTTTACCCCCAATGAATTTAGCTATGATTGAGTTAAACTGCTCTACAATACTATTATCGACGTCATGAAGTAAACTTACTGCATTTTTAATCAGAATTGCCAGAAATGATATCAGCCTCTGGTGCAAATCTAAAAAAAAAAGGGTATACACACCTGAATTTGAAGATCCATGCCATCTGTCTCTGTTAGAGAATGCATATGCGAAACCTTGCTGTCATTTTTAAGCTAAAATAACATATAAAATATAGTTATAATAGTAACTACGTATAGTCTAATTTATTGGCAAAATGAATGCTAAAATTCATAATTGTTTTGGTACCTACTTTTCTATCTGGAAAACGTTTTTTTTTCCTGTGCGTATTTAAATGCGGCTTCTTCGAGACGCCACGTTTATTTCTCTTATTGTTCATTTTTGATACCTTGATAAGAAAGACACTCAACAATAACAGCACAACAATAACAACACAACAATAACAACACGATAATACAACAATACAATAACGGTAATAAAAGTAATAAGGGCTGAGTATACTATGCGCCAAAATAGGGAAACAGTCGTACGCTAGATCGTATATCCAAATCAAATCCGACTCTGTGCAATATGCAAATTCAACCAGGCACGCGAACAGCACACCTCTGCGTATTACTATCCTTTTCTAACGTAGAGCGCTTGCCTTGTCACAACGCCGTCCTACTAGCGTTTCTCTACCACCCCCCCGATTCCCCTCAGAAACTCTGCTTGACTGTGAGAGCGCCGTTAATGTCATAAATTGTAGATCGGCCTACGCCGTATTCACTTGCTAAACTACTGAAAGTTTCATTGCGATTTAAGCGGTCTAAAATATCACATTTTTACTTTAATTGTCAAAGTTTTGTGCTTTCGCTTCTGAGTTTGTGATGACATTACTAGGTACTATACTTAATACACAATGAATAAATAGTAAACAATGAACGCACGCTAGGCCGTACCGCTATCACCAGTAGTCAAATTCAAACTAAGTAAAACAATGCTTATGCGTCGAGCACGATAGCGGTGGTGCGTACAAGTTGTAACCTGTTCAAACCTGCGTGATCTACATTAGCGAAGATTGTCAAATACGTATGTATTTGATACATATTCAAAGACATGTCGGATTACAGGGGGCGCCGGATTAGAATGGGGGCCGGATTATCGGGGGTCCACTGTATTTTGGTGGCATTTTCCTGATGCTATCTTGTAATCAGCTTCTTAAATTGTAAAAAGGGCCTAGGTTCACAAAACAACAGCTATAAGATTCCCTGTGCCGGGCAAGAATGGCATGAGTCCCTGCGCGTGCATGGAAAAACGGCATCAGTCCAAATGGAAACAGGCAGACAAAAATCCCACACGGAACAAACTAGGCATTCACCAAGTAATAATTTGGAGAAAAAGACACTTGAGGAGATCAGGAGAAAGTATCACGATGGGGGCAAAATAAAAACTTTACAGTTATTCGGTTTTTGCATTACTTGGCTATCCAGAAAAATCGTTTTACTACTGTGAAAGTAATATTCCCGATCAGGGGGCATTCATACCTCGACTGTGATAGAGATATGAGTCTCGTGAACCAAAGACACTGAGGCACCGGATGATAGGAGAGATGAATTGAAAAATCGCCGCGTGAAACCTACACCATTTGGAGTCATTGATTGTGGCAAAAATTTTGATTTTCAAGATTGGATTACGTTTTAATCGCCGTTTTATCCAACGAAGTGCCCCTTTCCAACCCGACCAGTTAGGATGCTCAAGTTTTATACAACAGAATCCTCGCGTAGTTTTTTCACGAATCGACATACATGGGCCTATGTGCTATTACAGCAGTACCTAATAAATATTTAAGAGTATTATAAAACGAAATTAGGAATGATGCAGTATCAGAAGCCACCTGTAACTTATGATGTTCACGAATATAAAACTTATAACTTATAAATACACTTTAATCAGTTAAACTATTTATTATAATACTCACGTTTCTTCTTATTTGTTGACCTGGTTGGAGGAGACGAATTTCGTCATTCTCATGATTTCCTTCATCTTCATCGGGGTCTTGTTCAACTAATTCAAAGGCAGGATCGCCCAAGCTCTTCGTAACATTATGGAGTACAATACAAGCAATAATTATTTTCGGCACATTTTCCAACTTTACGCGGTCAACAGACTGTAGGATAGGAAACCGGCGTTTCAGTTGGCCGAAACAGCGATTATAACTTGTTCTTGTTTTAAAAGCTTATTATAGTATATTTCTGCACCTGGTGTAGGATTTCTGAACGGAGTCATAAGGCATGGCTCAATACCATAACCGTCATCGCCAAGTAGTACAACATTTGCTTTATTTATTAGTTATGCCCTACACTATATTCAGATAAGAGATAGACCGGACATAAACAAGACCACGTGATCATCGAACGCTGTAACATTCGGCAGGGACGTATTAAGAGTCACGCAGTACATATTTTAGATAGTAGATGCTGCTTTGCGTAACTTTGTAGTAAATTAGCACAATTTGATGTGTATACGATTGGTGATGGATATAGGATCATGTGGGGGTGGGGTAAGAAATATATAATGATTTAAATATACATAAGGGTTTCGCTTCGATTTCCAGCTTCGGATGCCGCCTGATGTTTGGTGAAATACAGTCGAATACAATCTCAAAATGGCGTTTAAATTAGCCTAAACTAAAAATAATCGTATATCTCTTAAAATTGCTTTTAGAATATTGATTAGTATATTTTTTGATTTCTAGGTAAATATGTAACCAAATTAAAACGTTCAAAACGTAAAAAAATGTGCATGGTTGAACATTGTCAGAAAGTAGATTCTTCAATAGGTTTTGCCAAAATGGGTTCAAAAATGTCAATAATTAATTAAAAAATACAGTAGCTTTATAATTACTTATAACTTACCGAATTTGATGAACGACATCTTTTATTGGAAAGATGAGCTTGATGAGCTTTCATCATCGCTACTGCCTGAAGCACCAACGTCAATAATGAATGGCTCGACTTGTTCCTCTAAAATATTGTCCAGTTCCCACATTCTCTTTTCAACTTTGTCTTTCACGTGCTTAATACAGTTTTCCCATTTTTGCGCTGTTATTAATTCTAGTGCTTCTTTGAAAAGTCCTTTGAGGTCACAAAATTTAAAAGTTGTATTGTGCTTAGCTATATAATTTTTAACCTCTGTCCATATGAGCTCAATGGGATTGAGATCGCAATGGTATGGAGGTAAACGGAGCACAGTTTTATTTTGACTTGCTGCCATTTCGTCAATGGCGTATTTTTGATATTCCGCCTTGTGATCCTTGACAATTCTTAATAATTGAACTTTGAGCATTGCTTCTTCAAAGTTGATATTTTTCGAGCGGAGCCAATTTTGAACATCAACTTTCCTTGAAGCCGTTGTTGGGACCTTCTCCATTCTTCGAGAATGATAAGGCGCATTATCCAACACAATTACTGCGTTTTCCTCTAAGTTCGGTAACATTTTTGAAAACCACTGTTCAAACGATTCGCCATTCATTTCCTCGTGGTAATCTCCAGTTTTCTTAGACTCAAAGCACCACAGACCATCAACAAGAAATCCATCCTCACTGCCAATATGGCAGATAATGAGCCTTTTCCCTTTACCTGGAAATCGAAGTACTAACTGGTGTAGATTTATTTCAATAAGCGAACCTTTTTCAAATGTTTTCATCACATTCAGCGAAAAAACATTGAGACATGAGTATCAGATTGCTATAATTGGGATTATTTAGTCATATTGAAAGAAAGAATATTGAACGTCGTATGAACTCAGCGCTTCACAATTTAATTCAAAGTTATAAACCTTTAAAAAATGAATGATCAGGAACCTGAAATACGCGCAAATATTAATATTAACAAATTATAACTTTATAAAACTTAAAGTATGAATTAAAATGATTAGAAATATTAGGAACGGTACACAATATAAAACTTAGTAACTTTTTTTAAGTTTATAATATTCGACATATTTTAAGATTATATTAAAAAATTATTGAAATATCGAAAACACATAAAAACATGGCTTAAAAAAGTTCTAACAAATGAAAATGACAATAAAACATCCACGCATTTTATCGAAAGTTATAAAAGTTTTGTTACTTGTAATATGTTTTATCTGCCCCCTGGAATTAATGTTTAGAACCTTGTTCCCAAGGTTTGAAAAACATCCGATTGTTGTCTATTACTCGTATTTACCTGCTGGATTTTTGAATCCGGTGGACAGTCCATCTAGAAAGGCCCTCCTGGATGAAGTTACAGAATCATCAACCCATACTTTACTTGTAGTGTGTCCTGCGTTTACCCACGTTTCATCAAGGTAATAAATATTCCTGTTTTGATTTCTATATTTCCCAATTTTTGTTAAATAATCCCTCCTCCATAGCACAATTTCTTCTCTATCCAGTAGTAAACTATTACGACCCCGTTTTTTCCATTTGAAATTTAAATGCTTCAGTAACGCATGGAAAGTTGATCGTTTGAAATTTGGCAACGTTGTATCTCCATTTACCTCCTGCAGTACTTTATCTATAGTAGGTATTTCATTCCTAAAGAAGAATTCATGCACTTTCCTCCTAATCGCATGCTTATCAGCTTCATCCAATGATTTAACAATACTTTTGCGATGTTTACTGGTCATTGGCTCAGAAAAGGTGTGATTTTTTTTGTATTGTCTTAACACATTAAACACTGATGCGCGACACACCCCAACTTTGTGAGAAACCTTCACAACAATTTATTTGATGGTTGATGCCTCGTTCTCCTCGCGCTCGATCTTATATATATTCAAAATGACCTCTTTCATTTCTGCACTCAGGTGTCTTTTTTTAGAGCGTTTCCTAGGTGGACTACAGGAGTTTACAACTTCATCGGCAGTATCTGTACTACTGGGCATTTTGCGCAAGCAGTTGATAACAATAACAATCAATAACAAGGTATAACAATAACAACGACAAACTCAACAACTTAATAAGATAACAAACGAAAACGTCCAAAGAAATATCAAATTGCAATGATGCACACGACATACGTAACACGTCTGAACCTGAATGTGACTCTGCCTTGATACGACTGCTCTGCCGCTCGGCATAGGCATTTAATTGCGAATTGACCAATGAGGGCTCTTGTTTTACGTCGAGACGGCGGCGTTAGCGTGAAAATCACCCGAACCTTTTGTTTACATCCGGTCTATCTCTTATCTGAATATACTGTAGTCTGTGAATTTCCACATATTCTGGAATCATGCACTAATCCAGGTCAACTGACATCAACCCTTGTGGACATCTATCTGGCATCACAAATGTCTTGCACATTTAAAGTAGGTTTACCTTTCTGGTTGATATACTCATCTCCATGGCGATTTGGTTTCAGGATTCCTGTATGTGTACAATCAATTACACCAATTGCTGTCGGAAATTTATACATGCTTTGCCGTATCCGCTTGGCCTCCGTCAGTTCATGGTTGGTAGTTGGAAACTTGATCGATTCGTTCGACTGTGCAACTATGCTGTTCACAACTCTATCCACAGTCCGAGATACCGTTGCTTGACTAACACCAAGTTCCTGACCAATACGTTGTTGATATCCAGGGTCACCGAGATTTCCTTCAAAATTTGCAAGTCCAAGGATATCCTTTGTTTTATGAATACAACTCATTTTGATTCTGTGCTGTAACTATCATGTAGGTTATATTACTTACTGCCAGTTGCTCTTTGAATTGGTCAATAAACGCATCATTATTATTATTATACTTCGGGGTCCAGTCCAAAGATGTTTACTATTTCTTTGCGTAGTGCGCCCTGTCGTACTACCAGCCACAAGATTATAGAGCAAAATCCCCCTCTCAGGGCATTTTAACTCCTGTTTACACAGGCATCTTTGCAGTGATTTTCAATAAGCTTTCTGCACCAATAACACAGCCTTGGTTTTTTTAAATTTCCCCGTACAAAACGCGCACATAAATTGAGTAATTACCAATATCAATATGTCATTCGCACTTGGCAACTGTTCAGAATCAGCCCTTTCGAAGCCAACTTTGATCGAGTGCGATTGGTGATTGAATCGACTCGATTAGATGAAGCTATTGATAGACGACGCAGCGTTATTTGCTTCGTCGTTGAAAGACCGGTTGGTTAATAATACAGCAACCACTACGTTAATGAAGGTTGCTGCGATTTACAGTCCAATCAACGCTGGAAATAGAATTGATGGCGCAAGCTGCACTTCCTACATAGGGTGTCAGCGAATAATGTCAATGGCTTAGGGATGTTAAAAAATAATCGGATAATCGATTACTTTTTCCTCATAATCGATTTTTTATAATCGATTTTCTTAGGGTGGTATAGACAGTTCTACTATTGTAGGACGCCTTTATGACCTCCTTGATTTTTATAGTTTTTCCTCTCCTTCACGAAGGCAGGAGTATTTCTATATTTCTACTATTTCGTGGCCGCGTTCTATTTTGAGGTTATATTTTTTTTTGAATGCTAAGTAATTTCAGGGTTATTAAACTTGATTTTTATATTCTGTTTTTTCAGTCAGAAAGTTCTAAAGATTCAAAAAGAAATCATAACCTCACAATAGGAGAGCGCTGTCGCCGACTCCGAACAGCAGAAATCTAAATAAACCCTAGCCCTTCTCAGGAAGAGAAAAGACCATGAAAATCATGGAGGCCATGACAGCGTCCTGCAATTGTAGGAACGACTCTTACTCGTAATAATCGATTTTTAATAAAATGATTACGCCGGGTGTTTCAAATTTATTATTATTATTTATTTATTTATGTAAATTTAATATGCGGAAGTATACAGGGTGTTTCAGTTTATTGTTGCATAACTTCAAGATTCGATCGAACTTTTAAAACTAATGCATAAAGTCTATATAAACATGGGTCGAAAAATGCGTGGCTTCCGAAATACAGGGTGTTTAAATTTACTTTCTAAAATAGTTTTTTTTAATATATCGAACAATATTTGATGTCTAACAGTGAAAATTGGTATACGAGGGTTTTTTGGTACGACAAAACGAACCATGGGCATAGTTTTACTGTAGCCGCTAGAGGGCGCTCTCTACTGTACCTGTAGTGTATTAAAATGACCGAAAAAAATTTCTTAGTGCAATTTTTGGCTTTTTGAATAAAAAAAATTATTCTTCGCACTTTTCAACATAAAAAAGCTCTCTTGTGAATTTTCGTTATATTTAGCCGTTTTTGAGATATTTCGATTTATATGGTTCGATGCATTTTTAATTATTTATGATAAAATAACGTTAAAAAGCCAGTATCTCGATAATTTTTAGAAGTAGGCTGTGCCTGCAAGTATTTTTGAAATTGAAAGCAGAATAAGGTTAAACGTCAATTAGTTGACAGTTAGTTTTGTTGTCTGTTGAAACCTGAAACGTTTTTTGCAATTGTGGATGCACGAAATTTAGTTTCTTTTACCTGTTTTATAAAAATGCCATTTTTATTCTCCAATCAAGAGTTAGCGGATATTCATTTTGTGTATGGCTTTGTAAATGGAAACGCAGCAGAAGCAGCCAGAGAATACGCACGAAGACTTCCAAACAGACGACATCCAACTCGCTCAGTATTTGTAAGAGTGCATCGCCAAATAATTGAAAATGGTTTTGGAAATCTCCAAAGGGATCAAAACATAAATGTTCGTCAGCGCAGATTTACCCGTATGATTCTGCGTGAGCTTGATAGAGATCCGACCACAAGTGTTAGGAGAGTTTCTGGTGCCTTGGGAATTTCAGCAAGCCATGTTCACCGTGTTCTTAGAAATGACCATAGATGTCCTTACCATTTGCAACCTGTGCAAGGACTACAGCCAGCGGACGGAGAACGAAGAATCATATTTTGTCAGTGGATTCTTGATAGAACTGATAATAATAGGGAGTTTTTAAGTAACGTTTTATGGACCGATGAGTCATGCTTCACTAGACGTGGAGTGGTAAATTTTCATAATCAACATATTTGGTCGCATGAAAATCCGCATGCAGTTCGGGAAAGAAATTTTCAGCATGAATTTAGTGTGAACGTGTGGATTGGTATTTACCGTAATCGACTATTTGGACCCTACCTTTTGCCTGCAAGGTTAAATGCTGCGACCTTCTTGCAATTTTTAAAGGCTGAACATGCAAATATGTGGGATGATGTTATCTTAGATTTAAAAAGATTGGCCTGGTTCCAGCTTGATGGTTGTTCAGCTCATTATTCGAGAATAGTTAGAAACTGGCTGGACGAAAATTATCCAGAAAGAAAAAGTGTACCAGACTCCCGAAACGACAAGAGATATGCTAATAGACAGAATCAGGAATGCATGTGATGAAATAAGGCCTTATTTGAATAATGCTATACCACGTTCGATCAATCGCAGATGTGAATTGTGTATTGAACAATTGGGTTTATATTTCGAGCAACTACTTTAGATTTTGTATGTTTGTTCTAACTATGCAATAGCATTTTAGTTGTAAATAATTAATTTAATTTGTTAAAAATAATATTGGAAAATTAAACTGATTAATATTGTTTTTTTGTGTTTATTTGGAGTTAGGAGTCTAAACGATCATCTTAATTACTTGTAATGCCCAAATCGAAAATGTAAAAAAAAATATTATTTTCCCATAAATAATTAAAAATGCATCGAACCTTAAAAATCGAAATATCTCAAAAACAAATAACTATAACGAAAACTCACAAGAGAGCTTTTTTATGCTGAAAAGTGCGAAGAATCAGTTTTTTTATTCAAAAAGCAAAAAATTGCACCAAGAAAATTTTTTCGGTCATTTCAATACACTACAGCTACAGTAGAGAGCGCCCTTTAGCGGCTACAGTAAAACTATGCTCATGGTTCGTTTTGTCGTCCCAAAAAACCCTTGTATACCAATTTTCACTATTATACCTCAAATATTGTTCGAAATATTTAAAAAAAACTATTTTAGAAAGTAAATTTAAACACCCTGTATTTCGGAAGCCACGCATTTTTTGACCCATGTTTATATAGACTTTATGCATTAATTTTAGAAGTTCTATCGAATCTTAAAGTTATGCAACAATAAACTGAAACACCCTGTATATGTAGATATACATATCTATACGTATATGTATATTCCACCCATTCAGTGTAATGATAATTTTTTTATGACACTCTCCCATACTTGTTTGTACAAGTCGAATGGAAATATAGTATTATTATTATTATTATTATTAAATTCGACTCTCACCATTAGATCTCGGAAACGGTAAAAGATACGCGCTTTTAGATAGCTAGGAAAATGACATAGAAACTTTCTCAATGCTGAGTATTTTCGGAGATACAGAAGCCGAACTTTCCAAAAATCATTTTTATTTTTCCCTAGCTTTATTTGAGATGGGATTTCAAAATAAAAAGTTCATTAACACTTAATCGTTCCTAGGAGATGGTATAATTTGAATTTCAATATGACGTTTCGTCTCCTGTCCTCAATCATTAAGTTTATTTTTTCATATAGACTCTATATTGGATTGCTCAGTTGAATAGAAATTTCATTTCTGATTCCGAAAATGTATAATATGTTATACATTGACATTGTCAAACCTAAGTTATTTCGAAAAACTGATATTTTTATAGTTGGGCTTTGAAGAATGACAATTTCTAATATGTTTACCCGACTAAATCATCAATATTAGAAGAGAAAAAGTGACAATGTAACAAAAAATAGTGAGACGATATAAAATTATTAATTTTTGACTGAAACTCTATGACAATAGTTTTTAGTTTCTTATGTTTTCAACTCAAAATTTAGTATTCTAGTTTCGTGACCATAAGGCTGCTTGTTCTATTTTTATCGTTTTCATTATAGTCAAATGTTTAATGACACTAATATTGAACATTCGTGGCAATAACTATTTCTAATTATAAAAAAGGTTTGTTTTGTATCTTAGGTTTTTTGAAGTTTTATTTACTAAGAATGCGAGGTACTGTATCTGAGAACCTGTCTATCGTAGAGGCTAGCGGCAAAAACGGTTATTACTAAAACGGCCAAGAGAAAAACCTGAAAAATGTTTTCAAGTTTCTGAAATGGCCGCTAGGGAGCGTACCTGTAATCTTGAATCTAAAAAAGTGATGTTTCTGCAAATTCCGTTATACTAATCAAACAAAAAGATACCTGCTCTTTAAAATTGAGGATAATGTAACCTTTTTTTGTTTGACAATTTTTGCTGTATCTCTAAATATAAAGTGGTGGGGGGTATTCCAAGGCTTCCTTTAAAAACACCCTGTATCTTCGAAATGGCTCAGCCGATTTAGTTCAAGTGTTCAAATAAATTTCTTCATTAAAAAAATCCAACAAATATTTTGTGACAGAACTTTTAAGACATACGTTGTGTGGACGGAATATTACTCATAAACAGATATATTTTGAGAAAATCTATTAATGTCATGTTATACATGACATGTGACGACACATTTATAAAATATTGGCAATTATACAGGGTGTCCCAATTTTGACCTACATATCAAAGTTGTGATTTCTTAACTGGAATGCCTCAAATTTTATAGCATGTTTGGATAAACCAATTCAAACGAAGAAGAGTGATATAACATACTATGGGGTTTTGGTAATTAGCTACTGAGATGTAAGGTGTTTTGCCCAGAAAAACCGTCCACTTCGGCAAACCCTCAATCCGCCATTTTGAAATTTGGAGTGCTGAATTTTATATAAAAAAAACTTACACACCTCAGCTCTCATCTTATTTGTTACTATTTCGAATTTTCATTTTTGCTCATACAGGCTGGTCAAAAACGCAAATTATACTTTTTTCTCGAAAATTTAGCAAATGCATCACCCTGTATATTTGTGCACGTTTGGATTTTTATAAGCTTTTTTTTGATATGAGGTTTGATTCAGATAAAATCACTAGATTTTGAGTTATTAAGCTTTTAATAGAGCAACACACCAAAATTAAAGAAGAAAATCACAGCATCCATGGAAACAAGAGACAGACAGTGGTCTAGCTCTATATTGCCACTAAGAGTACAGATTTGACGTAAAAACTAATAATAATAAAAAAATATGAATCAGCTTCAAGCGTAATAGAGAAAAACAACTATAACAGCAACATAAACAAACAACTATCACTAATCAAGACCTAATCTACAAAAACTGCTCGAAAACATCTCCGCCATTGATTACACAGCCATAGTCTTTGGATAAATGACCGTCACAGAAGTGCTGCATATATCAGTTTCTGCTCCAATTTGCCGTGCACTTGAATGGGGACTTTCCTGCAACTTTAATAGAACCTCCAACTGATTCGCCTCATTGATGACACGGATTATTTATATATTTTTTACTATATTCCACTGCACCACTTGAATAAAAACGTTTTTGTTATAATGCACACAAAGCTAATTTTGACAGTTTTTAACTAATCAACAATTTATTTGTTTCCAAGGATGATGCGATATTTTAAGGAATTAAGCCGTTCCATAAAAGACGTGTTAATAACGGGAAAAATAGCCGTAAAAACCCTTATGCGTCTAGCATGAAAAAAGTTTAGAAAAAATTGAATCCAAACTTGCACAAATATACAGGGTGATGCATTTGAAATTTTTGAGAATAAACTACAATTTACGTTTTTGACGACGCTGTATGAGCAAAAATCAAAATTCTAAAAAGTAACAAACGAGATAAAAGCTGAAGTGTGTAAGTTTTTTTGATACAAAATTCAGTACTTCAAATTTCAAAATGGCGGACTGAGGGGTTGCCGAAGTGGGGGGTTTTTCTAGACGAAATACCTTATATCTCAGTAGCTAATTACCAAAACCCCATAATATGTTATATAAATTTTCTTCTTTTGAATTGGTTTATCCAAATATGAAATAAAATTTGAGGCATTTGATTTGAAAAATAATAAGTTTGATATGCAAGTCAAAATTGGGACGGCCTGTATAATGGTCAATATTTTAGAAAGGTGCCCTTAAATGTCATGTACATCATCCCATAAATAGATTTTCCCAAAATGTATTTGTTTATGAGTAATATTCCGTCCACACATGGATGGGCCACCCTGTGTATATATATATATATATATACAATTAATTATTGATTGTGAAATTGGCGAAATTTTTAGGCTTTAGTAAACTCTTTTAACGGTAATCTCAAGATTTCGGACCTCTATGGAACCATCATCAGGAGTCGTTGCTGAGGTTGAAGCCAAATGGTGTTTGAAACGAAAGCGTGGATGAGAGCACTTGTTGCAATTATAAAACCATATGGGTTTTTTTATAAGGACGGAAACCCATAGTTAGGTGTTAAAACTATATATCAATACACCTGATCACATTAAAAATTATCGAACTGCAATTTTTTGGGGGAAAACGGCAGAGTCCCTTCTAACGCCCTACATCTGTTTCACGTGGATTCATTAATAAAAATATCACATGTGTCCACTAAGGAGGAGTTAGTGGACATTGATTTAGCGTACGGAGAAGCAGGGCAAAATTCGCGAGCGGCTTCTCGTTTGTATGCACACCGATTTCCGAATAGGCAGATACCACATCACGAAACATTTAGTTCATTTGTTTTACGTGCACGTGCTGGTGGAGATTAGACGCAACCAAGCTTGCATTGCAGTCAGTGAAAACAACAGTAAGTGAACTGTTAAACTATATTATTTATTATCTCGATTTCTGTAGGACTTTTATTACATTTTTTTTTTTGAGAAATCAACATCTTTCGTAACAGTACATATGTCGTTAAAAATTTTGAAATACCCTGTATATTAATGGGGCGAGCAACTGTCTCCCCCCCTCCTACACAGATTCCTAAATCAACCCTTGATTCTAGTACACCCTGTATGCATGCAGAGGATGAAGGAGAGAGAGAACGAGGTTGCTCACAGAAAACACGAAAAAATGTTGCACCGAAAAATCCGTGCCTACCTTTTTATGACTCATATTATGAAAAATAGAATTGTATTCCTATTCATAAGCAAAGCATCTTTAAACAGTCTGTTTTTAGACCACTAGCAAAATATTACATTCGCGCAATCCACATTATGAATACGTTCCAAAAATACGTCGATGCATCATAGTATTTAAAAAACATTCCTCAAAACTCTTTATTGCATAAATATTTGAAAGAAATGATAGCCTGGCTCAGAATTCATAAAGATTGCTTATCGACGAACCAAAAATAATATTTTTATCCTGTAAATGCGTCGTATATTTTCCAAATTCATGGATTGTGTATAAAATCACAAACTAGCCGTTGCATTGCTTCCATAAATCAATTCATCGCCCCACCTCGTAATTTTCGGTGCAGTGACCACAGGGGCCTTATCGCCCACTTTGAGAAAAACTGCCCTAAAGGTACGTTTCCACTGAAACAAATTGCAGACACATGTGGCAGGCACAAGCTGTGCAACACATATCGTCAGCGGGGCCCGACCGACATTCGGTCAAATAGTTCACCTTGACGGTCGCATTTATCAAAAAATCTCTATTCACCAGAAGTTGTACGAAAACGAACATAACCAGGGAATTTGGATCAATAGGCTACTTGACTAATATCTAATTTCATACAACATACAGGGTAATTCACAAGTCGTGACCAAAAATAAAACATCATACACAGGACCGCACTTTAAAAAGATACGAAGTTTAAAAATAAAAAACTTTTTTTAATATCTTCAAAACCGTTAACTGGAATGACCTAAAATTTGGTATGTCGACTCATTGTCCACAATCAAAGGTCTTTACTTAAAATTAACGAGCACCAGTGGCGGAGATACAGGGGATTAGTAGCATTATTTTTAAAAATAAAAATAGTACGCTACTATTTTTGGTATAAATAATTACTCTTGTGTTTTTTCCTAGAGTGCACTGTTTTCGTATAAATAAAAATTAAACAGATTAGATCATCCATGAAGAGCCAAATTACAATTAGTTTCAAAATAAAATAGGAGGCCTTGATATCAACTTGATGTTTCTTGGGAGATAGTGTGTCTAAGTTATGTGTTATACTGTTGTTATCGTTACTGCTACCATTTTTTTTTGTAAAAGTCAAGTCAAAAGTTTCTTTTTTCCATTTTTGAGTGTTGTGAAATGGAATTTAGCAATGCTGGGTACGCCGATATTATTTTTGTGTACAGGTTCTGTAATGTAGATGCTTTAGCGGCTCATCGGGAGTATCAACGCACATTTCAACATTTATTTAATACTTCGGCAATATGGAATTGCCACACTTGGGACCTCGGTTGGCCGCGTGGGTCAGAGTGTCGTGCTACTGATCAGCCGGCCGGCCGGGCCGCGAGTTCGAATCTCGCCTTCGCCATGGATGTTGTGTGTTTGTTTTAGGCAGCAGCGGTGGCCGCAGTAGTAGACTCTTCGGTCTCCTGATCAGCCGCCGTGCGCTGTGCGGGTTCGAGTCCCGTCCCAGGAGAAATGTTTCTCTTGGCCATGGATGTTGTGATTGTCCGTAGGTGGTAGATGGTCTCTGACTGTCGAACGTGAAGGTACCTCCCGGCGGTTCTCGTAGGCGGAGCCAGAATGTGTGCATGTTGCATGCACACGTGTTCCCTCGCCAGAGTCCGTGTGGCGTCCCCCCTTTCCCATGTATCCCCCATAGCCCCACGGTACCCAATGGGTGCTTAGGCCTTAGGCCTTCGTGGTAGTTGGAGTATAAAAAAAAAAAAAAAAAAAAAACTTTCCGGAGTTAGAGGCCATAGTGTCCAGCATACTGTTCAAAAGTGATTAATTTGGCGTTGAATGATCCTAGTAGCAGTCAAGGGAGATTGCAACCCAGTTACCAAAGTCTTGCTTGAATAATTGTAAATCGGGAAGTTTTGCATACTTACCATCAGCAAAATGTGCAATGTCTGCAATACGGCGACGGAGTGCAATGGCGAAATTTTTGTGAGTGGTTACTGCAAATGCATAATCAAAATGCAGATTTTATTTGGTCAGATGAATCGCTTTTTACGACGGGTGTAACCTTTAATTCTCATAATAAACTTATTTGGTCGTTAGAAAATCCCCGTTCTGTAAGAATCCACTCGTTTCAACACAGATTTTCTAGAAATGTCTGGTGCGGCATTTTCAATTGCCAACTGTTGCATGCACGTACTGCCACAACGTTGAAATGCAAGCTCATACTTAGCTTTTCTAGAGAATTACTTAGAAAATATGTTAGATGATGTTCCATTAGCAACGAGAGTACGAATGTGGTATCAGCACGATGGTGCTCCACCGCATGTTCGTCGTGACATAACCGCATGGTCAAATAATTATGTTAGACAACAATGGATTGGTAGAAACGACCCGCTCATTGGCCTGCGACGTCTCCTGATTTGAACCCCCTTTATCTCTTTTGTGGGGCGCTATCAAACAACTACTGTATGCTGAACAAATTAACACAGTTGATCAGTTACAAAAACGAATAGATAATGCGTTTTATCAAATTTTGCGGAAGTACGTTTTCCTTTATTAAAAATATGTCGCACTTGTATCCGTCAGAATGGTGGTATTATTGATGATTTATCGAAATAAAGATTTGAATATCTATTTTTTTTATTTTTACGAAAACAATGTACTCTAGGAAAAAACACAAGAGGAATTATTTGTAAACAATTGAAACAGTAGCGTACTATTTTTATTTGAAAAACAATGCCACTAATCCCCTGTATGTCCGCCACTGGTGTACGTTAATTTTGAGTAAAGACTTTTGAATGTAGACAATACTTAGGTTAATCCTCATACCGAATCTTAGTTTATTCCAGTCGACGGTTTTGAAGATATTAAAAAAATGTGTTTTTATTTTTAAACTTTATTCATGAAGCGCTCGATGAAGAAATGTTACATTGAAGACCCCCTTAAAACGCGGTCCTGTGTACGATGTTTCATTTTTGGCACGACTGGTGAATCACCCTGCATATAAATGAATATCTCTTACTGTATTTCACACATCATAGATTTCTCCTTAATATATTCTCAGCAGACGCCACGACACAACACCGTGTTAGCCATGCTCTGACCAGGCTGCCATTACTGACATCGGTGTTTGGATTCCGGACGGTCTATGGTCTCTCTACGACCTAGACCATACCCTTCCCCGATAGCACGAAATATTAATTAAATACATATTTAATATTCAAAAATATTTTTATCGTACATAAATATTTTTTTTCTTAAACAAATATTTAATGAACATTTGTAATATAATATTTTTATTAAATATTTAATCAATATTTTTTAAATATTTTAAATACAATATTTCTTTTATAATATTCATTAAGTATTTACTTTTCAATCAATGGAACATATTAAATCTCCAATATTTAGAAAATATTCATTAAATATTTTCGGCTACGGCGCATGTGCGTGTGACCTCGAGCGACCAATGGGATAATAGCAAGTCGGCCTGGGTCGACCTGTTTGCCGGCAGCCGTTTTACCTGTGACTTTCACTATGATAGCGCGCGTGCTTTCTGTGTATCTAAAAGTGGTTCATTATTTGAGTGTTTTTTTTTTGTGGAAAAGGGAAAAGGGTAAGTTTTTCGATAATTCCATAGCTCAGTTTATCTAATTAGTAAACATTATGGTGCCAGCTGAGTATAAAGGTATTCATAACACCATAAATAACTAGCATTGTAGCAAGTACTAAAAAAAGTCACATTTCAACAAAATCAATAAATGGTAGACAAAGGATCAAGTTGTGCCCATGGACATTTTTCATCAAGATATCTAAAATCATATACTAAATTTTCTTAAAAATTAACCAACTTTCGAACTATCATAGGCATAACATGTGGGGTCCTTTTAGGTGCATTATAGACCTGCTTTCCAGTGACCCAGTTGAGCTACTCATAGTAACTCACCATGTTCAGCACCAATAAATACACTGGAAAGCAGCTTATGTATCCAATAATACTTCATAATTAGCCAGTTTTTTTTTTCAGAGGAGTGGACTAGCAAGATGCAGAAGATGCTTAGAATGTTTTTTTGATAATATTTTTCTAGCAAATTAAACCATTATATCTAAAATGAATTTTCTTTATAAACCCAATTTTATATAAGCATACCCACAGGTTTTGCTAAAATAACCAATGAAGAATTTTCTATCTACACTGAAAATATGTATCAGATTAATGCTTGAAAATCCATACATATTTACGAAAAATATTAAATATTTCATCAAAATATAAAATTGATATTTAAAAATCTTTCCTCATATATTTTCTAAATATTTTAAACAATATCGCAAAAATATATGAATTATATATACTACAAACATCTATAATAAATATTTTATAAATATATAAGAAATATGTTTAGTAAATATTTAAAAATATGTCGCTAGAAATATTGAACCACATTTTTTTTAAATATTTAATAAATATTTAATGCTATCGTGGTAGTATCGAGGAGAGGTGACGTTTTTAGATGAACTACCGGTAGGGCAGGGAAACAATGTCTATGGACTAATTGTAATGACTTATCTTATTCTCAGAGGGTCCAGTTTGTGACGAACGTAATACTTAATGAACTGATAACTGCGTTGCGTCTAAAGTGCAGAGTCAACCTACTTGACGCCATTTTTTATCCAGTGTTCATTGTACGCCTACAATACATCTTCAGCAGTAAGCCACTATGTGTCTGAGCCTACTACGCATAACCTAGATTATAAATTGGTCCTGCAAAGTTTCTCTATTGATCAGTACCCGTTTCAGCTCCGCACGGGTATCATGTAAAAAACCCACAGAACGTCAAAAAAAACCGATAAGATGTCAACTTGCAGACTAGGTAGTTTTTAGGGTGCAAATAGTCATTCCACGTTTGTTCACTAGGATCGTTGTGAACGTCCATCTATGGAGGAATCGCTGCACTAAACTATACGCATTATTGGTTGCATAGTTTAGTAAGGCTGAGTGATCCGTGTCTGTAGTTTTTATCTCAGAAGAAAGTTGGTTGAATAGCAAGATCGCATCTGGATGATTATGTCTATTGGTCTGCATGTGTATAAAGTCAGTGATATTTGCTGTGTGAGAAAATAATGACTGAATATGCTGAATATGACGGGTTATTTATGTTGTGCTTTCTGAAGAGAGGTTATGTTCAAAGTTATAAATTACGAAAAACTGAGGAGAATTACGGGAAATCATCACCCCGCTCGCGTCAGTCAGTGATATTTGCTGTGTGAGAAAATAATTACTGAATACGCTGAATAAGACGGGTTATTTATGTTGTGCTTTCTGAAGAGAGGTTACGTTCAAAGTTATAAATTACGAAAAACTGAGGAGAATTACGGGAAATTATCACCCCGCTCGCGTTGTGTGTAATTACTAAAGACCGGATTTTAAGCAATTTTGCTTATACGCCAATTTGTAAGCAGTATATAAGTAATGCCGTTTTAAGTACAAAGTAAATAAAAAAAACTATTAGTTTTTCAAAAAAAAGTGCTTTTTTTGCTTTTTTTCTTAATTTCAAGCTTATTTTCTAAATTTGCGCATATTTTGAACTTTTTTCTTTAAATATCTTATTTTTTTCTACCTATTCAAAGGCTTAACCAAAAGTGCTCCTCAAACTGGGACGGACGCGACGCGACACGTCAGAGATATGGAGTGGGGGAGAATAACTATTTCGATGCGCGAACGAACTAATCATAAATTCCGCCATTTTCTAGTAAAAACTTGTCTGGGAGTGTTAAAAA
The DNA here is from genome assembly GCA_963669975.1 of Acanthoscelides obtectus. Lineage (NCBI taxonomy): Eukaryota > Metazoa > Arthropoda > Insecta > Coleoptera > Chrysomelidae > Acanthoscelides > Acanthoscelides obtectus. Next base: position 14,797,191 of record CAVLJG010000003.1, read on the forward strand.
GTAGTCGTTTTGTATAGAAAATTTGTTTACTGTGAGCTTACGGAAGAGCGTCAAAAAGTATCTTTTTAGTTCTTTAATGCTGGTTTTAGTAGAAATACATGTAGGAATTTACAGAATGTCTCGTTGATTCGAACCGAAGTCACTAAAGTACACAAAGTTTTATCACTTCACATTGTTAAAAATTTCATTAAGAACAGAGTTGCCTAGAAAATGGCGGTCCCTTGAAATGATGCACACTCTTCGAAACTCATTCTCCCTTCTCCATTTCTCTGGTGAAACCCCGATCAGTGTTTGTGTGTTCGTGCAATTCTAAAAATAGATGTGCGATACGCAATTCTAGGCTGCTAGTAGGGTGCTCATGGTTAAGATATTTTAAATAAATAACAGATCGTATACCGTGTCACCCATCCTCCAAGTACAAGTGAATAATTAAATAATTTTTTGTGGTGACCTAATACTGTGCGTAAATAATCAAAGATGTCAAAAGTAAATTATACTAACCTCAAGGTCTGGATCAAGGATAACCCGGAATTAAAAATTGAAAATGGAAAAGTATTTTGTCGAGCTTGCATAAAAACGGTAAGTTTTTCATAACATTAGGTATACCGGATGATTATTGATTATGATTAGTCCTAGAGCACATAGAAAATCCCATATTAATCCTACCTACCAAACTTGAATGCATTCTGCTTAGTGTTGTAAAATGTTCGAGAATTTTTTTTCGAGAACGTTCCTCGAGCACGAACGAAAATTTTCAGTACATACGAGTATAAATGAAGAAAAATAAAGCAAAGGAAACATATTAGGAAAATATCTGAAATCAAAAAAGTCTGCGCTCTAATTGTGCTCTATTTATTAAGTTAAAAATAATATCAATCCACTTATCTCTTAAAACACTTATGCAATCTCTTAAAATTCAAAGCATAAAATAAACCGATCTGTAAATCCCCGAAAACCAACACTGTCAGATGTCATTGGTGTCAACGATCGACGACAGCCAACCTAATGCGAGGCGATCCGGTGTTGCAACGTCTCGTTGCTAAAGGACCGTTCATACCTAATGTTAACGCTAATGCGATGGGAACGTTAAAATTCTTGGGGTTCGGATTTATGCTCTTGAAAATAAATGTCACAAATAAAGTCGCGAACGATCTCTGAGAATAAATGGGAATGTTCCATTGCTCGCAACACTACTGCTAAGCTGTTTTTGTAAAAAATATATTGTTAATCTAACCAATGTCAAAGGTAAGCTGTCATTGATTTCGATAGTTACTAGTAGCTGCATTCATAAATTAATGATACTCAATTAAAAAAATAATTGCAGTTCAGCCACATTTTGCGAATAGTACAAAAATAGCTGAACTCATGCACACTTTTTATTTATTTGTGCATATTTGTGCATTTGTACAATCATGTTTTTTCTATTTAGACTTTATTTTAGGTAGGTCAAAATTGATTTTAAAAAAAAATATGAATGAGCCCATGTAATCACTAATCAGTTTGGCAGGTATTCTAATCTAACAAAATAAATAATCCAATACTTTAAAAAATTTCATGAGATGAGATTTCCTGTATGTCCTAGGACGATGCATCAGCCATTAATTTTTATACAGGCATCAAGTAAAAACTACTTCATTTATTGTAGATTGTGTGTGTTAAAAAGTACGACGTAGTTCAACACCTGAAAACGAAAGTACACTCGGAACAAATGAAGAAGTATAAAGTTGATAAGCTTAAACAACTAACAATTGGTTCTTCCATGGCATCTGCTTCGGGCCGTAGTGAACAACAAGAATTTAATCAGGATCTCTGCAATGCCATGTTAAAATCAAATATTCCTTTAAACAAGTTGAAAAACACTCACTTTAAAGAATTTTTGGAAAAACACTGCAAACGAAATATACCAGATGAAAGTACTTTACGCAAAAACTATATTTATCCTGTATATCGCGATACAATTCAACAAATTAGAACAATAATTGGAAGCAATTATATATGGTTTACTGTTGATGAAACTACAGACAGTTGTGGGCGGTATATTGCAAACTTAATGATAGGCGTTTTGTGCCACGAGGTTCCTACAAAAGGATATTTAATTAGTTCAAAAGAATTGAGCACAACAAACAGTAACACTGTATCAAAATTTGTACATGAAGGGTTAGCAAACTTCTTTTTGCCAGAAGCTGTACCAAGTGAAAAAGTACTACTTATGCTCTCAGATGCAGCTTCTTACATGGTTAAGGCGTCCACAAACTTGAAAGTTTTTTACGGCAACTTAATTCACTGCACCTGTTTAGCTCATGGGATCAATCGTATTGCCGAAACCATACGCTTACAATTTCCGTTAGTAAATAAGTTGATCAGCAATGGCAAAAAAATATTTGTTAAAGCGCCTTTGAGAGTACAAATGTTTAGAGAACATTGTCCAAATATTCCACTGCCTCCAGAACCAGTGTTAACCAGATGGGGAACATGGCTTGACGCCGCTATATATTATGCAGACCATTTCCAAAATTTTAAAAATTTGATTTTTGAATTTTCCGAAAGCACAAGTAAATCAGTACAAGAGTGTCAGATCGTTCTTAACAATAGAGAGCTCCAAAACAATTTGGCTTTTATCAAAACCAACTTCAGTTGCATTAGCAAAACTATTAAATCATTGGAAAAGCAACAAGTTCCTTTGGTTGATTCAGTTGCTTTAATAGAGGATTTCAAAAACACTATTAATACTGTTCCAGGAAAAATTGGCGGCTTAATTAAAAATAGAATGAGAGAGATTTTTGAAAAAAATATTGGATTTCAGAAACTGGTTCAAATATCGTCAGTTTTAGGTGGCGAAAATGTTCCAGAATTAAATATGTATCCAGATATTATTTCAAAGTTTAAATACGCTCCTATTACAAGTGTAGACGTGGAAAGGAGCTTTTCAAAGTATAAATATATCTTAGACGATAAAAGGCATAATTTGACAGTGGAGCATTTGGAACAGTATTTAATAATAAGCTGTTTTCAGAACGATTAAATTATATTTATATTTATTTATCTTATATTTATCTTAAGCTGTTAAAAAGTGTTTAAAGTTTTATTTCTACTGTTTTGAAGTGTTTATTTTGTTTTATTTGTGAATTAAATACATACAAAAATATATTTTGCATTATTTTAAGATCCACTTATATTTGCTTTTTTTACAAAATGTTATGCTTTTTTTTTAAAATATGAAGCTTTTTTAAGCACTTTTTTTTGATAATTTTGTGCTTATAAATCCGGTCTTTAGTAATTACTGTTAGCATTTATATGGCTTGTAATTCGACAGTGTACAGTGAATATAATTATTTCTTATCTCTCTTTTTTGAAATTCAGCAAATTTGTATATGTAATTTCCAGAATGGATAAGAAAAAGTGGATGCGTAACTAATTTCTAGCTTTGAATCTCAATTAAGTGTATTTGAGACAAGAACGCAATGTAATTATCATCAACACATAAACTTACAGTTTAGACCTCCAGTAATGCCATCTCAGAAGCAGATTTTACATCACATCACAGCCAAAGGATGATAACAAGCCTCATGACGTTTAGGCAACACGTACAACTAAGTGCTAAGTAAACATCTTGTAGAATAATCTACATAATGTCAAAAAAAACAGCATGATGTCAAAAAAATCGGCATAATGTCACTTTTCAAGATACGTGATACCCGTGCCGGATGTTGTCAGTTTCAATTATTAGGGACAGAGTTTGAACACTCTGACCTGAGGTTAGGGCTAGCAGTGGTGCTGATTTCCTAATCCGGATATTTACAGAGGTCACCAGCAACCCCTCTAGGCCTCTAGTTGGTTGATAACAACCACGGTATCTCAAGGGGGGCTATATTTCGGTTGAGATGGTCTCAACCTGTAAACGCCCTTCAGTAACTATCTTTTGCCTGCATCATTAGCAACATTTTGGCTAAAAGACTGATAGGTAACTTATAGCAAATCAAACAATTATATCTTAATTTCTTATCAAACTGTCACAATCATATGATGCATTGTAGATGCTAATCGGAATGACAGCTTTCCAGAGGCGACGACCGGGGTAAGCTTCAGAATTATTGGGAGCGGAATCCTGGGTCCACTCGTGGGTTTGGCCGGGAAACGGGGTACTACACCTGTTCTATTTACGAGACGAGACCGGAACATAATTAGTGACTGTACTGCCGTTTTTTGATATTGATAATCAATATTCTGAGAAGTACACTTAACAAATATCACTGTGCAAAATTTATGCTAATAACGAACGAAAAAAGGAATCTGTACAGCGCCTGAGGCTGCTAATGTATAAAAAAACAAAACATATAGACGTTTGACAATTTATTAGTTTTTATAAATCCCCGAAATAACACGACAAAGCGACGTGGAAGATAAACTGGCTTCAGATCAATCAGATAAAATCAACATACACCAGTAAAAGTTTCCTAGTTTTAGAGATATTGCTACTTCAAGTTTTTCCAAAAAATCCCTACTTTTTACTCCTTATGGCTATAAAGAACTTTCCTGAGCAACCATTAATAGTTCATTGAAAACTAGCACAATATGATAAAAAAAGTATTACTTTTTGTTTCAATGTGAAAACCTTTACTGAAATTTGACTAATTACTGTGAAAAAAATGTATCAGACTGAATCGGCAAATACTCTGAAAAAGTAGTATATTTAATGCTCTTTTACAAATATTTTTAGTAACAAGAATCTACAAATGTTATACTATTTTTGAAAGAACATTGAATAGCTAGGTCATTTGCTGATTCACAGCCTGGTACATTTTTTTTTCACAGTAATTAATCAAACTTTAGGCTTTCGCATTGAAACCAAACGTAATAATTTAGTTTTTTTAGCATACAGTGTTAGTTTTTAATGAAATGAATATTCTGTTGTCTCAACCAACTATTAATGGTAGCCCAGGAAAGAAAATCATCAGTTAGAGATAAAGTAGAGATTTTTTGAAAAAACGTGAAAGTTTCAGTATTTCTAAAACTAGAAAACTTTTACTAAGGTCATGTTGATTTTATCTGATTGATCTGAAGCCAATCTACCTCCCGTGGCGTGTTATTTCTGGGACACTCTGTATAAATGATTGGAAGATATAACAGCAAATTTCTTATACCAAACTCGTAAACGAATGCTATGCGTGGAGGTATATCGATTTCTTAAGCAATATAGTGTTTCCGAGAAACCTCATAAAAGCAAAAAATTGTACATTTCGCAGTTTATGGGATACGAATTTTTTTTTAGTAAGGTAAGGTTTATGCTGTACGAAATCTGACTAATTAGTCATAACGCAAATTTAGAAAGGAGACAAAGCATTAAAGTTACTTGAATCTCAACTAAATATGTATAAGAACGATAAGGTTCCTCTCTTGTAAGGCTTTTCATTAGCCATCATAAATACATACATTGGAAATAATCTGCATACATTGGATTGAATTTGAATGCATACAGATTTAGAATAAATGCAGTTGTCATGATTTAAGGCACCAGGGTTCAGCATATTTGCTACGTTAGGCTTTTTTCGAAAAGAACTCGTCGAAAACACCCGCATGGGTATCATGTAAAAAACCTATAAAACGTCAAAAAAAACAATAAGATATCATCTTACAAACTAGGTAGTTTTCAGGGCGCAAACAGTCATTCCACGTTCGCTCACTAGGATCGTTGAAAAATCACTCAACTAAACTACACGCATTACTGGTTGCATATGTTGCGTGAGGCCAAATTGTCCTTGTCTGTAGTTTTTATCTCTGAGAGGAAAGTTGGTTGAATAGCAAGATCGCATCTGGATGATTATGTGTATTGGTCTGCATGTGTATAAAATCAGTGTTATTTGCTGTGAGTGAAAATCATTACTGAATATGCTGCCAATGAAGTATATCTATTGGCTGTGCCCGACGGGTTATTTATATGTTGTGCTTTCTGAAGAGAGGTTATGTTCAAAGTTATAAATTACGAAAAACTGAGGAGAATTACGGGAAATCGTCACCGCGCCCGCGTTGTGTGTAATTACTGTTAGCGTGTATATGGCTTGTAACTCGACAGTGTACAGTGAATATAATTATTTCTTATCTCTCTCATTTTTGCAATTCAGCAAATTTGTATATGTAATTTCCAGAATGTATAAGAAAAAGTGAATGCGTAACTAATTTCTAGCTTTGAATCGCAATTAAGTGTATTTGAACAGCAACCCAATGTAATTAATTATCATCAACACATACAACTTACAGCTTAGACCTCCAGTAATTCCATTTCAGAAACAGATTTTACATCGCATCAGACCCAGAGATTGATAACAAGCCTCATGACGTCTAGACAACACGTACAACTAAGTGCTAAGTTAATATCTTGTAGAAAAACCTACATAATGTCAAAAAAACAGCATAATGTCAAAAAAAATCGGTATAATGTCACTTTTGGAGATACGTGATACCCGTGCCGTAATAGTAAACATTGTAAACCTTTGTAATTTTAATAACATAAAATCTTATTTTTAAATCTACTTTTGAAATTGCGCTGCCCCTTCTAAGCGCGCCCTTGGTTCCGGTGTCATCGTCCACTGACTGCCTGGTCGCCCTCCTTCTCCTCTGTTTTCCCTTCCTCACGCATTCCCTCCCGCCATCGACACTCTGGATGCCGCCCGTACGGCGCCATGTCCCCCCGATGCTCCCCCAGTAGCGTCTGCCCCTACAACGCCTCGCCTTCATAAGAGAATGACATACGGAAGGACGCATTTTTGTTGTGCCGTTATTAACGGATTCCATTTTATTTTGAACATTATCCTTCAAATTCCTAAGTGTCGTATACATTGTGGTTCATCCACCTAAGGATTCGCTCTTCCCGGCTCGTCATCACAAGAGAATAGTGGCATTTTACTTGCAGGCTCAAGGCCTAAATACCCAGCGGTGCCGTGGAGCTAAAGGGGGTTCGGCCAGGGGCGTAGCTATCATAGGGCAAACCGGGGCAGTGCCCCGGGACCCCGGCTTATAGGGGGCCCCGGCCATGCGCCTCAAAAAAATTGTTTTTAAGCGCCGATCAGCAATAACTTCATTAAGTAATATAATGATAAATAATGTTTATTTTTTAAAACGCTACATATTTGAGGAAAACGCTTGCGTTCCTAAATGTATGTAGCTGTAATCCGTCGGACCGCGACGGGCTTGGCATCACCACCTTAATATTACGTCTCGTCTTTGGGGATTCCCCGATCTATTGTTTTGATGATTTTAACTACCCAGCGTGCCCTATGTGATATTGATATGTGTCGTAGTCGTGCCGTGGTGCCCGGCGTGGTGTAAAACAACATTACTATTTTTGTATTGTGACTATTGTGTCTCGTTATAATAAGGTACCTATTAGAAGTAATTACATTACTTCTGGCAAAATGTTCCTTGTCATTTCGGTTGCACCGTGAACGTCAAGATGATTTTAGTGGGAATTTTATGGCTCAAGTGAAATTTTTGTCAGACTATGATGATGTTATGAAACAGGTGGTGGAAATGCCTTCTGGATCTATGCGATATCATCTTAGCCCAACTATTCAAAATGAATTCATAGATTGCCTTTCAAAAAAACTTACTTTTGAATTAACAAAACAAATAAATTCCGCAACATTTTTTTCTTTGCTTCTTGGTACAACTCAAGATATCACAAAGATAGATCAATTAATTATAGTCATTCGAACGTGTCACATAATTCGAGATAAAAATCTGCTATCTCAAAAGTTTGAAATCACAGAAACTTTTTTGGGTTTTTTCCAGTTAAAAGATCATTCTGCTGGAGGAATGACTCAAAAATTTTTAAATATACTAAAAAGTCTACATATTCCCATTGAAAAATGTTATGGGCAAGGCTACGATGGAGCCAATGTAATGAGTGGGGCTTATAATGGAGTAAATGCTCAAATAAAGAGTTCAACAAAATGCCGAATATGTACATTGTGCAAATCACAACTTAAATTTAGTAATAAATGATGCAGTAAATTGTTGTAAAGAGGTCTCGCAATATTTTGCCACTTTGCAAAATATATATTCTTTTTTTGTTTTAAGTATTAATAGATGGGATCTTTTAGCTTCTTTTACCAGTGAATCCAAAAGAACTTTAAAAACATTAAATCCAACTCATTGGTCAGGAAGGATATTGTCTATTAATGCTGTCAAACTTCGTTATCTTGATATTATTAAATCTTTAACAGAAATAGAGTTACAGTCTCATAAAAAAAAAAGAAAGAAAAGAATCTGCTTCCATAAAAAAACAAAAGTGTTGCTTTGAATTTGTATTTATTTCAACAATGTTGTATAAAATCTTTACCCAGGTTATCTCAAATGTCCTTCAAAAGAAAAATATTGATTTAAGTGAATCTGTGACTGTTTTAGAACAATTAGAAAAGAACCTTACTGAATTAAGATCTTCTTATGAAATTTTAATGATTGAAGCTACGGAACTGGCTAACAAATGGAACATTCAACCGGAATTCAGGCAAAAACGTCAATCTGAAGTTAAAAAACACTTTGACGAACTCTTAAGTGATTACAGATTTAATCATACTCAAATTTTATTTAAAATAAATGTTTTTAATGTTGTTATGGACCGTGTTCTGACACAGATTTCTAATAGATTTAGGAGCATGAAAAAAATTAATAAATTGTTTGATTTACTTCTTCCAAAAATTATATTAAGTTGCGATGAAACATCCATTAAAAATAAATTTACAGCCATTTATAACAAATACCCTGAAATATTTGATTCAAATAATTTAATATTTCAGTATACCAATTTGTTAAATGTTTGTAAAACAGACCTTAAGAATGATCTATCAATTAAGGAATACTTCAATATAATTTTAAGTAAGTATGGAGTACTTGAAAGCGACTTAAGTGAAGTTTACTTAATGTTCCTTTTATTTTTTTAACTACTGCAACTGAAAGATCATTTAACAAGCTAAAACTTATAAAAAACTATCTTAGGTCTACTACAGGCCAGATTAGATTAAGCGATCTTGCATTGCTCTCAGAGAATGAAGAAGCCCAAAACCTTGATATAAATGATATTATCAACGAATTTTCAAATAGAAAAGCAAGAAAAAGGGATTTTTAATTTTATGATTGTTTAATTTTTGACTTTTGTTATTTCACTATTTTAATTTGTGTTACTTCTTGTTTTTATGACAATAAACAATTTTTTTATTATAACATGATATTTTTTATTCTTAAACATACTCATTAGGTCCCCAAAAAATGTTTGCCCCGGGGCCCCATGACTTCTAGCTACGCCACTGGGTTCGGCACAGGTAGTACGTTACTTGAAAAGTGACATTGTGTCGTTTTTTTTGACATTATGTAAGTTTTCCTACAAGATGTCAACTAGGAACTAGCTGTCGATCAGTACCATCTCTCTAGTCAACAAGTTGATATTTCATCGGTTTTTTGACATTATAGGGTGTAAAGTTAATAGTGGACCGATAGGTGATAGAGAATCTCAAGACCTATCGAATGAACCCCTATATGTGTGGTCCGAAATTTTATAGTTCAGGGGCTATTTGCAATTTTGTGAAATTACAACTAAGCCATTAGGCTTAGGGCTGTGATTTTTTTCCCTGAGATGAGCTAAATGGTTAGTTTTAGCGAAGGTTATCTCACTTTTTAACAGAGCTTATTAGAAATCAAAGCAAAAAATCTTTTTTGTGAAAAATCTCAACTTTGGAGAGCGCTAAAGAAATTGAGGTTGTATTTCATTATTCATTTAATTGTAAAAACTATTTCAATCCATGTAGAATAAACCCTGAAAATTTCAGCTTGCTGATGATGAGTGTATCTTGTCACATTCTTTGTTGTGATGCGATAAACGTAAGAATCGCAATCCTTACCACATATAAGTACAGAACCTACTCCGTATTCATAAAAGAGAAGCATATCCTCGGAAGCATAAGGTAAAAGTATAAGGTCTTGCTTCGGAGAAAAAGGTAGAAATATAAGCATATCCTTGTTTTCATACTCATAATGATTACCTTATACTCGCGAGGATATCCTATAAGAAGAAGTAAAAGGTTGATTGGTATACTAAGTGACATATAAATCCGAACACCCAGTTTAAATGGTTTTATTTTAATAAAATTTTGTATAAGTACTTAATGAAGCATAAGTAAATGATAAAAATTTCAAAATGATTGCACTGCTTTAAAGCCGTTTGATCTTTAATAATGTGTGGATGCACCTTGATGTGCTACGCATTCTCCAACGCTCCTAGGCATGCTTCTGATCAGGTGGTCAATGTCCTCCTGTGGTATCTCATTCCAGGCAACCACCAACTCCTCTCGAAGTGCTTTTAGAGTCTGAGGAGGACGTTGCAAATTGAGCAATCTCCTACCTATCATATCCCACACGTGCTCAATTGGGGATAAGTCGGGAGATCTTGGTGGCCATGGTAACAATGTGACATCATTATGTTGAAAGAAGTCTATTGTGACTCTTGCAACATGTGGTCGGGCATTATCTTGTTGGAAAGTTGGATCTGCCAGGGTGTCAAGATAGGGTAAAAGATGGGGTTCTAGAACTTCGTGGATATAACGCTGCGCGTTCATGTTACCTCTGATGAAGATTAAAGGTGACCTGGAACCATAAGCTATAGCACCCCAAACCATAACTCCAACAGTGTGATGAACATGTCTTTCAACAAAAAACTGTGGATTCCTCCTTTCACCACGTCGCCTTTTAACCCCGGCACGACCATCGTGCATGCCTAAACAAAATCGAGACTCGTCACTAAAGACAATACTGTTCCATTCCTGATCCCAGAGTGACCGTTGTCTGCACCACTCAAGGCGATTACGTCGGTGTTCTCGAGTTAAAGGGAGGACCCAGTGTGGCCGGTATGAAAACAAGCCAAAACTTCTCATTCGTCGGTAAACACTTCGCATGCCAATAGGTCTTCCGTGTTCTGCAAACCATTCATTTGCAATGGACCTGATAGTGGAGAAACGGTCCCTTAGGGCCAATAATCTTAGGCGGCGATCTTCACGGTCTGTTGTTCTACGGCGGCGTCCAGTGCCCCTTGCTCTTTGCGTACGGCCTTCTCGAAGCCATGCCTGACAACACCTAACCACAGTGTCTACACTTCTTTGCACTCTAACTGCAATTGCCCGAAAAGAAAGTCCAGCTTCCCGAAGTCCCACTATACGGCCCCTATCAAACTCACTAAGTTGACGAAATCGTACAGGTCTCCGTACTCTAGGCATCGTAACCGATCGTAAAGGATGTCAAGAACCAAAATCCGCCAACGTTGATTCTTTACTGCGGCTGAAATATTCATTTTTAGAGCGTTAGTGAATTAAAAAAAAGCAGTATAAAAACCGGAATGTCCAACTGATAAGGCTGAAAATTTGTTCACTTGTTATTTACAGTAAGATAAATACATTCACCAACTTTTATTAAAATAAAACCATTTAAACTGGGTGTTCGGATTTATATGTCACTTAGTATATTATAACTACCATCTGGAGGATTTCCTTCAAAATTTGCAAGTACAAGGGTATCCTTTGTTGTATGAATACGGCTCATTATTGCCTATACACAAGGGACGCTTAATAAAATTGTCCTTTAGTATTTGAAATTAATGTACGTTTTCCATAATTTTTATCTCTGCTTCATCAATTTTCTGGCGCAGTTGGTTAACATTTGGATATTCAAATGTATAAATTATTCCCTTATAAAACCCCCATATAAAAAAAATCTAGAGAAATTAAATCGGGTGACCTTGGAGGCAATCGCATGTGTCCACCTCTACCTATCCAACGCCCAGGAAAGACACTGTTTAAATACATCCCTTGCAAAGTGGCATGGGGTACTACCGCATTGAAAATGCATGCGGCTTCTAACGTCCAAAGGTACATCTTCTAGCAGCCCAACCTGGCCGGCAATTCATACGATCCAATTAATTTTTTGTTGAGCATTCCAGCCCATAAATCAACGCCGAACTGACGTTGAAAAGTGCGTCGGCGAATAGCGTGTGGATTTTCCACGCTCCATGAGTGGAAATTGTGCATGCTGAATATTCCATTTTGGTTAAAGTTGTCAATAAGATGCTGTCAAAAAAAGTTTCATCCTCCTCGCACCTTCTCAACATACTCTCACAAAATTCAACCCGTTATGCATAGTCGCTTGGATGCAGTTCTTGTACTTCTTGCACATAGTAAGGATGCATATTCTCTGAGCGTAGTATTGTGTGCGCCGAAGTATCGGATATGTTTCTGCTTCGGGCAATGGCTCTGGTGCTTACAGAGGAATGTCTTTCGGCTGTTTCTAACATATCTTCTATTTCGTTAAGGACGCGTAGAAAAACGCGGTAGTCGGGTTATTCCGTCGGTTGTGGTCCACCTCTTCGAACCACATACTCCCGATACATGCGAGCAGCTGCTCGAGCATTTCCTAGGGCAGCACCATAATAGTGATGCATTTCTGCATAATCTCGTGGAAAATATGACATGATTCTACTCAGATGCCAAATGTTCGACACAAATTCTGCGCTGGACCATTGCCTGACTTAGCAATTTTTGTCGGAACGAAGATTGAACGCTCCCGCACCTGGAATGCCGAGTTAAATGCCCAAGCTCATTAAGTTGATTTGGCTATTTGCGTAAAAAATCCGCCATTTTGATTTTACAAAATAATAATACACACAGACTCGCACTGCTAGGATGAATCTAACAGTACCTCATAGATATATCAAAATCAATCAAGTCGTTTGGACTGTAGCTTGTAAAATAAAAGTTCTGGATTACATGTTTAGATACCCACCTGCGACAAACATGCAGATTTTTTAAGATGAGGCACTTATCATAGCAAGCTGAAATTTCTAGGGTTCATTCTACATGGATTGAAATAGCTTTCACAATAAAATGAATAATGAAATGCAACCTCAATTTTTTTACCTGTCCTTTAATGAATTTAAAATTTTTTGTCTTAACTTCTAATTATCTCTGTTGAAAAGTGACATAATCATTGCTAAAACTGACCATTTAGCTCATTTCAAAAAAAAATCACAGCCCTAAACCTAATGGTTTAGTTAGTAACTCCGATTGAAAGTTCATTATTCCGATTTTTATAAACTTCAGAGAATTGTAAATATCTCCTGAACTATAAAATTTCGGACCATACATATAGGGGTTCATTCGATATGTTTTGGGGCCCTGTATCACCCCATTAAGGAAGAAGGTTAGGGTGCAAAAAGTTCATTCCGTGCTTGCTATAAGTGAACGACTGCTAGTTCCAAGTTGACGACTTGTTGGAAGATCTACATACAGTGGACCTCGAATTTGTCGGATTATAGAGCACTGCCTAAGACCCCCTATAGTCCGGAATTTTTTACAAAAGAGTACCTTGTAATCCGACTAATTACATATCCAATGGTAAGATTACATCTATATGTTATGTTTATGTATGTACTTTGCAGTACAAATCATATATAATTTATGTATGTCCAATTTAGTAAATTAAATAACAATAGAGAGCTTACGTTTTATTATAAAATTAAGCATAAATGCACATACATAGGTACCAAAATAATCAAGAGTTATTAATCAAAATCATTAATGAATTTATCAAATTATGAAGCTTGGAAATATTCATCATTTTTTTTTGTTTAAGGTTGTTATAACGCGAGATCAGAGCTTTGTCCCTCAGTCTTCTCAAAAGTAAAAGTTCGTTGTAGGATGTACCATTCCCTTCAGCCCATTGTAAACCTAGCTCAAAGGCGTTAATGGCGTCTTGTGCTGTGACTTGTGGAGCAGTTGCAATCACGTCGTCATTATTTTCCTGATTGTTTGTTGTATAATTAGAAACCTCTTTTATAATCTCTTCGTCAGACATTTCATGAAAAACATTTTCCTCTTTATCCACATTCCACGGCACTAGATTTCCGAATCTTCCGAACTTATCTGGGTTTCAGTAGCGACTTGTTCTATAACTTCCGAAGTAACACTGATTTGTGGAACGTTGCTAGGAGTGGTGACTATATCTGGCCATTACTCTTTCCAAGACGATTTAATAGTTGATGACGGTAACGCATTCCACTACTGACACAGAGCAAAAACCAAGTATTTCATATTAAATTCTTTTAAAGTTTTTTCTATTGGTTGGTCTTTTGATATGGCTCTCAGAAGTAGGTTTTTCTTATAGTCTTGCTTGACAAACTGAATGATATTCTGGTCCATTGGTTGAATCAGTGCACTGCAATTTGGCGGAAGAAACATCGCAGTGATGCATTTATCCTCCGTTGTTAGTTCTTCTTAAGACGGATGACCGGGAGCGTTATCAAGAAGCAACAACGCTTTTTGAGGAAAATTATGATCTTTTAACCATTTTCTAACTTCAGGTACGAAGCATTCATCAAACCACTTTTTGTTAAGGACTTTTGTCATCCATGCACTTTTTTGTCCGTAATAGTGTACAGGTAAATCAATGTTTTTGAATGCCCGTGGTTTATTAGATTTCCCATTGACCATCATCTTAAGCGCCTGTGTGCCCGCAGAGTTACACGCTCTTTACTTACTTTTCGTCCAGGTACGGATTTTTCGTTACAAGAAACGAAAGTTTTGTTAGGCATCACACGCCAAAAGAGCCCTGATTCGTCTGCATTGTACACCTGTGACGGGTCAAGATTCAAATCGTTCACCTTTTGCAAAAATCTTAATTCAAAGGGCTCTATTCAGGTGGCATCGTTAGACAGTTTCTCTACTGTAACAGTCATTAAACGTATGCCATGACGACTTTTAAAACGTTCTAGCCATCCTTTGCTGGCCACAAAATCATCTTTTTTTGTTATTTCCTTATAAAAAAACTTAGCTTTCGTCGCCAACAAGGGTCCTGAAATTGGTACATGCCTATTTCTTTCCTGAAGAAACTACATGTACAAAGCTTCTTCCACTTCTGGATGTTCAGCTTTCTTGATTGTCTGTCTCTTGCCTGGCCCGCAGTCAGTAGTCGTAGTTTCTTTTAATTTCATAAATTGTAGATCGGCCTACGCCGTATTCACTTGCTAAACTACTGAAAGTTTCATTGCGATTTAAGCGGTCTAAAATATCATATTTTTCTTTAATTGTCAATGTATTGTGCTTTCCCTTCTGAGTTTGTGATGACATTACTAGGTACTATACTTAATACACAATGAATAAATAGTAAACAATGAACGCACGCTAGGCCGTACCGCTATCACAAGTAGTCAAATTCAAACTAAGCAAAACAATGCTTACGCGTCGAGCACGATAGCGGTGGCGCGTACAAGTTGTAACCTGTTCAAACCTGCGTGATCTACATTACCGAAGATTGTCAAATACGTATGTATGTAATATTCAAAGACATGTCGGATTACAGAGGGCGCCGGATTAGACGGGGGCCAGATTATCGGGGGGTCCACTGTAATGTCATAGCAAACCTACATAATGTGTGGCTTCTTTGTCCTCAGTAAACTTGAATTTGTCTATGGTCCATGTCTAACGAGATTCAGTTTAGGTATTCTAAGGCGAATATCTGATCCTATCAGGTAACCAAATAAGTTAGTGCGGTTGCTGGATATCGCACATTGTCATGGATGTTGTTGATCGATAGCGATTGTTTGTTACCTGTTGTCACTTTAGTATGAATCCTTCTTTACCCACACACACATAGACAGTTGCTGAAAATTGTTACATATCCAGTTTTAATAATTGTTTACTATATGAGTACAAACTTGGTACAAAAGCTGCAGCGGCGATGCGAAAAATATGTACCGCATTCGGAGATGATGCCGTTAGTGATCGAACAGCACAGAAATGGTTCAAAAAACTTTGTTCGGGAGATCTCAGTTTGAGCGATGAACCGCGCTCAGGGAGACCAAAAATCATGAACAACGAAGATCTTCGACAGGTTGTGGACGCGAATTCCAGGACAACGTGCCATAAACTTGTAGAAATGTTCAGAGTGAGTCCTGAAACTATTCGTTTGCATCTTCATCAGCTAGGAGAGGCGTGGAAGTTAAGCAAATGGGTCCCACATGAACTGACAAATGATAACAAATTAAGTCGTCTTACCATTTGTTCAGCAAATATTTCACGCAACGCTGATGAACCATTTCTTAATCGGTTATTAACCTGCGACGAAAAATGGATCTTGTATTCGAATTCTAAGCGTTCGTATCATTGATTGTCGCCTACTGATTCGGTACCACGCACGCCCAAGGCTTCCTTGCACCCAAACAAGGTTTTGTTGTGTGTTTAGTGGACAGCAACTTGAATTGTTCATTATGAGTTTTTGGAAAGGGGTCAAACCATCACTGCTAACTTGTATTGTGAGCAGCTTCAACGAGTACAAGCAGCACTCATCCAGAAACAGCCTTCTTTGATCAATCGGAAGAAAGTGATATTCTTGCCTCATACCTCAAAAGTGACCCTAGAAAAAATTCGGCTGGGAAACGTTACCTCACCCGCCATATTCTCTATATATTTCGCCCAGTGATTATCACTTTTTTTTGTCTCTTGACAACTGTATGAGGCACCGAAAGTTCACAACTCGAGATGGTGTAATAAATGCAGTCCGCCAATTTTTTTACTCCAAATCCAAAAATTGGTTCTACGTTGGCAAAAGGTCATTGAATGCGATGGTAATTACTTCGGAGAATAAAGAATGTCTCAATGTTTCTCAATAAAAATTTATATTTTTCTACTAAAAACTGCACGATCTTATTTGGTTACCTGATATTAAAAATATTCACCTTCTTAGCATGAGATATGATCATCAGTCAACAAATCTGCGTTTTACTTGCCTCGGCATCGAGCAACACAATTTAGAAACAGCTTTCCATTTTTGGTACCCGATTTGCACAATAAAGTACCTCAAGCTTCGAAGACTCTACATGTGTCCAGCTTTAAAATAAAATTAATTTTATTTAATTTTATTTACCTTGTAGTTAATTTGTGCTTGTCTTCTCACTTGCCTCTTTTCATTTGTTTACGTTTCGTATACGAGTCTGGATGCTTTTGATTTAAATATCTTCTGCCATTTATTATTTATGATTCCATGTCTAGACTACGATGCTGAACAACATTTTTCTACTTTACTTTTAAGTTATATTTTTTTGTATTTGTATGCGTTTGTATCTTTTAGCCCTGGTTGAAAAACAGGTTGGGCTGATGTAACCCTCCAGGTAAAATAAAAGCATTTATTATTATTATTATTATTATTATTATTATTATTATTGTTATTATTATTACTATTAATATACAGGGGAAATGGGAGGCATCACAAAGACTCCAGCAAGGGCACACCTTAGAGATCCGCTGGGTGGTACCTCCACAACATCTATAGTCAATAGACAAATTCGCTTATGAGGGGATTTGAACTCACAGCGACTGATTAGTAGACACGTAACGTCTACCACTTAAGAACCAACAAGTTTTTTTCACGTTTAACTTAAGATTTTGTTCACAGTTATAGTGATGCGTAATTCATAGTTCCATTTAGATGGCTCTGCATGATGAATTATTGGGAAGTACATGTTTGTCGCATCGAACTGGCAAGAAGTTAATGTTGAAAAAGCTTCA
Organism: Acanthoscelides obtectus; assembly: GCA_963669975.1. NCBI lineage: Eukaryota > Metazoa > Arthropoda > Insecta > Coleoptera > Chrysomelidae > Acanthoscelides > Acanthoscelides obtectus. Next base: position 14,814,785 of record CAVLJG010000003.1, read on the forward strand.
AAATAACCAGATGTACTGAGATATGGCAATCGACACACTACACATGTATCTGATATATTTTTTCTTAATAACGAATTTCAGTGAGTTTGAAGGTAGTTTAGAAAAAAAGTTCCGCCAGGCTCCGCTCTATTTAATGGTATCATGTTTATCACGCACAGAATATGTCAAATTGTCTTGAAACTCAATTTGAGCGCATTTTTTACATGTACAGGGTGTTTCAGTTTATTATTGCATAACTTTAAGATTCGATAGAACTTTTAAAATTAATGCATAAAGTCTATATAAACATGGGTCGAAAAATGCGTGGCTTCCGAAATACAGGGTGTTTAAATTTACTTTCTAAAATAGTTTTTTTTAAATATTTCGAACAATATTTGATGTATAACAGTGAAAATTGGTACACAAGGGTTTTTTGATACGAAAAAACGAACCATGGGCATAGTTTTACTGTATCCGCTAGAGGGCGCTCTCTACTGTACCTGTAGTGTATTAAAATGACCGAAAATTTTTTCTTAGTGCAATTTTTTGCTTTTTGAATAAAAAAAAACTGATTCTTCGCACTTTTCAACATAAAAAAGCTCTCTTGTGAATTTTCGTTATAGTTAGCCGCTTTTGAGATATTTCGATTTTTAAGGTTCGATGCATTTTTAATTATTTATGGGAAAATAATACTTTTTTTACATTTTCGATATGGGCATTACAAGTAATTAAGATGATCGTTTAGGTTGTGTTTTTAAACACAGCAATAATCCCTAACTCCAAATAAACACAAAAAAACAGAATATTAATTTGTTTTATTTTCCAATATTATTTTTAACAAATTAAATTAATTATTTACAACTAAAATGCTACTGGATAGTTAGGACAAACATACAAAATCTAAAGTAGTTTCTCGAAATGTAAACCCAATTGTTCAATACACAATTCACATATACGAATGATCGAACGTGGTATAGCATTATTCAAATAAGGCCTTATTTCATCACATGCATTCCTGATTATGTCTATTAGCATATCCCTTGTGATTACGGGAGTCTGGTACACTTTTTCTTTTAAAAATCCTCACACAAAGAAATCTAATGGATTTAGGTCAGGCGATCGTGGAGGCCAGGCGACTGGTCCTCCACGGCCGATCCATCTTTCTGGATAATTTTCGTCCAGCGAGTTTCTAACTATTCTCGAATAATGAGCTGGACAACCATCAAGCTGGAACCAGGCCAATCTTCTTAAATCTAACATAACATCATCCCACATATTTGCATGTTCAGCCTTTAAAAATTCCAAGAAGGTCGCAGCATTTAACCTTGCAGGCAAAAGGTAGGGTCGATTACGGTAGATACCAATCCACACGTTCACACTAAATTCATGCTGAAAATTTCTTTCCCGAACTGCATGCGGATTTTCATGCGACCAAATATGCTGATTATGAAAATTTACCACTCCACGTCTAGTGAAGCATGACTCATCGGTCCATAAAACGTTACTTAAAAACTCCTTATTATTATCAGTTCTATCAAGAATCCACTGACAAAATGTGTCTCTTCATCCTCCGTCCCCTGGCTGTAGTCCTTGCACAGGTTGCAAAGGGTAAGGACGTCTATGGTCATTTCTAAGAACACGGTGAACATGGCTTGCTGAAATTGACAAGGCACCAAAAACTCTCCTAACACTGGTCGGATCTCTATCAAACTCACGCAGAATCATACGGGTAAATCTGCGCTGACGAACATTTATGTTTTGATCCCTCTGGAGATTTCCAAAACCATTTTCAATTATTTGGCGATGCACTCTTACAAATACTGAGCGAGTTGGATGTCGTCTGTTTGGAAATCTTCGTGCGTATTCGCTGGCTGCTTCTGCTGCGTTTCCATTTACAAAGCCATACACAAAATGAGTATCCGCTGACTCTTGATTTGAGAATAAAAATTGCATTTTTATAAAACTTGCAAAAAAAAGGTAAAAGAAACTAAATTTCGTGCATTCACAATTGCAAAAAAACGTTTCAGGTTTCAACAGACAACAAAACTAACTGTCAACTAATTGACGTTTAACCTTATTCTGCTTTCAATTTCAAAAATATTTGCAGGCACAGCCTACTTCTAAAAATTATCGAGATACTGACTTTTTAACGTTATTTTATCATAAATAATTAAAAATGCATCGAAACTTAAAAAGCGAAATATCTCAAAAGCGACTAACTATAACGAAAATTCACAAGAGAGCTTTTTTATGTTGAAAAGTGCGAAGAATCAGTTTTTTTTATTCAAAAAGCAGAAAATTGCACTAAGAAATTTTTTTCGGTCATTTTAATACACTGCAGGAACAGTAGAGAGCGCCCTCTAGCGGCTACAGTAAAACTATGCCCATGGTTCGTTTTGCCGTACCAAAAAACCCATTTATACCAATTTTCACTGTTATACATCAAATATTGTTCGAAATATTTAAAAAACAACATTTTAGAAAGTAAATTTAAACACCATGTATTTCGTAAGCCACGCATCTTTCGACCCATGTTTATATAGACTTTATGCATTAATTTTAAAAGTTCTATCGAATCTTAAAGTTATGCAACAATAAACTGAAACACCCTGTATGTCCGTCATTTTGGTTTCGAAATCTTTTTTGCAAACATGTCCGTCATATTGTGTCCGCCTTTTTGATTTTGGACAAATGATAACATATTCATTATCAGCGACCTCGAAAAACATGCAAATAAAGTTTGTTAGTGGAATATAGTGAATCTTCCTAGTTTTTCTGTTCTAGGTCTTTTGAACAACTGTGGGTCAGCTATATTCCTCTCGCAGTCACGCAGAAAATATATTGAGGCTGCGCTTGATTAACAATTAAAAAGCAAGGGTATACAATAGCAATATCTTATAAAAATGCTTTGGGATTCTCAATACGTTGTTTGAAGAATACTTATGAAGTTTGGCGTTATGAAAATTATTTTATTTTCATATTGCTTTTCCGTGTCCAAAAAGACATATTTCGCACTATTTCGAATATTAAATCATCTGTATTTTGAAGCTATCAGCTCTAGTATAAAGTTCACGAATCCCATTTTTGTTCAGAACCACTCAAAGAACCTAAGAAAACCTTTGTTCAGAGCGAAAAGAATAATTTTTGCAATTGTTTAAAAAATATTCAAACAATTTTTGCCGCTATTTCCAACCTGACAACATGCATTTTAAGGGGTCTTTATCTATTATATTTATTAAAAAAACTCAAGAAAAATATTTTGACGAGCAAATGTTATGGAAGATACTTCCTAGCGAGAGCATTCACCTTATTTAGCAATAGTTATCATAACTATATAGTAACACATCCACCATTCTATCCATCTTGCAATTTGTTGTACTGAATCTAAACTATTAGAAAAACCTTGCCTAAATTTACGGCGCCACGCAAAATAGATTGTAGAAGAAGGAAGGTATCAAGTACAGGTTTTTAGCCCAATTTCAAGAACCCGTCGTCGGATAGGGTATCCAAAAACTACCAGTGAACATGACGCCAAAATGACATCACGGTCACTTTTGATCAGAAACGTCATTGACCAAGCAATGTCGAAAAACCTACATGATCTCATAAAAAAACAATACAACGTCAAAAAAAAATCTACATAATACTTTTTAAAATACGAAGAAGATCGGCTAAGTAGTAGAAGCTTAAGTAGTTTTGAAACTCTAAGAAGTGACAAACAACACAGAGGTCCATCTTCTTCTGCTTGGACATCCGCCACTGCGTACGTTGGATTGCTGGCGTCGCCTGCCGACGCGAGCAAGCGGGCCGTCGCGACGCTTTCCACCGCCGTCTCAGCGCCTTCTTCCTTCGCCATTCGACGCCGCGAACATCTGAACATCGCATCTCCGTCACCACGATTCGAACGACCATGTGGATCGCGGCAGCCGGTCGCGTCAGGGCCTACATGATTATTTTTGCTGTGGCCGTTGTTGGGGTGTTTGGACAGAGGGGTGAGTTTATCAATTCAGTTTTGAAACTTGAATGAGCGCTCTTTTTTCGGATAAACTTGCGTTGAATCAAGTGAAAACTTTGGTATGCCAAAACGAAAGCTTAGCGTTCAGCGCGAATATTCTTCTTGGAGATGGCTCTAAACAGTCTCCAATCGACACAAAATTGTGTATATTCAGATACAGAACTGCGGTACAAGACAAAGCAAACAGTTGCATGCGCAATTGAGCAGTGACTCACAATACACGGTCTTTCAAAGGCAGTATTTCTAGGAAATGGGTAATGACAGAAATTTCGTATAAGCATGGGTCATAAGATACCCCCTAATGGAGGTTCAGGATGCTGAGGTTTTAATTTTAAAATCGTAAAAAAATATCTTTATTTTAAGTCTAAATGTAGAATATACTTTTCTTTTGGAATCAATAACAATAACACGAAAACCGTTTGAAAAAAGTGGTATAAACGTTATATCAAAAAAAAGTTCGAAAGGAAAGCTATTTAATGATATAAAAATATACAGAGTGTTCCATATAAAATTTATATGAAAAGGTACATTTTGGGTAATTAGATACCTTGTATGAATAGAAAGATATTTTAGCATTCCTTTCAGAAGATCTTAAAATCGATAATAATAAAATTTTTGTGAAATAAAATTTATTTGAATATCTTCAAAAATGGCGAAGCTGCGAGCCGTCAAAGTTGGGCATTCTTCCAGACATTTCACTAAATACAGAATGGCCGATATGTAACTGACTGGTTTGAATCTTGAATATTTGTGAAATGAAATAAAATACGTCAATTTTTTTCATCTTAATCTTTTATTGAAGCTTAGAAATAATATCAGACAAATGTCAGCCTCTAGAAGCTGCGCAAACCTGAGCCCCCTTGACTACATTTTCCATCACATTTTGGTAGGTTTCGGAAGGAATATGTTAATTAATATTGTTCTTCAGCTGCTCTACAGTATTTGGTTTGTTAGCATAAACCCTATTTTTCAAAAATCCCCATTAAAATCAGGAGCTGTTAAATCCGATGACCTTGGTGGCCACCAAATCGAGAAATTAAACGTCCCGGGATTCAATGTCGCTCTAGCTGTGTGGCAAGTTGCTCCGTCTTGCTGGAACCACATGTTTTGCAGCTTAAATTGTTGGATTTGAGAAGGCAGAAAGTTTTGCACCATATCACGGTATCGCTCGCCAGTGGTAGTAAGAGAAATGTAGCGTCTTCAAAGAGGAAAAGTCCAATGACACCTCTATACCAAACACCGCACCAAACTGTCACTCGAGAGGATCTAGTGGTCGTTGATGGATGACACGAAGTTTCTCTAATGCCCAAATACGACAATTCCGCTTATTAATAAAATCCTGTCATATCAAGTGGGCTTCATCGGTCATTATACGGATGCGTTGTGGGATCGTGCAGCGCTCCATGATGAATTGGACGCATGTGCTTTAAAAAACTACTACGGCGCATTTATCAAAAATGGCGCGCAATTTAAATCTATTGGTCAACCTGTATCTAAGCAATTGACAGTTAAGACCATATGTTATATAATATCAAGCTTCTTGTTCTTGGAAGCTCTGTTCAAGTATACATTAGAATGTTCCATTTAAAAAAGAGTATTCGTTTGTTATGGCACGAGGTTATGTTATGGAAGACTCTATACCTACATATTAAAATATTTTTAAAAGATGCCGTAGTTACATACCAAGGTTGCCACGAAAGTGGATTTGTGTTAACTTTTCAAGTTCCCTCATGAAACTACCTTCTATTTTAATTGGGACACCATGTATTAGGTCTTGGCCTGAGCTTATTTATACCGCTATATGCGCACACTGAATACCTCTCCAGCAATTCCTTGTAAACAAACTAGATATCCTATGATAGAGCTAAAATTGTGGGTACTATTTTTAGATTTCAAAACATATACTTCATCATGAATGTTGAATACAAAACTCAAAAACCGACATATGGCATTTTGATTCGCTGATGTATTCTACGCGGACGTAGGTTTACTACTTCATCTTTATAAGGTGATTGAAGTCGCAATATGATACATAATTTTGAACAAGCAGCGCAGCGTAATAAACTGCAAATCTTGGGCTTAATAGCGACACAGATTTCTTTGAGAAAAGATCTTATATTGGCTTGGAGGTATATTTTAAAAAAGCACAAGCACCCCGACTGCAGTAACTGAAAAGAATAAAGATTTATATGTGCTATAAGACAATTCTAAGTACACATCAAATGTCAAAATCCTTCAAGACGCTTGGACCGTAGCCCGTGAAATAGAAATTTCAAAGTTTAAAATCCGTCATTCTGATTTTATAAAGTTTCAGTAAACCCAGTGTCGCTCACAATGTCAAAAAAATTAGCATCACATCATGTCAAAAACCATCAAGGTTTTACGTTGTAGCATATGAAATAAGAATTTTAAGGTTGATTTCTTTAAAAATCAGACATTTTACTTTTTAAACATTTTAATATACTCAGTGTTATTCGCACTACCGAGGTAATGATAATAATAATAATATCAATAGTAATGATAATAATAATAATGGGTCTTTGTTAAGAAATACGTTACATATTTATACTAAGTGACATATAAATCCGAACACCCAGTTTAAATGGTTTTATTTTAATAAAATTTTGTATAAGTACTTAATGAAGCATAATAAGTAAATGATAAAAATTTCAAAATGATTGCACTGCTTTAAAGCCCTTTGACCTTTAATAATGTGTGGATGCACCCTGATGTGCTACGCATTTTCCAACGCGCCTAGGCATGCTTCTGATCAGGTGGTCAATGTCCTCCTGTGGTATCTCATTCCAGGCAACCACCAACTCCTCTCGAAGTGCTTCTAGAGTCTGAGCAATTGAGCAATCTCCTATCCATCATATCCCACACGTGCTCAATTGGGGATAAGTCGGGAGATCTTGGTGGCCATGGTAACAATGTGACATCATTATGTTGAAAGAAGTCTATTGTGACTCTTGCAACATGTGGTCGGGCATTATCTTGTTGGAAAGTTGGATCTGCCAGGGTGTCAAGATAGGGTAAAAGATGGGGTTCTAGAACTTCGTGGATATAACGCTGCGCATTCATCTTACCTCTGATGAAGATTAAAGGTGACCTGGAACCATAAGCTATAGCACCCCAAACCATAACTCCAACAGTGTGATGAACATGTCTTTCAACAAAAAACTGTGGATTCCTCCTTTCACCACGTCGCCTTCTAACCCTGGCACGACCATCGTGCATGCCTAAACAAAATCGAGACTCGTCACTAAAGACAATACTGTTCCATTCCTGATCCTAGAGTGACCGTTGTCTGCACCACTCAAGGCGATTACGTCGGTGTTCTCGAGTTAAAGGGAGGAAGGACCCAGTGTGGCCGGTATGAAAACAAGCCAAAACTTCTCATTCGTCGGTAAACACTTCGCATGCCAATAGGTCTTCCGTGTTCTGCAAACCATTCATTTGCAATGGACCTGGTAGTGGAGAAACGGTCCCTTAAGGCCAATAATCTTGCCTGACAACACCTAACCACAGTGTCTACACTTCTTTGCACTCTAACTGCAATTGCCCGAAAAGAAAGTCCAGCTTCCCGAAGTCCCATTATACGGCCCCTATCAAACTCACTAGGTTGACGAAATCGTACAGGTCTCCGTACTCTAGGCATCGTAACCGATCGTAAAGGATGTCAAGAATCAAAATCCGCCAACGTTGATTCTTTACTGCGGCTGAAATATTCATTTTTAGAGCGTTAGTGAATTAAAAAAAAGCAGTATAAAAACCGGAATGTCCAACTGATAAGGCTGAACATTTTTTCACTTATTATTTACAGTAAGATAAATACATTCACCAACTTTTATTAAAATAAAACCATTTAAACCGGGTGTTCGGATTTATATGTTACTTAGTATATATAATTCCTCCTTAAAAGGCGGAGTCTAGAAAATATCTACTCTTTCCAACCTTTCAGAAAATAATTAAAATAAAAAATTGAATGAAAAAAAACAGGCTCAGAGAGTGAGACATTAGAGCGATTTTATATAGTAGAAACTATACATGGCTTTAATTAACAACGCAACAATTAACACAATTAGTAACCAAGTAACCTCTTTTTCACACTCCTCTTAAAGTTAGCTATGGAAAGCGCTTTTAGGTTATCAGATGCGTCATTGGTTATTTTGATTGAATTATATATAAATGACCGACGGAAAAGCGTGTTATTGTATAATGGAATTTCAAGTCTTTTTTTGAATCTGAAATTGATGTCATCATTTCTGCAGCAAAACAATAATTTCCTATATAAGTAAGGGGGAGACTGCGAAGTTATTATTTTATGTATCATAGTAGCAACTGAGTATCTATACACATCGTCTGTTCTCAACTATTTTAGCTCAATTATTTTTTCCGACGTTGAATCATATTTTTTAAGATTGTAGATAAATCTGAAACAGCTATTTTGAAACTTTTGTAATTTATTTTTCTATGCAGTATCCAGACATGGATACTAAAAAGTAATGCAATAAGCAATAATATGGACTATAAGAGATTCACATAATGTATTCCGTGTTTTAAAATTCTGAATCTAATATTTCAAAATCCATCAACCTGTTTGAACGGTAGGCTCTAAAAAAATTTTGCCACACAGACGCCTACGCGCGAAAAACATGACCCTCCTTCTGAGACAGACGAGTGATCAGGCAGAAACCGTTGAGCAATTTTGAATGATTTTTTTCTATGTTAAGAGTCGCAAAGGTTTTAACTACCGGCTATCATAACATTTACTATTATTCATTTTCCGGTAAAAATAAATGTCAAATCGACGTGTTTTTTTTTCGAGGTATAGAACTTTAAGTTGGCATTACTTTCAAAGATGGCGACCGATTTGACAGCTGTCAAGTGATTTATTCTCAGTTTGGTTTGGCAATTCACCATGAATAATTGTGCAGTTTTATTTCGGAAATAATGGTTCTGTGCGGAATACGTATCGCGCACTACGTCCATTTAATTGATAACTCGCATCCCCAGAGTCACCGTACGGTGCGTACAGAAGAAGCTATTGCTACTGTAGAGCTTAGCATTGAGGAAGACCCGAATGAGTCACTCCGTCATCGAGCACAGGAATTGGATCTGTATCCATCCACTTTCTTGAAGATTTTGCGGAAGGATCTTGTTTTGCGTGCTTACCAAATCCAACTCGTGCAAGAATTGAAGCCAAACGATCATCAAGCAAGGCGTATATTCGTTGAATGGGCCCAAAACAAAATTGGCGTTGTTCCCGATTTTCATAAGCGAATTTTGTTTAGCGATGAAGCGCACTTCTGATTGAATGGCTACGTCAACAAACAGAACTGCCGCATTTGGAGTGAAGCTCCTCAAGTATATGTCGAAACACCGTTACATCCAGAAAAACTGCCTGTTTGGTGCGCTTCATGGGCTAGTGGAATCATTGGTCAGTACTTCTTCAAAAACGATGATGGCCAGAACGTTGCAGTCAATGGTGATCGGTATAGAGCCATGATTACTAACTTTTTCATTCCTGAATTGAACAATCATGATGTCCAGGAGCTGTGGTTCCAACAATACGGCGCAACATGTCACACAGATCGTGCTACAATCGACTTATTGAAAGACACGTTTGGTGACCGCCTAATTTCACGTTTTGGACCTGTGAATTGGCCTCCAAGATCTTGTGATTTAACACCGCTAGACTATTTTCTGTGGGGCTATGTAAAGTCATTGGTCTATACGGATAAGCCACAAACGCTTGACCATTTGGAAGACAACATTCGCCATGTTATTGCCAATATACGGCCACAAATGTTGGAAAAATTAATCGAAAATTGGACGTCCAGATTGCACTTCATCCGAGCCAGCCGTGGCAGTCATATGCCAGAAATCATATTTAAAATGTAATGCCACAAGATTTTCTTTCGAGTAAAAAAACTCATTTCAATCGAATAAACCATCGTTGTTTTATTGCAATTTAAAGTTCTATACCTCTAAAAAAACACCCTTTATCAACAAATCCAGCGCTACACCCTATTGGTCATGTAAGATCTCATATTTAAGGTATTTTCATTCTCCACAAGGTTTTCTAACCACTTACGTTCATAATCCTTAGCTATTTGAATAATAGGTATATGCGAAAAAGCGTTTTTTCCAAATTCCACGTTTAATATAAAAGTTACAAACGAACATTTTTCTGTATCTCATGTATCCTCAAGAATATGACTCGGTTCTAAAACAGGTTATCGCATTTTTTCTAGAATTTTTGTCCCTGAGGATCTGGCTACCCCATCATCATATGTTAAGATCTGCGTCCCTCCCTTGAGAAAATATTCCGCCGCTCACTCTTCAAAAATTTCTGGAACCGTAGATAATGACATACAAGATGTCTAAGCGTTCCCCGCTGAGAAAACATTTTGAAGACGCCCATGGACATCTATAAAAATTAGTAGCTTTGTAAGTTTGACAAATTATAGAGGGAATTTGATTTTCTGCGTTAAAAAATATTTGCAGACACTGAGCTCTCTATCATTTTGATATACATATTGGCTATAGAGCTACAGCAATTGTGTCATCCCAGCTAAAATCTTTAAATATGAATTGTTCCCTGAAACTATTTCACAGACCCATTTCAAACAAGAAAAACCGGACGGATAGGGAACTTTGCCAAACTTTACAAGGAAATACAACAGAAACGCAACTATCCGGAGCTTCTAAAGAGAGCACAATCGTTTTGGGAGTTATTCAATAGCTTGTGTTATAGATGGTATTCAGGGTGTTTCGAGCCACAGACAAAATACGAAGAAAATAAAGACCACTAAAACTTCATTTTCGACGTTTTAGTCTCTCCTGGTCATTTTACCAGGAAAAAACATGGAGGAGTTGTAGGTAGGGTGGGAGAGTGTACCTTTTTTTTGGCGTTAATATACCTATACGCTTCCAGCCCCGCTATTTCTATTCAGCTTTGAACCATATTTCACACATCACATGTACATTTGTCGTTCAAACTTGAATGATAGAGAAATATTTTCAACGCACGCATCTCTGGATGCACCTCGTAACACTGCCAACTGGGTAGGGACGATAGACTGGTTGCATGAGCTTGTTTGACTAACATGATCAATTCAATTTTTTTATAGAGTCAACCTACTTGACACCAAATTCTTTACTAAATATTCTTTTTTTGACAGCTTCCGCAACAGTTAAATGCTATACCTGCTCCTCAAAAGAAACAGAGGCGTGTGAGAGACCAGACAAAAGCATCCCTATAGAAACTTGTAACATGCAAACGTTGGAATCCACTCGTGTCTGGGCCAGCAAGATAGACCCTCGGTATAATAACATCTTTGAAGTGGATAGAACTGACGCGGGACGGATAGATCTTATGTGCTTGAAGGTAATAGCTAGAGGTAAGTCCCCACTAACAATTATCACTCCTATTAGAGTTGCAAAAATTATTATACAGTATTCCTTACACAGCATTGTATGCTGTAAGACAATTGGCAAAACGGTCTTAGAACAGCTGTACAATCGGAATGGGCACACCTAATAGGACACTTCAGTCATTTAAGAGGTTGTATAAGGGCTGCAGGTAACAGTAATACAACAAAAGTGCAAGCCTCTTGCAGCCGCTGTAGAACATTTGCGTCAATGCAAGATTCAGTTTTTGTCAACTACACAACTATTCTGTTACATGATTCTCCTTTATTGCAGCCAAACTATTTCTTATACAGGGTGGCGCATCGAAAACGAAACAGACGCATTTACTGGCAGCTCAGTTTTGAAGGCATTCATTCACAATTCTTTGTCGCAGGTCTTCTAATGATGTTGGCTGAGTAGCATAGATTTTGCTTTTTAAATGACACCACATATAGAAATCCAAAGCTGATAAATCTGGCGATCTTGGGGGCCATTCAATGGCACCTCTTCTACCAATCCATCGATCTGGTAACGTCTGATCTAAATATTGTCGAACACGTAATGCGTAATGTGGTGGGGCACCATCCTGTTGGGACATCAACCTATTCGCAATCTACCGCCGATCATTCTGATTTTCAATTATGGCTGTTAATGCAGGATCTATGGCGTCTTCCAGTAATTCCAAATATATTTCACCGGTCAAATTTCCCGGTAAGAAAAAAGGACCAACTAAATGATCGCCAAAAATACCAGCCCAAACATTTAATTTTTGTGGCTGCTGTGTATGAACCTCATGATAAATTCTGGGATTAGAATCGGACCAATATCAGCAGTTATGACGATTTACTACGCCATTTAAGAAAAAGGAACATTCGTCGGAAAAGCAAGTGTTGAATAGAAAATGTTCATCGTTTATAATTCTTTCACTCAAATCTTCACAAAATTGAAATCGCCGATCAAAATCGTCTTCATTAAGTTCTTGTAGCAGGTGAATTTTAAACGGATGAAAAGTATGGGCCTTTAGAATCCGTTGGACAGTACGTCGACTAACACCACACACAGTCTCCAATTTGCGGGTACTTAACGTAGGATCTACATAAACTTGCCCTAAAACCCCCACTTCTATTGCTTCGTTCTTTATGGGATTTTCAATGTTGCGTTTTTTACTGGCGACTGACCCAGTTTTCCGAAATTTAGCTCCAAGTTCTAGAACATATTTTCGATGCACGTTACTGTTATCGTGTCGCTCATTAAATATTTCTGCTGTTCTATTAGCGCACTGATTATTTCCGAAATTTGTTTCGATAATTTCAACTCTTTCTGCTGTGTAATATACCATGGTTAATTTATGTAATAAAGCGTTACAAGTTATTTTAGCAACAAAGTTTGGTCAAATCAATCGCAAACTATGTACTAAATTCCTAATTAAAATAAGTAAGAGATATTTCCTTATGTTTCTTCAAGAAATAACTGTTTTGCCACAAAAAAAAGCTCCAATAGCTATTTTCAACAACAAAATGATAAACAAACCATGGGCGTAGTGAAGAAAAGCATTTACTTATTAAGTAAATTCTTTTAGTCAAATTTCTTCTGAAAGTAGTACAAACTAATCTGATGTACTTATTAAAGTCTACTTTAAGCTTTAAATCAATAAATCTTCAAAACTGCTGAACTGAAGCTCATGTATTTGACATCATTATAAAGTGAATTGAAAGACCTTTAAAATAAGGTATCATTCGACCCCCCTTTCCATTTAAGATGTTAGGGTGGGTGTCACCCCCGCCCAGGGGGCTGCACGTGTTAACGTGATTTTTTGCCAAACTTGTGAAAACAAAATCAACGGGTCTGAACGTTTTTCCAAAAAAAAAAACTGAGCTGCCAGTAAATGCTTGTTTCGTTTCCGTTGCGCCACCCTGTATATTGTATAGGCGAAGCGAAGAATATATAACTACCACATTATAGTATTCTTGTTTACTTACATATCGGCCATTGCGAATTTCATAGACAGAGGTATATGATAAACTTCTACACTGTCATATAGGGCTATTGAATTACTTGCGCAGCAAATTTTACTGTGTTTATCGTGCAAAGCAGTTACGCAATTTCTACAGGCTTCGTATTTGATTCATATTTTAATAAGGATTAAAAGCATGTCTAGTTTTTTAAGATAAAAATCTGAACTTATCTGCGTTAAATCTTCCACAAATCCTATATTTAGACACAGTTACACTAATGTTTATCACTTTATATCTGTAATGTCGAACTGAAAGATAATTATTTAAATTCCAATAGAGGAATATATTTTTTTATATGGCGGGTGGTTATGTATAATCATGGCATCGTCCATATTGTCTTTGGTTTATTAGAATATTTTGGTGTTGTCTGCAGGTGTTGTACAACAATTTGACAAATCTCTGAAATGAAATACGGATAGAGTCGAATGATTTACCCAGAGAATTTGTACCAGATCTATATCTTCCGTTTGAACAGTTTATAAAACCTCTTAAACCAATATGCATGCGTCGTTTTGTCTTAAAATATTGGTTATGGCATTTTAACTAAAAAGACGACAGCAGAAAGTTAGGTTATGGTGAAGTTATATACCAATATATTTAGCAACAAATGTATGCCGAGCACAGCAATTTTGTACTACAAAAGTTGCAATATTGTTGCTGAACTACAGATTTTAACAGTTATTAAACATCAGGCTAAAGTAGTAAATTTGCACAGCATAACGACAAGGCTCGGGTTTGTTGTATAAACGTTACCATGGATACTAGAAGACAACTATTTTGACTATCGCGCGAATATGCCGTAAGCATCCCACAAACCGGCGCGAAATAATCGCGGCGAAGTATTCGCAACGAAATTCAGAGCGAAATTTGCAATCTGTTTCGCCTGTTTATTCATACCAAAGCGTCTTATTCGCTCCGCGAACGTGAAGGTTTCGACAGGCGTACATTTTATTTTTGCCTTTTGCAATGAGCTCGTCTTCAGAAGAAGAGGAGGCACTTCTATTTCTTGCTTTAGAAGAGGAACAAAATGCACGGTAAGTTATGTTTATTTAACGCCATTTGATAGTTGGGTATGTATTAAGTTTAACGAAGTACATAAAACAAATATTTTCAATTTTGTTTAGAAAACGAAGGAAGTGGGTACATGATATGATGGAACGAAATAAATTTGGGGAATACCATACCTTGATGCCACAACTTCGGCTGGATGAACAACGCTTTTACGTATATTTTAGAATGACTCCAGAGTGTTTCGATGAAATATTGAACTTGGTGAAAGATGAAATACGAAAATCTGACACAAATTATCGTGAAGCTATTTCGCCAGAAGAACGACTTGCTATTACACTCAGGTAAAAAAATTATATGTATTAAAATTAGTAGGCTTATCGAATACGAAAACTTCAGGGATCGTGAAATAAATATTTTATTGTAATAATTGGACTACATGTTGCCACTAGGATTAAATGTTGCTAAATAATTCGAGGCAGAATTTGCCTCCTCTGTTGGGTATATTATTGGGGGAAACCCAGTGCCGCTTGGGAAGGACGACATACTACTATCATACATACTTGCAGAATTCTGGGTAGACGCTGAAGACATTTCTTCAATATGTTCAAATTCTTCGTGCGCTATTAATTCGGCTATTTTTAGTTTTATTCGGGCTTGACGCTTTAAGGGAAGTGTTTTCACAGTCTGTGCATGTGCCAAGAAAAGTGAATCAATGGCCTCGTTCTCTTTTTTAGGTTTTTTACCTTCAAAATAATTAATGAGCTGTTGTACAGACGAAGATGGTGGTTCATAGCGTTTTCTGCTCGTTTTATATTTTGGTGTAGTTGCAGTCTGCGGAAAGGTGTGCCCTGGAGTAGTCACTGCTATAGTGTTCAATGAAGAAGGTGGTGCTGTCTGTGTTGCCGAGGCGTTCCGTGCATCTTCTGCATCTACATCAGCATTTTCATCTTCTCCATGGCCGCGGTCTTCCAAATTTTCGGTTTCTACATTTCCAGCCCTTTCCTGGTATATATTTGAGTTAAATTCGGCAGTCTCATAATGTATGACGTCAATATCTTTCACATTAGACGACGTTTTGGCAAATGCCAAAAAAGGACGGAAAAATTCCATGTAGTCAGCCCACTGCCATTTTTTTATGTTGCCCACTGCTTGGCCGGTCTTTGGTTTGGTAGATTTTATATATTTTGCAAATGTGTCTCTGATATTCTTCCACCTTTTTTTTACTTCATCACCTAAAAACGATTTTTTTTATAGATTCCTTGCCACTGGTGACACCTTCTATACCATTGGGCATAGCTTTCGAGTTGGCTTTACAACAGTGAGTGCAATCGTAACCGAAGTCTGTGAAGCGATATGCAGACATATGTAGCATATATATTTACCAGAACCAACAGAGAATATATGGAAAAAATGTGCTGAAGAATTTGAAAATAGATGGGGATTTCCCAGTTGCATTGGCAGCGTGGACGGTAAACATGTAACAATCAAGAGACCTAACAACAGTGGCTCCAATTACTGGTGCTATTTACATAAATATTCAATAGTACTTATGGCCATTGTTGGCCCGGACTATAAATTTATATGTGTTGATATTGGTGGTTTCGGAAAAAATAGTGATGGGGGTATTTTCGAAACCTCAAACATGGGAAAACGATTTGAACAAAATTTAATGAGTGTCCCTGCACCTAGATTTCTCCCTGGGCAAAATGAAATCTGCTCGTACGTCTTAATTGGTGATGAAGCATTTGCTTCAAAACCATACCTTATGAGACCATTTCCTTATAAGCAGACTTTAACAGACGTCAGAAAAGAGAAATACAAGACTTTGTCGAGCTAGAAGGGTCGTGGAAAATGCGTTTGGTATTTTGTCTCAAAAATGGCGAATATTTTACAGGCCATTAGAAACTAAAGTAGATACTACTATTCTAATTGTACGTACGGCATGTGTTTTCACAATTTTTTACGAAGTAAAAGTGGCGATGACAAATATTTTCAATTCTTAGATCCCCCAGAACCCGTGCTTGGAGCTTTTACTGATATAGCAAATGATCCTTGGCGGGCAGCAAGGCTAGCATTTTCTACTCGTGACAAATTCGTAAATTATTTTAATTCTGATATGCCTATGCCCAATATATAGAATGTTCGTTTTCACATTTGTGTAGACTGTAAATTATTTAACAAGTTAATAAAGAATATTAGGTACATACCATTTGTATTTAATTCTTTTTCTATTTCCATCCAAATCTTGTCTTTCTTTCTCACATTCCTGTATTCATCGTTCGACAAATCATACAAACAAGGATACTTTTTCACTATTTCTATCAATAATTCCGTTTTTGCCATTGTGAATTTTTGAAGTACGGCGTCAAAAACGCGGTCAAAGGCGAACTGAAATACGCCGCGATAAAAACGCTGGAACAATCGCATTCGCTTCGCACAAGTCCGAGCCTGTCCGTAAACCGCCGCGTTTTAATCTGATCGCGAATTTATCGCCGCGAAATTTTCGCAGCCAAAGCGAATATTTCCCGCCGGTTTGTGGGATGCTTTAAATAGTTGTATAAACGTTTGTGCAACAGTTCAAAAACTGTCCTATAAGGTGTTGTATAACTACCTATGCTATAAGAATATTCTAAACACCTCATTTTAGAGCAAATATGCTGCAGAAAGCAAATTTGCATTCCACGCAATATTAGGCCAGCATTTTGATGTTCAGGCAACAACAATAGGGAGCTTTAACGACTGAACGGTTCTTTTAAGCTTATAGCACTGCTTTGCTAGTTGGGGTGTCAGTATGACAAAGGAAAAGTGGCTTTAACATTTGTAGACAAGTTCTTCCAGTCATTTGGAATAGTTGCCTTGTTTTTTCATTTTTACCCGAAAATTTCGAAGCGTATTTTCAAAGTAGAACAGGTTAAAGTTGTGATGCGGATCTTACGTCAAATATCCAAACCGATTTCTCTCCAAAAGGGGCAGTTTGACAACAATTTCTCAAAAGAGTATATTTATGTGAAACTCAATATCCTATTCAAATACCCAACAGATGTTTCAAAGAGTTTGTTTAGCAAACGTTTTTTCCACTGCTAGTTCTGGTTTCAAATATCAACAACGTTTCAAAAAAATCAGTTACGTACAGAAGCATATCATTTTTTCTTCTACGGGGGCCAATATTTCCTCATTTCTACGCCACTTTATAGTCTCAGGCACAAACATATTTGCATGTAAAAGTCAATGTTTCAATCCACTCCGAAGATATACTAAGTGACATATAAATCCGAACACCCAGTTTAAATGGTTTTATTTTAATAAAATTTTTTATAAGTACTTAATGAAGCATAATAAGTAAATGATAAAAATTTCAAAATTATTGCACTGCTTTAAAGCCCTTTGACCTTTAATAATGTGTGGATGCACCCTGATGTGTTACGCATTCTCCAACGCGCCTAGGCATGCTTCTGATCAGGTGGTCAATGTCCTCCTGTGGTATCTCATTCCAGGCAACCACCAACTCCTCTCGAAGTACTTCTAGAGTCTGAGGAGGACGTTGCAAATTGAGCAATCTCCTACCCATCATATCCCACACGTGCTCAATTGGGGGTAAGTCGGGAGATCTTGGTGGCCATGGTACCAATGTGACATCATTATATTGAAAGAAGTCTATTGTGACTCTTGCAACATGTGGTCGGGCATTATCTTGTTGGAAAGTTGGATCTGCCAGGGTGTCAAGATAGGGTAAAAGATGGGGTTCTAGAGCTTCGTGGATATAACGCTGCGCGTTCATGTTACCTCTGATGAAGATAAAAGGTGACCTGGAACCATAAGCTATAGCACCCCAAACCATAACTCCAACAGTGTGATGAACATGTCTTTCAACAAAAAACTGTGGATTCCTCCTTTCACCACGTCGCCTTCCAACCCTGGCACGACCATCGTGCATGCCTAAACAAAATCGAGACTCGTCACTAAAGACAATACTGTTCCATTCCTGATCCCAGAGTGACCGTTGTCTGCACCACTCATGGCGATTACGTCGGTGTTCTCGAGTTAAAGGGAGAACCCAGTGTGGCCGGTATGAAAACACGCCAAAACTTCTCATTCGTCGGTAAACACTTCGCATGCCAATAGGTCTTCCGTGTTCTGCAAACCATTCATTTGCAATGGACCTGGTAGTGGAGAAACGGTCCCTTAAGGCCAATAATCTTAGCCGGCGATCTTCACGGTCTGTTGTTCTACGGCGGCGTCCAGTGCCCTTTGCTCTTTGCGTACGGCCTTCTCGAAGCCATGCCTGACAACACCTAACCACAGTGTGTACACTTCTTTGCACTCTAACTGCAATTGCCCGAAAAGAAAGTCCAGCTTCCCGAAGTCCCACTATACGGTCCCTATCAAACTCACTAAGTTGACGAAATCGTACAGGTCTCCGCACTCTAGGCATCGTAACCGATCGTAAAGGATGTCAAGAACCAAAATGCGCCAACGTTAATTCTTTACTGCGGCTGAAATATTCATTTTTAGAGCGTTAGTGAATTAAAAGAAAGCAGTATAAAAACCGGAATGTCCAACTGATAAGGCTGAAAATTTTTTCACTTGTTATTTACAGTAAGATAAATACATTCACCAACTTTTATTAAAATAAAACCATTTAAACTGGGTGTTCGGATTTATATGTCACTTAGTATATGTTAGAAAGAGATAGAAGCCGGCTATATATCGAAGCCCATCACCGCATTGCCTAGTAACGCTGATGCGGCACTCTGCCACGTGGCTAATATGTTTCACCAATTCCTTGAATTAATATGTTGAATATGCGTTAATGTATTCTCTATGCGCAAATAATTGTTTTATTTTAGCATACTCATTTTTGAATTGTGAATTGTGTCGAATCTGGATAGGATCGATTCCATTTTAGATCGAAATAAAAGGTCATGATCGCCACAAATTATGCAACATTGCATCATTGGATCGCTTGGCAACACCGCATCTCGTACATTCCAAGGCAAGGTTTCCACCTCTATGATCATAGCTGAGCAATTTTGGTCAGTACCGGCCTTGCGCTCATTGGGGTCGCCCTACTTCGAAATGGTTTTCACCTGCGTGCCCGCAGTCGGTGATGATTTTGCATTTGATACATTTTCCGACCGCTGTCGCAAAATGTAACAATAACTCAGGATTGATGATTTTATCACTAACGGTGGAAATCAAAATTGAAATAAATAATTCTAATCCAACTTTTATTAAAATAAAACCATTTAAACTGGGTGTTCGGATTTATATGTCACTTAGTGTATATATATATATATATATATATATATATATTCTTGAATTTCTTTGGGTAGAAGGCAAAGTATTGCAAAAGTACACTCTTATAACTTAAACTCAAGCTTTCGAAGATCTATGTCTTCATCGCCTGGAGCTGGAAACAAGTATTGACAATAGCAACAAATAACAATTAGGAGGAAAAATAGTTACTTACTAAGTGGGCGAGATTGTTGCTGAAATTGTTTTTAAACAACAGTAAATGGAACACGTAGTCGACGAATAATAAACTGGATCGATGATGTTCGATTAGGACGGAATTATTTCATCATTGAATAGCAAATCTTAGCTATGTTTTTTTTAATTTTCCGCTTGAAGAATATTGCTAATTTATTCTGAATCACCCTGTATAGTAAGGCTCGAAATATTGGCGAAATGTCTTCTGAAAGAAAGGCACATGTGGGTTTTTTTAAGCAAACACGTTTTTATTCTCGAAAACAAAGTGAGATACGAAAAAAGTACAATATGCAAGGAATTTGTATTTTTAAATGCCTAATGAAACAACAACATATTAAAGTTACAAAAAAGGCAGTGGCGTACATTTTTTTGAAAATAATATTCGCTAAGATGCCCCCCAGGAAGCCACTGAACCTAATAATTTCAATCTATTTAGGGATAAATTAGCCTCTTAATATAACAAATAATATTGCGAAATTTCAACAGAATCGAGCAAATATTTTTTGAGATATTAATTATTTATTCATCTACTAAAATATCTTCGTCTATTTTCCGAACAACAACTAAGAAGCCAGTACCCAAATCACGTATCGCACATTGTGTAGGTTTACTTAATTTATGAACAAATAAATAGTGATGATTTCTGTTCAATTTCTTCTTTACGCTTCCGGTACTGCTTTATCGCAATTAGCTTTATTTCAAACGTAGTTGCTTCTGTTAAATAAATTCCTAACTTTCCTGACTCCATTACTCAAACCCCCTTGCAAGACAGTCTTCAGTTCTCCTTCTATTGCGTCTATAGAAAATTGTTTCAAAAAAGACGAATGCACGTCGTTCAGCGTTACCCAGTTCGGAAGCTACGAGAAACATCCATACAAAAACTCATACATGAGTGCTTTTGTTGATTAACTGCTGGTATTTTCAGACTGGGACAGCAGCAACTCTTCTGAAAGCCCACATACAACACAAGCATCTAAATCGATAAAGTTTTGTTCGGTAACATTTTTGAATGTCAGCGGGAAAACTGCGGGAATATAAAACATTTAACTGTCCCATAAATCTAGTTTAAGGGACATACAAAGTTTCCTTTAGGTAAATAATGACCAACTGGAGCTAATTTGCATTAAAAGACATTATTTACAATTGGATTGGATTTGGATCGGTGCCCACATCTAGATAAATCAATTTGATTACAAGGAAGGTCAAGCTTGGATAGATTCTGTAAACGATATGGTATCTTACATTAAAAGAAGAGAGATCAGTCAAGATCGTGGCACTTAGCTGTCATTGGGTCCTTAGGCATTAAAAGCAGCTGGGGATTCAACCCGATTGCGATTTTGGTTGCGCTTTTTTTGCGTTCGAATCAAAAACACTGGTAGTATTGTTTTGATATTGTGAAAAATGTCACTGTATGTATGTCGTGTGTTTCAAATTCGACCCTCATCATTGGGATTTCAGAAATTAGAAATTAGAAATTAGAAATTAGAAATTAGAATTAGAAATTAGAAATTAGAAATTAGAAATTAGAAATTAGAAATTAGAAATTAGAAATTAGAAATTAGAAATTAGAAATTAATTAGAAATTAGAAATTAGAAATTAGAAATTAGAAATTAGAAATTAGAAATTAGAAATTAGAAATTAGAAATTAGAAATTAGAAATTAGAATTAGAAATAGAAATTAGAATAATTAGAAATTAGAAATTAGAAATTAGAAATTAGAAATTAGACATTAGAAATTAGAATTAGAATTAGAAATTAGAAATTAGAAATTAGAATTAGAATTAGAAATTAGAAATTAGAAATTAGAAATTAGAAATTAGAATTAGAAATTAGAAATTAGAAATTAGAAATTAGAAATTAGAAATTAGAAATTAGAATTAGAAATTAGAAATTCTTTATTAACGCATATAGCATTTAAATATAAATAACAATACAGAATATAAAATCATTAATGGTGCATGATCACAAGAGGGCGGTCTACAATCTTAAACACTACTAGACACAACAAGACCAATTATCACTGATCAACAGCCAAAAAATATCCTAAATAAAATCAACAAAATATTACTATTTTTAATGTGCTAAAACCGGAATGAAACTTATTTTTTCAATATTAGTTCAAGTTTTAGAGATACGGTAATTATATGTGTTCCTGCTGTGACAGTGTTAATATACTGTAATTCACAAGAATGCAGGTGCTACATTTTTATATTCGGCAAGGAAAGATGATGTAATCGGCATGATTGTGTTACCTTATACATACGTGTACATTAAATTGTTTTATATTAGCCATTTTTTCCTCAGTTGGCTGACAGCGTTCATGCAAGATGTCTCGAAAGTGTGTAAACAATCCAGATCAGTTTTGTTACGTGTGTGGTGATGTGACTTTTGCGTCTCAGAGACGGTCTATTACTCCACTAATAACAAAGGCATATCAGCTTTATTTCGGTTGTAAACTAGGTGATCAAGACAAACAGTGGGCACCCCACATCTGCTGCAATACATGTGCTTCAGGTCTGAGGAGCTGGTTAAATGGCAAAAAACGGTCTATGCGCTTTGCTGTCCCAATGGTTTGGAGAGAGCCTACAAATCATATTAATGATTGTTACTTTTGCATGGTACCTTATATTGGACAAGCCACAGGTATGTCCAAGAAAAAAAAATCGGTTATTAACTACCCAAACATACCATCTGCGATGAGACCTGTGCCTCACAGTGACGAATATCCTATTCCAAAACCCCCAGAATCCTACACTTGCGAATCAGAAAACGAATCAGATCATCGCGATCGAGTGATTCGTCAGGAAGAAGATATGCCATCAACGTCAAGAGATCCTGATTTTATACCGAGCACGTCATGCCACCAACCGCACAAAATAACACAGTCAGAATTAAATGATCTTGTAAGAGATTTAGAATTTCCAAAATGTAAGGCAGAGTTACTTGGATCAAGACTGCAGCAGTGGAACTTGTTAGAAGACGATGTTTCGGTATGTGTTTTTCGTAAACGCCACAAAGACTTAGAACCATTTTTCAATATGGAGAATAACTTTGTTTTCTGCAGTAACATTAACGGCTTACTGGCGGCTTTAAATATAAACTATAACCCAGAAGAATGGAGATTGTTTATAGACAGTTCAACATTGAGTTTAAAGGCAGTGTTATTGCATATTGGAAATATTTTACCATCTCTTCCTGTAGGGTATGCAGTTCACATGAAAGAATCATATGACAATATGAAGTACCTATTGACATGCATAAAATACGATGAGCACCAATGGCATATTTGTGGCGATTTGAAAGTTGTTGCACTTTTACTTGGGCTGCAGCTAGGCTACACAAAGTTTTGCTGTTTTTTGTGTGAATGGGACAGTCGGGCAAAGGCACTTCATTACAGCAGACAAAACTGGCCTGTTCGTCAATTCCTAGAGCCAGGTCAAAAAAAATGTACAGCATATGCCATTAGTAGATTCGAAAAATAATTTTTTACCACCACTGCATATCAAGTTGGGCCTAATGAAAAACTTTGTCAAGGTATTAGATAGAGATGGGTCAGCTTTTCAATACCTGCGTCAGAAATTTCGTAGACTAAGTGAGGCAAAGGTTAAAGAAGGTATTTTTGTTGGGCCACAGATTCGAAATATTTTGAAAGATACACAGTTTGAAAACACTTTAACAGGTATTGAAAAAACTGCTTGGAATGATTTCCGTCTGGTGGTCACTAATTTCTTGGGAAATAGAAAAGTTGACAACTATAAAACCCTTGTCAAAAATATGCTGTCATCGTATCAAAAGATGGGCTGTAATATGTCTCTTAAGATACATTTCCTACACTCACACCTGGACTTTTATCCTAAAAAATTGCGGAGCCGTAAGTGATGAGCACGGCGAACGTTTTCATCAGGATATTTCAACAATGCAAAAAAAGGTACCAGGGAAAGTGGAATCCTTCCATGCTTGCAGACTACTGTTGGACTCTTGGTAGAGATGCTCCAGAAACGATCCATAAAAGAACAGCAAAAAGACAGCGCATATAGTGATTCTTATAAGTATATGAATCTTGTTACTTTTTTTAATATATCCTTAAAAATAAAAAGTTTTTTTTCTAAACCGCAACTATTTTTTTTATTTCATTGTCATTTTTGGATTCAGCGCCCCAAAATTAACAAAGAAGTGCACTTTTCCCACAAGATACAATTAAAAAACTAAAATTTGTTGTCCAGTGATTACTGTACTACATTTCTCACTTTATTCGCAAAAATCCTAAAACTATCACTGAAAAAGTCAATTTCTGCACTTCTACACTACACTATTTGCTTTCATACACATTCGAGTTATAGGAGAATCCACACCATAATTTGTCCTATGATATGGAATATGAAATAATGACTTACTTCTTGACTCCCTTGACGGTATATGAAAACCAACCAGAGCAAGGAGATCAGGTGCATTAATTTGATTATTAATGATCTTAAAAAGTGTGCAAATATCAAACATATCTCGTCTGTTTACAAGTGGCGTTAAGTTCAGTAGAGTCATTAGGTCCTGACAATTAATGTCATCATAAGGAATGCCAAGCTTTAGCCCTATTCTCTTAAGAAATTTTATTTGGATTTTTTCAATACTATCTCTGTGCACAGCATAATAATGATGCCAAACAGAGCTGGCATATTCAAATAATGATCTAACTAAACCACAGTAGATATCTCTCACAATAAAAACATTATTGACGTCCCTAAGACTCCTAAAAACAAGTCTCAAAAGACGCATAGCTCTTGATGTTATTTTCTCAATGTGAGACACAAATGTTAACTCACAATCAAGCCACACACCCAAATCCCTTACTAGGTTTGTTCTCTGTAAAATTGCATTGTTTAGTGTGTACTCAAAAGCTATCGAATTTTTAATTTTACAGAAGGTTATAACTTTACACTTATCAGTATTTAGCATTAAGTTATTTACATTGCACCAATGAGAAAACCTATTTAAATCTTCCTGCAAAGCGAGGCAATCACTCGTATTTCTAATAATCTTAAAAAAATTTAAATCGTCCGCAAAGCCAAGAAAAATACAATTAACAAAAATATCCTTAATATCATTCACAAAAATATTGAATAGAAGCGTAGACAAATGGCCTCCCTGGGCAACACCCGATGTAACACTAATTTCTGAGGATATATTTTGTTTGATCTTAACCACTTGGTATCTATCAGTTGCATTACTCTCAAGCCATTTAAGTAGAATGCCATGTATGCCAATTGACCTCAGCTTGCTTACCAAGATACCATGATCAACTCTGTCGAACGCCTTTGAGAAATCAGTGTATACAGCATCAATTTGATATTTATTCTCAAAGGCATTCAACAGAAGGTGCTCATAGGTTAGGAGATTTGAGACAGTTGATTTTCCCTTAATAAAGCCATGCTGCTCCTTAATTATAATATTCCTAACACATGGAGATATTTTGTCATAAATTATGGACTCAAAAACCTTAGCAATAACTGAGATCTTAGAAATAGCTCTATAATTTTTTGTATTTGACTTATCCCCTTCCTTAAAAACCGGTGTTACATATGACCTCTTCCAGACAGTGGGGAAAATACCCGTGACAAGTGACAAGTAAAAAATTTTACATAAAACATCAGATAAAACACATTTACAATTTTGTAATAAAATTGCCGGAATTCCATCAGGACCAACTCCTAAGTTAATACTCAAGGACTCAATTTTATTAAAAACTTCTATAGAAGATACACTTAAACTACTTAAATTAGTACATTTGTCAGACTTGCAATTTTGATTAATACAGGAGCCCTGCTTTTCTGAATATACAGAAGAGAAATGGTGTTTAAACATCTCTGTGATTATTTGTGGATCATCTGTTTCAAAATCGTTAAGACACATGGAGTTTGGATATTCAAGATCCTCCTTTTTGGAATTGACAAATTTCCAAAAGGATTTTTTATCATGTAGTTGGCCTTCAAGTGTTTGAATAAATTGTTGATATGAACTTTTGGTTAAAATGCTGCATTGTGATCTTAATTTTGAAAACTTTATATAGTTTTCTTCTGTTTTTAAGTTTTTAAACATTTTGTGTGCCTTTTTCTTTTGAATTATTGGATTATTTAATCCATGATTCATCCATTTTGGAAATTTAGGTGTTTTACATCTGGAAACTGGTGTGAGAAACTGTAGGTGATACGGAGCCGCTTAAATAGGAGCAAGGCTGCGTACTTACGTAACTAAGAAAGTTTCTAAATTAAAATAACTTACAAATTTGTCCAAATCGGCTTAATTTTTCTCTGGCTTTGTATGTAGTGGATTTCAAAATAAATTGCTCATTAACGTCGCCATTTTTTCTCCTCTACAAGATGGCATAATTAGAATTTCAATATGATATTTCGTCACTAAATTGTCCTCCAGCGTCAGCTTTATTTTTCTCATGGACGCCATATTGAGTTTATGCATAGACGAATAGAGTTTTTTATTTTGATTCCAAAAATGTATGATTTATTATACATTGACGTTGCCAAACCTCAGTTATTGCGAAAAAAACAGAATTTTCTGGGAAGGCCTTGAAATTATCAGATAGTCCTTTGTTTTGCAGGTTGTCCGTTATTTTGCAGGCAACCCCTGACTCTACCCTGTACATTGCTTACTGCTCGGTTTATTTCACTTCTTCTGACTCCGTTACTATGTTCATTTTGAAGTTTGGCGAGAGCCAAATTAACAAGATATCAAATGGATCACAATATATTGATTAAAAAGTTTATAATGCAAACTAACATTAATTTTTCATGTAGATTCACACCCTTAAATGTTCGCATATCATTAAGGAACACCCTGTATAATTTGCCTGAGAGTAGCTTCTGAATTACCATTTCTGTGGTTCTATTCTTTTTGCCACTGAGCATATTGACTAACCAGATTTTCTTTTTCTGTCTAGACGGCAATAAGCACTACACGATAAGAGGATGTCAACTGGCAGAGCAAAGCCACCTAGATATCTGCAAGAAACTGACAGAAAAGAACGATGAAGTGGGGGCGATGGTGAAGACAGAAGTGTGCACTAAGTGCTTCACAGATGCCTGTAATTCTTCGAAGAGTTTTAGATTTAGCTTCAGCATATGTTGCTTGAGCCTAATAAGCTTTGTTTCTAGATACTATTTTTAAGTTTTTTTAGTTAACAGTGGAGTTACATTGGGCTTTTCCGAAATCCCTGTTAAACATTGGTAGACATGTGGTCTAAAATTCGAATAAAAAGAACAAAAAATGCAGAACTGTTGTATGTTGGAAAAATGGACGTTCAGCGGCTGGCTGAAGTCCAGATCATATTTGATCTCAAACGAAAAGGTTAGTTATGTAATTTCACTGCAATCGGAAATGCTTTCTTAAAACATACTCAAGTACCCAGATGTGTACCAGAGATAACGTATACCTGGTAGTCACGATAACAAGTTGATGTACTCGAGAATGAAATATTCAAATAGCTCGCTTCATATTCAGTGACATTGCTAATACATCAGATTAAAAAATTATACAATTCTGATTCATTTGAAGGTTACAGGGGGAAAAGATGAATGTCACACATGTCATGTTTTGTAGCGACTATGACACTCCGTAGTTATACCCAATTGAAAACCTGCCATGAGGGAAAAAAGATGAATGTCCAGCCGTTGTATGAAAAAAATATAAACGTTCTCTGATAGTCACCGAAGCTAGAAGCTGTTATAGCAACTTACCATATACCAATTTGCGGCGAAAGGAATAAACGTAATCATGTTAAAGCAGTTACCATTAATTTTGTTTTGTTTGCTCTATATTCTTTTGAATAAAGATTATTTTGGTTCATTGTTTTTTTCTTGTTTAAAAATACTAAGAAATAATGCTGTTGAAGCTTTTTCTCATGTGCTAGGCGCTGTGCAACAAACTTCCTGTTAAGGTTGTTCTCATATTAGAACAGATCGTAAAACCTAAAATAGGCATTTTGCTGGTTAATCAACCCGACAGGGTGTCGCATATGACGGAACCTCAATATCGCAACAAAAAAGTTGAATTCAGGCATGCACGCTTACACATAAAAAATGTTTAAAATCATAAGGAGAATCTTAAAATACAAAAATAAAAAGGAGTTTCCATTAAAAAAATGTTTGGTCTGTTTTCACTTTTAATCTACCCCGTATATCAAACAAGAAATTCATTTATAATTTAATTTTTTTTTTCAATTCGTCATCATCTGTACAACGAGGTGTCTTAAAACTTTTAAATTCGCTTTTCTGGAAACTTACTTTTTGTGACATTAATCTCCTTTACCCCTGTACCCTACATTTATTTGTAATGGAAATTAAGAAAAAACGCATTGCTACCTTCTTTTTTCTAATAAACTTAAAATTGACATTTAGTCTCATTTCAAAAATGTCTTCTCCCTTTTGTTTTCCATTTAAATTATAATTTAATCAACTCAAAAAATGTATCAAATCAAAAACTCCATATTTGCACCAGGCTCACACTTTTAGAGTATCTAATGCAATCTGATGATATTGTAGAAGTATGTTGAAAGCTTAATGATTAAACCCTTTTCTAGCAATGACACTGATTATCCTATATGTAACAAATATATCATTATTTATTGTATTACGAATACTACGAAAAATACTCGTAGTGTCCAATCACAACAAATATATTCAATTGAAATAGATTGCTGTTTTGACTGCATGGATTTCTGTATGCCTCGTTTTCCAATGATGAGTAGATTTTAAGTAGACAAATGAATTAATTTCTAATTTCGCCATCATAAGATTACTTAAAATAGTTTCAAAAAACTTATTTCTTGACCCTTATTATTTTGCATAGCAAATGTTATTCAGCATTTAGAACATAATAATATTATAGTGAATGTAATTAAACTGTTATACATAAAAAATTATACACATATAATGTTTATTATATACATACATGTACTGTGAATAAATATGGCTGTTTTACAATTTTTAAAAATAGGCTTCTGTCTCCCTACCTACCTAGCCTGTAAACACAAACATGACAGATAAAATGAAGATAAGTATACGTCTAGACATTGACCTAGGTTTTTTTTAAAGCCCAAAAGCTCAGAACAGTAGAGAATAAGGATAGCATGACCTTGACTTTCTAATGACCTTGAATCCCCAAGAATCTTCGAATCGAGGTCAATGACGAAAGGGCGATCATCATTTTGAGTGTAAAACAAGTCAACATATCCGCTTGTTCGTCCTCGAGATAAAATCCATCAACACTTGGGAAAATGTGAAAATTAAAGCAGAGCGGGATCTAAGAACTATTTTTGATTATTTTGCTCATAAACTTTTAACCGTGAGCTATGAGAAAACGTTCTTTATGCCTTTTTCTGATACAGTACGTTGTCTACCTCAGTATGAATAACTTTTAATAAATCAAAAAATATCTGTGAAAACCAATAAATACTTAGGTGTCACCATCGATCGGCACTACTGATGGGATGTTCATATAGCTAACATTACAAACACCTTACGACAACTCTTATATCGCTTTAAATACTTAAAACATCTCATAGACTACATGCACCTGAAAATGTTGTATTATTCATCAGTTGAATCACGTCTACGATAGGCTATTTTGAGTTGGGGAAGTGCCGCATATTGTCATTTGCAGCCTCTGGATATACTGCAAATAAGAATATTGAAAGTAATATCTGGCAAAAAATGGAGTGTTTGACCTAAGGCAACTGCTTCTGCATGAATTAATTCAATTCATATACAAACACAAAAACAAATTCAATAAAACTAGCTATGCTTATAGTAGTAGATATAAAGAAAATGAAAACTTAAAAATACAAACTTTTCAAAGAAATGTAAGCTTGCGATGCCACACCTACCTATCATGTAAAATTTATAATTGTTCGCCATACATGTACCGTATGTATGTTGATAAAATAAACTCATTGTCTTTGATAAAATCTTTATTTAAAAAATATATTTTTTTAATTGGTAGACAAGAGACACGAAATCTAGTAGAAATTATTTACTAGAAATCGTACTACGCTAGTTTTACTCCTCCTCACCCACCATATTTCTGTAGTTAGTGGAATAAACTTTATTATACAGGGTGGCCAAACACGTGACGTCATAAAAAAAAATTAGATTCCCCACATCGAGAGGAACCCAAATCACCCCCATATATATGGTCCGATTTTGTTTAGTTTAGGAGTTATGATTTTTTTTCGGATTTTTCGAGAATTTTTGAGTTCTGTGTTTATTTTTACCATAACTTCGTTAATAATTGTGATAAATGCCTGCTTTTTTCACGATTATGTAGCTAAGACCTAAGGCTTAACTATCATATAATCATTCAAGTCATGTAACTAATACTACTTTTTAATTTTTTTCAAAATCTTCGAACATAACAAAAAAGTAAAAAAGTGCAACAACTTTGAACGTTTATAAAAAATTGAAAAAACATGTTCTTACTATTCGTAAGTATCTTAAAAACTTCCTTACGGTATCAGCTATTTACCGTAAAAATTTCATCAACCTAGCTTTACTACATGCTACCGTAATTGTGGCTCAAATAGAACCGAACCCAAAATTGGATAACCCTCTGCTCAATAGAAATTGTTATTTTCGGAAAAAAAATTTGCAAAAACCACAAAAACACGTTTGATTTTTACTGAACAGCAGATTATTATTCATTTATGTTATTTACAAGAGGTTTTCAAAATGTCTGCCTCTAACAGAAATGCACAGTGTACACCTACGTATGAAATTTTGTTTTAAATCTCTAAATGCTTGTGTGTTGTTTTTCAACACATGTGTCGCTTCTTGAATTTTGTTCCTCAATGAATTTTCATTTGCACATTCTTGGGCGAATGTTATGTTTTTAAAATATCCCCAAACAAAAAAATCAATGGGGTTGAGGTCAGGGGAGCGTGGAGGCCATCGTATCGGTCCGTTTCGTCCGATCCATCTGTCTGGGAACCTTTCGTTTAAGTAGTTTCGCACGATCGTTGCGTTGTGGCATGGTGCACCATCATTCCAGGACGAGGAAGCAATGAAGGATATCCTACAGCTGATCCGGATCGCAGAGAAGTAGTACTTGAAGAAATTAGCCGGAATCCCTCAACGAGTACGAGATCTATGGCACAAAACCTTAGAATACCACGAACATCGATACAAAATATTCTTCATGAAGAAGGTTATCATGCCTATCATGTTCAAAGAGTTCAAGCGTTGATGCCTTTAGATTACCAGTTAAGATTGGATTTCTGCGAGACAATGCTGCGAAGACAACGAGAGGATCCCGATTTTTTTGATAAAATTTTATGGACTGACGAGTCACGTTTTGAAAGAACAGGGATATTCAATATCCATAATTTACATACTTGGGCTGTTGAAAACCCCCACCAGTCAAGGCCGTCGACATTTCAACACCGTTTTAGTGTGAACATGTGGTCAGGAATATTCAATATGGAATTTATCGGTCCATTTGAACTGCCGTCAAGGTTGGATTCGGTAGCCTACAAAAGCTTCCTTGAAAATAGCCTACCATTATTGCTGGAAGATTCAAGCCTGGAAGCCAGACGGAACATGGTGTTCCAGAATGATGGTGCACCATGCCACAACGCAACGACCGTGCGAAACTACTTAAACGAAAGGTTCCCAGACAGATGGATCGGACGAAACGGACCTATACGATGGCCTCCACGCTCCCCTGACCTCAACCCCATTGATTTTTTTGTTTGGGGATATTTTAAAGACATAACATTCGCCCAAGAATGTGCAAATGAAAATTCATTGAGGAACAAAATTCAAGAAGCGACACATGTGTTGAAAAACAACACACAAGCATTTAGAGATTTAAAACAAAATTTCATACGTAGGTGTACACTGTGCATTTCTGTTAGAGGCAGACATTTTGAAAACCTCTTGTAAATAACATAAAGGAATAATAATCTGCTGTTCAGTAAAAATCAAACGTGTTTTTGTGGTTTTTGCAAATTTTTTTTTCGAAAATAACAATTTCTATTGAGCAGAGGGTTATCCAATTTTGGGTTCGGTTCTATTTGAGCCACAATTACGGTAGCATGTAGTAAAGCTAGGTTGATGAAATTTTTACGGTAAATAGCTGATACCGTACGGAAGTTTTTAAGATACTTACGAATAGTAAGAACATGTTTTTTAAATTTTTTATAAACGTTCAAAGTTGTTGCACTTTTTTACTTTTTTGTTATGTTCGAAGATTTTGAAAAAAATTAAAAAGTAGTATTAGTTACATGACTTGAATGATTATATGATAGTTAAGCCTTAGGTCTTAGCTACATAATCGTGAAAAAAGCAGGCATTTATCACAATTATTAACGAAGTTATGGTAAAAATAAACACAGAACTCAAAAATTCTCGAAAAATCCGAAAAAAAATCATAACTCCTAAACTAAACAAAATCGGACCATATATATGGGGATGATTTGGGTTCCTCTCGATGTGGAGAATCTAATTTTTTTTTATGACGTCACGTGTTTGGCCACCCTGTATACTAAGTGACATATAAATCCGAACACCCAGTTTAAATGGTTTTATTTTAATAAAAGTTGGTGAATGTATTTATCTTACTGTGAATAATAAGCGAAAAATTGTTCAGCCTTATCAGTTGGACATTCCGGTTTTTATACTGCTTTTTTTTTAATTCACTAACGCTCTAAAAATGAATATTTCAGCCGCAGTAAAGAATCAACGTTGGCGGATTTTGGTTCTTGATATCCTTTACGATCGGTTACGATGCCTAGAGTACGGAGACCTGTACGATTTCGTCAACTTAGTGAGTTTAATAGGGGCCGTATAGTGGGACTTCGGGAAGCTGGACGTTCTTTTCGGGCAATTGCAGTTAGAGTGCAAAGGAGTGTAGACACTGTGGTTAGGTGTTGTCAGGCATGGCTTCGAGAAGGCCGTACGCAAATGGAACGCAGGAATGGAACAGTATTGTCTTTAGTGACGAGTCTCGATTTTGTTTAGGCATGCACGATGGTCGTGCCAGGGTTAGAAGGCGACGTGGTGAAAGGAGGAATCCACAGTTTTTTGTTGAAAGACATGTTCATCACACTGTTGGAGTTACGGTTTGGGGTGCTATAGCTTATGGTTCCAGGTTACCTTTAATCTTCCCCAATTGAGCACGTGTGGGATATGATGGGTAGGAGATTGCTCAATTTGCAACGTCCTCCTCAGACTCTAGAAGCACTTCGAGAGGAGTTGGTGGTTGCCTGGAATGAGATACCATAGGAGGACATTGACCACCTGATCAAAAGCATGCCTAGGCGCGTTGGAGAATGCGTAGCACATCAGGGTGCATCCACACATTATTAAAGGTCAAAGGGCGTTAAAGCAGTGCAATCATTTTGAAATTTTTATCATTTACTTATTATGCTTCATTAAGTACTTATACATTTAAACTGGGTTTTCGGATTTATATGTCGCTTAGTATATAAGTGCTACTCCTCCTTACCTTCCATACTTACAATGCTCTAAGCAAAATTTGTAATCAAAATTATATAAAAAAAAATTGCACGTGCACAACCGACTATTTTGGTTTCAATGGGCTTTACAAGACAATTTGAAAAAATTTCTGTGACTTATAAAACATGTTAACTTAAGATTATATTATTCTGATAGCTTCACGAAAATAACTTCCAACATGAAAACCTTCGCAGATCTACGGTTTTCATGTTGCTGTGTGCAGATCTTAAAATTTTGTTTGCGGTTCTTTGACTCACTTCTTTTGGTTTCATGCAAATTGTCCTATGTTCTAGCATTTTCTGAAACAATTCGAGCCTTTGATATGATCCCTATGCCAAGTTATCGTCCCATCTTTTTACTTCCTATACCAAAACTGGCGAGGAAGTATTGAATCGCGAAAAATTTCGAAATTGAGATTTTTTTTTAATGTTATATGACATGCACATCACGAAAAATGACGTCACTCTTTTCCCTCAGTCTGTATGTCTGTCCGCTAACTTTATAACCGCCTATAACTTGAGCAGTACCGCTCAAACTTTGATGAAACAAGGTTACCACTATGCCGAGGATAAAAAAGCCTTGTAGTTTTTAGAAATCGGTCTAGTGTTGGTGGAGCTAAAGGCAAAGACACGATAAAAATAAACTTTTCTTCATTAATACCTCCAAGATCCCAGTGTTCTCCATTGCAATAAGAGGCTAAGTTAGCATTAACTAGAGAGCAGTCTCATGGATAGTTCAAACTATTTTTCAAAATCTTAGGTGGCCGAAACGTCAGCAGAGACTACATATGTGGTTTCATATAGAGTTTCATCCAGAGGATTTATAATAATAATAATAAATGGGCTTTATTTCGTAGGCACCTAAGTAAAAGTACAAAAAGGCGATGTGTCGCTAAGATTAGCGTTTTTCAACTCAACCTTAACCTTAACACAAAAAAAATATATATAATAAAACATTCCAACAACAAAAATGTATCCATATTCTCAATAATTACTAAATAATTAACAACACAAAAAAAAACAGAACAATTACAAGAATAGTCCATATTTCTAGCATTTTGTATTCATCATCAGACCTCGACTTGTAGTTTTAGTTTAAGCCTCTTTTTAAAATTAAATAATGTATAGTTTTGGAATGTAACAGGCGGATCATTATATAATTTAATAGCATTGTAGCTGAATGTTTTTTTTTTAGACAGCCTTAGAATGTAAGGGTATCACTAACATACTCCTGTTCCTTGTATTCAGTTGATTTATGTCACTACATCGTGTTAACTTATTATGCAAATATTGTGGTTGTTTGGTAGCTAAGACCTTATGTGTGAGTGTCAATAAGTGAAGCTTTTGCATGCCTTTAATTTGCAGAATACCAAGTTCCTTAAATTTATAAGAAATATGATCAAACTTTCGTATTCCGCAAGAAAATCTGACGCACGAATTCTGAATACGCTGTAATTTGCTTTGTTCACTATATGATAGAGCTGCGCCATATATACTGTCACAATAACTGATCTTTGATATAGTCAATGTTTCACACAGTTTCAGCTTTACTGAAGTAGATATTATTTGCTGTTTCAAAATGCAGTATGATGCATACATAACGAATTTACGTGTTTTTTGTATTTTAGTTCTGTGTCAATCCAGAATCCCAGGTTTTTACACTCATTCATTATAGGAAGCCGGCAATCATAGATTTTAAAGTTAATTTCCGTTTCGATCAATGTTCTTTTGTTTTTTGAGCCGAAACTATAACTGAAGATTTAGATGGATTAATTTTTAGGTTATGCGAGCACGAGATGTCTAGCCTTGTTAAGTCTTCGTTGAGCAATGCTCCTGCTATTTTAAAATCTTTGTGTTGAAAACTAAAATAAATTTGAGTATCATCAGCATAGTGATGGATTGTGCAATTATGGACATATTGATGAAAATCCGATATAGGTATATAGAGAGAAAAGTAAAGGTCCCAGTATGGAACCTTGAGGAACACCAAAACTTATAGCAGTTAACTGTGACATTTTCGAAGCTGTTAATACCATTTGATTTCTATTTGACAAATAGCAGCTTATCAAATTGACTGCAGCGTCAGTAAAACCATAGTAAGACAGCTTAAGTAGCAGAATTTCAGGGTCTATCATATCGAAAGCTTTTGTGTAATCCAGCAAAACTGAACAAGTGATATTTCCTTGATCAAGGTATCTTATAACATCATCAGTGACATTGGCTAGAGCAGTTGTTGTACTATGGTTTTCCCTGAATCCAGACTGCATTGATGGAACTATTTCATTACTGAAAATATACTGAAATATTTGTATCTTCATTTCCAGTTCCAAAAGCTTCGAAAATGCGAGATCCTAGAATTGAATATTAGTAAGCAAGCAAGAACGGAATAATCCAACAAAAATATAGAGCTGCTGAAATATGTTTATCAACTTTTTTGAAGCTACTTACCCAGTGTATGATATCGGTTACCAATTGAAACTTGCTATATCAATAATACTAGTAATAATCATAATAATAATAATAATATGTCTTGAATTGACCAATCTACTCAACCAATATTTTGAGATATAAAAAAGTCTAAACCAAGTATATTAAATACTAAACTGGTATTTCACAACACTCAAAAATGGAAAAAAGGAACTTTTGACTTAATTTTTACAAAAAAAATGGTACTAGTAACGATAACAACCTTATAACACATGACAAAATATCTCCCAAGAAACGTCAAGTTGGTATCAAGGCCTGCTATTTTATGTTGAAACTAATTTCATCTTGGCTCTTCATGAATAATCTAATATGTTTTATTTTTAGTTTAACGAAAACAGCGCACTCCAGGAAAAAACACAATAGTAATTATTTGTAGCAAATTGAAGGTAAAATTGGACAAATTGCGCGTTTCGAAAAGCGGCGTACTATGTTTTTTGTAAAAATAAAGCCTGTAATCCCCTGTATCTCCGCGACTGGTGCACGTTTATTTTAAGTAAAGACTTTTGAATGTGGACAATACTTAGATAAATCCACGTACCAAATTTTAGTTTATACCAGTTAACGGTTTTGCAGATATTAAAAAAAAATGTTTTTCGAGGAAAAAATGTTCATAGAAGACCCCTCTCAAAATGCGGTCCTGTGTATGATGTTTCATTTTTGTTCACGACTTGTGAATCACTCTGTATATTAAGAACAAGAGAGGCGCTAGAACTGAACCTTGTGTTACCCCTGAAGGAGCATTCTGTATATTTGAAATACTTGTGCCTGCCTTTAAGATCATGTCTAATAATCCTAAAGTTAATTTTTTTTTAATTTTTCTCATTTTGCCGAGTGAGCTGAATCGAGATTTCTCCACAAAAATATCGTAAAACGTTGACGGCGGAAATCGCTATATGACCAGCAGTATCTCGCTAGTATACTAAGTGACATATAAATCCGAACACCCAGTTTAAATGGTTTTATTTTAATAAAATTTTGTATAAGTACTTAATGAAGCATAAAAAGTAAATGATAAAAATTTCAAAATGATTGCACTGCTTTAAAGCCCTTTGACCTTTAATAATGTGAGGATGCACCCTGATGTGCTACGCATTCTCCAACGCGCCTATTCATGCTTCTGATCAGGTGGTCAATGTCCTCCTGTGGTATCTCATTCCAGGAAACCACCAACTCCTCTCGAAGTGCTTCTAGAGTCTGAGGAGGACGTTGCAAATTGAGCAATCTCCTACCCATCATATCCCACACGTGCTCAATTGGGGATAAGTCAGGAGATCTTGGTGGCCATGGTAACAATGTGACATCATTATGTTGAAAGAAGTCTATTGTGACTCTTGCAACATGTGGTTGGGCATTATCTTGTTGGAAAGTTGGATCTGCCAGGGTGTCAAGATAGGGTAAAAGATGGGGTTCTAGAACTTCGTGGATATAACGCTGCGCGTTCATGTTACCTCTGATGAAGATTAAAGGTGACCTGGAACCATAAGCTATAGCACCCCAAACCATAACTCCAACAGTGTGATGAACATGTCTTTCAACAAAAAACTGTGGATTCCTCCTTTCACCACGTCGCCTTCTCACCCTGGCACGACCATCGTGCATGCCTAAACAAAATCGAGACTCGTCACTAAAGACAATACTGTTCCATTCCTGATCCCAGAGTGACCGTTGTCTGCACCACTCAAGGCGATTACGTCGGTGTTCTCGAGTTAAAGGGAGGACCCAGTGTGGCCGGTATGAAAACAAGCCAAAACTTCTAATTCGTCGGTAAACACTTCGCATGCCAATAGGTCTTCCGTATTCTGCAAACCATTCAGTTGCAATGGACCTGGTAGTGGAGAAACGGTCCCTTAAGGCCAATAATCTTAGGCGGCGATCTTCACGGTCTGTTGTTCTACGGCAGCGTCCAGTGCCCCTTGATCTTTGCGTACGGCCTTCTCGAAGCCATGCCTGACAACACCTAACCACAGTGTCTACACTTCTTTGCACTCTAACTGCAATTGCCCGAAAAGAAAGTCCAGCTTCCCGAAGTCCCACTATATGGCCCCTATCAAACTCACTAAGTTGACGAAATCGTACAGGTCTCCGTACTCTAGGCATCGTAAC
Source organism: Acanthoscelides obtectus (assembly GCA_963669975.1). Lineage (NCBI taxonomy): Eukaryota > Metazoa > Arthropoda > Insecta > Coleoptera > Chrysomelidae > Acanthoscelides > Acanthoscelides obtectus. Next base: position 14,852,818 of record CAVLJG010000003.1, read on the forward strand.
CGATCGTAAAGGATGTCAAGAACCAAAATCCGCCAACGTTGATTCTTTACTGCGGCTGAAATATTCATTTTTAGAGCGTTAGTGAATTAAAAGAAAGCAGTATAAAAGCCGGAATGTCCAACTGATAAGGCCGAAATTTTTTTCACTTGTTATTTACAGTAAGATAAATACATTCACCAACTTTTATTAAAATAAAACCATTTAAACTGGGTGTTCGGATTTATATGTCACTTAGTATATTTAGGTCAGTCGCCGTCTCTCCCGAATCATATACGAAATAAACATAACAACTCCGGAGTAAACACAGTCGATCCGGTTGACATAATTCTGCCAACTCTAATGCATACTGGCTGGAAATCGTCCACGTCACGCATACCTCTATTTATGCATGTGCAAAGTTGGGACAACGGCTATAAATTCAGTTGGGTAAACATGATAAGCGCGGTTTTTGTGAAAGGGGAGAAAGGTTTTTTGTTCTAGGGAATGTTGTTGAACCTATTCAGCGACTGCACCGGATGGTGGCAAAGTATACGGAATATTAATAGCAGGATCACTTACAGGGGGTGGCCCTTAGAGAAAAAAGCTAGCTAGGAACGTGTATACTAAGTGACATATGAAATGCAACACCCAGAATTATTTATTGAATTTTGATAAAAACTTGACTTTGGCCTTCACCATACACCGTGCACACGGCAGTGCAGAAGCAATTGCCGACTGTGAGGTACGACCACCGACGACGACGCTTGTCCATCGGGAGACCACGTGGCACGTATCGTAACCCGACTATTGGAGATATTTCCTAGATTTAAGGGTAAATCTACATGGACATTTATGATGAGTGAAAGTGAAATGAGCAAAAGATTTATCATAAAACACAAACAGCAACTACTTTACAATGAACCCCGGAATATCGTCAGGGCCTGTAGAATGTTTGCTCTTAAGTTTTGAGTTGATCATATTGAAAAACTCTTCATCTGTGAATGGATCCAGATGGAGGACAGTGTCATTTTTGGGAATGTTATTGACAATTTGTACAGGGGTACTTATAAAGGGAATATTAAATCGGTCAAAAATATCGCGGGTCTATATGATATTATCTCATCTCGGTTTTTAAGTGTCATACTGGCTTACTTCCAGTTAGTTTAGGCACCACTTTCCAGACAGCTTTATTACTAAATTACGGTGGCTTCTCTTCATATCTAAATAAATCCCTTTTTTACTAGAATATGCTAGCACTCCTCGTCGGTTTTGCATTTTCTATGTCATTTAGTATATAACAAGAAATTAAATAACCTTCCTCCTCCACCTGACAAGAATTCCTGCAGGCCGACATGACATTTTCGATGACCAATCCCGCTTGAATGACGTTATTGGCCTTCACCATGCACAGTAAACACAGCACACGGCAGTGCAGAAGCAATTGCCGTCTGTGAGGTACGACCACCGACGACAACGCTTGTCCATCGGGAGACCACGTCGCACGTATTGTAACCCGACTGTTGAAGATATTTAAGGTTTAAGGGTAAATCTACCTGGACCTGTATGATGAGTGAAATTGAAATGAGTAAAAGATTTATCATAAAACACAATTAGCACCTACTTTACAATGAACCCCGGAATATCGTCAGGGCCTGTAGAATGTTTGCTCTTAAGTTTTGAGTTGATCATATTGAAAAACTCTTCATCTGTGAATGGATCCAGATGGAGGACAGTTTCATTTATGAGAATGTTATTGACAAATTGTGAAGGGGCACTTTTAAAGTGAATATTAAATCTGTCAACAATAATATCCTGGGCCTATATGATATAATCTCATCTCGGTCTTTAAGTGTTTGAACACCACTTCCCAGACAGCTGTATTTCTGTTGATAGATTTGAATATTTTATTTTGGTAGTATTTCTGTTTAATCTAATTACGATGGCCTCTCTTCATATCTAAATAAATGCCTTTTTTACTGGAGAGGCCTATCGTCTGGTTGGAATGTACACTTATATACACTTTATTTTCTAAAACTGAACAACGTTATGAAATTGGGAGTAAGAATTGTGAACAAGATTAGAGCTCAACAGTTACAAAGAAGATTATTCAAAACATTGGCCGATGAAATTGACTGTCAATACGGAGAACCACTTCTTCACTCTGAAGTCCGATGGTTAATTAGGGGACGAGTGCTGAAACGTTTTAATGATATCATATCTGCCATAGTTCAATTTTTCGAATAACGTGATAAACCGATTCCGGAACTGGAAAATTCAATCTGGCCTAGAGATTTTGGTTTTCCTGTGGATATTACAGAAAAACTAAATGAACTTAATTTGCAGCTTCAGGGAAGAGACAAAGAACCAGCGGACATGATTTCTGATATAAAAGGGTTTATCAAAAAGCTTGAGTTTTGGGAATAAAACTTAATCGATGGCGATACCAGGCATTTTCCTGTTCTTTCAAGAAAGATATCTCAAAGTCCATCATAACCATATGACAGCTAATATCATGTAGTCTTTAACTTGAAGGATAACTTCAAAAATCGTTTCAAGGATTTCAACGAAATTGTTATAGTGGCGCAATTTGTTGTTTCACCCTTAGTGAAAATTGATATCCGTCAGTTTGCAACTTCTGTTACGCAAAATTTTAGCGAAGACAACGCTGCGACAGAAATGGAAGCGATTGCGTTTCATAACGATTTAGCTTTAAAATCATTAGTCTCAAATACAAAATGGATCTGGCCTTCAGTAAGTAACGATAAATATATGGCGGTATCAAATTATACTTATTATACAAGCAAAAAAAAAAAATGTCAGTGAGTCTGAGTGTCAGGCTTCTCATTGAACATGCATTTTTTATCTAGACATGTTTTTGTTTAAAATAGTGAGTTGCTTTTTTTATAGTTACCTTTATTAAATCGTATGTGACATGCCATTGTTTAATTTTCAAACACTACGGTTGGTAGGGATGTATGTAGAAATGTAGTATGTGTTAGTTATTAGTTTATTTAAGTTTATTAGTATGTATAAAAACACAAAAAATTTGAAAAAAACGATTAAATCGTTATTTGAGTCGACAGAACGGTCGATATAATTTAATGTTTAAAGATTATTTTATGTAAATGTTGGCCGCGGCTCCGCTTTAGATGGCCCATGCGCAAGATCCAATCTTGGCACACTCTCTCCAACATATCGGCCGGTATCTCACGAATAAATGCTTCAATATTGGCTTCCAGTGTGTCAATCGTTGCTGGTTTATCCCTGTAGACATTAGCCTTAACATGGCCCCACCAGAAATAGTCCAACGGCGTTAAATCACACGATCTAGGCGGCCAATTGACGGGCCCCAAACGTGAGATAAACTGTTCACCGAACTCGCCTCTCAATAGGGCCATTGTTCCGTGTGCGGTGTGGCATGTGGCACCGTCTTGTTGAAACCACATGTCAGCCAAGTCCAGCTCTTCCATTTTGGGTAAAAAAAAGTTTGTTATAATCGCACGGTAGCGCTCGCCATTCACAGTTACGTTCCGGCCATTGTCGTCTTTGAAGAAGTACGGCCCGATGATGCCACCGGCCCATAATCCACACCAAACAGTGATTTTTTCGGGATGCATTGATAGCTCTTTCAATGCTTCTGGCTGGTGTTCACTCCAGATGCGGCAATTTTGCTTGTTAACGTACCCATTCAACCAGAAATGAGCTTCGTCGCTGAACAAAATTTTTCGATAAAAATGTGGATCTTCCTCCAACTTTGCCAGCGCCCATTCACCAAATTGGAAACGTTGTGGGAGGTCGTGTGGCTTCAATTCTTGCACCAGCTGTATCTTATAAGGTTTTACACCCAAATCCTGTCGCAAAATTTCCCACGTAGTGGAGTAACAGAGGCCCAATTGCTACGAATCGACATTTCACGGTCATCCCTAACACTGGCGGATACAGCCGCAATATTTTCTTCAGTCCTCACTCTACGTCTGCGTGTTGGTGGTTTAATGTCCAATGATGTAACCTGGGTTCGAAATTTAGTCACAAGCTTCCGAATAGCTCCCTCAGTAGGCCGACCAAATTGCCCATAAATTGGAAGCAGTGCTCGATGCACTCTCTTAACCGAGCATGAATTTTGATAGTAAAATTCAATTATTTGCAAGCGTTGTTCGTTCGTAAGTCGATTCATGGTTAAAATAGACCAAACTGAACAAGTTTGACAATGACACAAGACACGATTCACGCGTCATCTGCCAAAAACAGTGTTGCCAAAAAGATACTAGCAAAAAAATCACCCATTATTAGTAAAATAACCACATGTATGTCGCATACAGCTGTGTATAATTGTATTTAGGTGTAAGATGGCTTACATCGCTTACGACTAGGTAGCTCACTGTTCATTCTAAAATTATCAAAGTAGCTCAACACACTGAAAAGGTTGGCGACCACTGTTCTAGATTACCATCTATTCAAACTGAGGAGGTAAAAAAATATTTTTAAATACTATTAGATACAAATTTAAGTTTTGACTGTTATATTATGAGTAAACCCAAATTGTGCTATTATAAAAATAAAAGTGTTATTAAATTAATACCTATAAACTCATAGATCCTTGCACATTTGGATTATGGTGTCACAGTCTGTTATAACTTCCTTACAGAGGTAATAAAATAAAAAATTCACATTTTACAGAATCGTTGCATTGATTTTGTTATAATGATATAGTTGTACAAGAACACATCATTGCTTGTTATGCGAACGAAGATATTTTAAAATATAAGTACCGTTCATTCCTTTTATATATTATACATATATAAGGCTTTAGAATTTAAGTCTCCAAACTAGTTTTAACTTATTTCTCTTTGTAATTGCTGTCGGTGACGGTAAAAAATAGCGATGTCAATTCTCAGCTTTTTGGAGTGTTGATTTTTATATTCGTCTTTATTTTGTAATAACTGTTCCAATAAAAATCACTATAAAAAGAAAAAGAAAGGTAAAATAAGCAACTTGAGCTCCTGTCACACCAAGCTTCTGTTCCATTAACAACTAGCCACTCCTCACACCGTGAGGTAAGCAACTACAGTATATTCAGATAAGAGATAGACCGGATGTAAACAAAAGGTTCGTGTGATTTTCACGCTAACGCCGCCGTCTCGACGTAAAACAGGAGCCCTCATTGGTCAATTCGCAATTAAATGCCTATGCCAAGCGGCAGAGCAGTCGTATCCAGGCAGAGTCACATTCAGGTTCAGACGTGTTACGTATGTCGTGTGCATCATTGCAATTTGATATTTCTTTGGACGTTTTCGTTTGTTATCTTATTAAGTTGTTGAGTTTGTCGTTGTTATTGTTATACCTTGTTATTGATTGTTATTGTTATCAACTGCTTGCGCAAAATGCCCAGTAGTACAGATACTGCCGATGAAGTTGTAAACTCCTGTAGTCCACCTAGGAAACGCTCTAAAAAAAGACACCTGAGTGCAGAAATGAAAGAGGTCATTTTGAATATATATAAGATCGAGCGCGAGGAGAACGAGGCATCAACCATCAAAGAAATTGTTGTGAAGGTTTCTCACAAAGTTGGGGTGTGTCGCGCATCAGTGTTTAATGTGTTAAGACAATACAAAAAAAATCACACCTTTTCTGAGCCAATGACCAGTAAACATCGCAAAAGTATTGTTAAATCATTGGATGAAGCTGATAAGCATGCGATTAGGAGGAAAGTGCATGAATTCTTCTTTAGGAATGAAATACCTGCTATAAATAAAGTACTGCAGGAGGTAAATGGAGATACAACGTTGCCAAATTTCAAACGATCAACTTTCCAAGCGTTACTGCAGCATTTAAATTTCAAATGGAAAAAACGGGGTCGTAATAGTTTACTACTGGATAGAGAAGAAATTGTGCTATGGAGAAGGGATTATTTAACAAAAATTGGGAAATATAGAAATCAAAACAGGAAGATTTATTACCTTGATGAAACGTGGGTAAACGCAGGACACACTACAAGTAAAGTATGGGTTGATGATTCTGTAACTTCATCCAGGAGGGCCTTTCTAGATGGACTGTCCACCGGATTAAAAAATCCAGCAGGTAAATACGAGTAATAGACAACAATCGGATGTTTTTCAAACCTTGGGAACAAGGTTCTAAACATTAATTCCAGGGCGCAGATAAAACATATTACAAGTAACAAAACCTTTATAACTTTCGATAAAATGCGTGGATGTTTTATTGTCATTTTCATTTGTTAGAACTTTTTTAAGCCATGTTTTTATGTGTTTTCGATATTTCAATAATTTTTTAATATAATTTTAAAATATGTCGAATATTATAAACTTAAAAAAAGTTACTAAGTTTTATATTGTGTACCGTTCCTAATATTTCTAATCATTTTAATTCATACTTTAAGCTTTATAAAGTTATAATTTGTTAATATTAATATTTGCGCGTATTTCAGGTTCCTGATCATTCATTTTTTAAAGGTTTATATCTTTAAATTAAATTGTGAAGCGCTGAGTAATCATACGACGTTCAATATTCTTTCTTTCAATATGACTAAATAATCCCAATTATAGCAATCTGATACTCATGTCTCAATGTTTTTTCGCTGAATGTGATGAAAACATTTGAAAAAGGTTCGCTTATTGAAATAAATCTACACCAGTTAGTACTTCGATTTCCAGGTAAAGGGAAAAGGCTCATTATCTGCCATATTGGCAGTGAAGATGGATTTGTTGTTGACGGTCTGTGGTGCTTTGAGTCTAAGAAAACTGGAGATTACCACGAGGAAATGAATGGCGAATCGTTTGAACAGTGGTTTTCAAAAATTTTACCGAACTTAGAGGAAAACGCAGTAATTGTGTTGGATAATGCGCCTTATCATTCTCGAAGAATGGAGAAGGTCCCAACAACGGCTTCAAGGAAAGTTGATGTTCAAAATTGGCTCCGCTCGAAAAATATCAACTTTGAAGAAGGAATGCTGAAAGTACAATTATTAAGAATTGTCAAGGATCACAAGGCGGAATATCAAAAATACGCCATTGACGAAATGGCAGCAAGTCAAAATAAAACTGTGCTCCGTTTACCTCCATACCATTGCGAGCTCAATCCCATTGAGCTCATATGGGCAGAGGTTAAAAATTATATAGCTAAGCACAATACAACTTTTAAATTTTGTGACCTCAAAGCACTTTTCAAAGAAGCACTAGAATTAATAACAGCGCAAAAATGGGAAAACTGTATTAAGCACGTGAAAGACAAAGTTGAAAAGAGAATGCGGGAACTGGACAATATTTTAGAGGAACAAGTCGAGCCATTCATTATTGACGTTGGTGCTTCAGGCAGTAGCGATGATGAAAGCTCATCAAGCTCATCTTTCCAATAAAAGATGTCGTTCATCAAATTCGGTAAGTTATAAGTAATTATAAAGCTACTGTATTTTTTAATTAATTATTGACATTTTTGAACCCATTTTGGCAAAACCTATTCAAGAATCTACTTTCTGACAATGTTCAACCATGCACATTTTTTTACGTTCTGAACGTTTTAATTTGGTTACATATTTACCTAGAAATCAAAAAATATACTAATCAATATTCTAAAAGCAATTTTAAGAGATATACGATTATTTTTAATTTAGGCTAATTTAAACGCCATTTTGAGATTATATTCGACTGTATTTCACCAAACATCAGGCGGCATCCGAAGCTGGAAATCGAAGCGAAAATTTTGAAACCCTTATGTATATTTACATCATTATATATTTCTTACCCCACCCCCACATGATCCTATATCCATCACCAATCATATACACATCGAATTGTGCTAATTTACTACAAAGTTACGCAAAGCAGCATCTACTATCTAAAATATGTACTGCGTGACCCTTAGTACGTCCCTGCCGAATGTTACAGCGTTCGATGATCACGTGGTCTTGTTTATGTCCGGTCTATCTCTTATCTGAATATTCTTTAGTTGGTCCACAAACCGTGTGCCTTGAGTAGATGGAGGATTCCGAGGATCCCACGCATAGGCATGTCTCTATGAAGCCTTAATAAGTAATTTGCTTCTGCAGTTTTTATGTTGCTCTCCAGTTGAGCAGGAACCAGCTATGTAATGGACTGCTGGCATGTCCGCTTAAAATCGAGTATGGAACTGAGTTCCTTGGCTGCTCTGTTCGGTGCTCTAAAAAGAAAAGATGCCTTACTGTTGGCATGTCCGCTTAAAATCGAGTATGAGACTGAGTTCCTCGGCTGCTCTGTTCCGTGCTCTAAAAAGAAAAGCTGCCTTACTTCTGGCATTCCCGCCTAAAATCGAGTATGAGACTGAGTTGCTCGGCTGCTCTTTCCGCTGCTCTAAAAAGAAAAGCTCCTTTACCCGCGCCTTCATGCTTACGCACAAAGCAGATGAGGGGATCGGTACTCCTCACAGCTTACAGGCAGTGCTCAGTACCACCCTGTCATGGAGACGCTCCAAGCTCAACAGTCAACGCCCTCCCACGCTCCCTGTGCATTTATATTATTATTAACCATTCCATATCAAATGTGTATTATGTTGATGTTACACTATCCATTATATTCTTATAATGAACTATATACGGTTCAACATCAACATAGGAAAGATTGCGTACCTACTATCTAACCAAGTACTTTTCCACATGAACTACGCGTGAGACAAATATTATGATGTTGGGATCGGATTAATTCTCTCTCAATATCAATATCAAACGGAATTAGTACATTAAACATTATCGACGCCTAAAATATACATTGTAAAAGAGAAAAATGTTCTTCTACAACGGATATAAAGTGATGGAAGCGAGACTTCCAAGTAGAGGAAGGACTAGAGTTGGGGAGGGGAGTACTGAGTGGAATAATAGCATGGAGATGAGTGAGAGGTCATGGCTACTTGAACGTTACGAGGGGAGTAAGAAGAAAATCGAGGATACAGATGAACCTTTTGGTAAGTGATTTTCATACCTTAAGTTATAGTCAACGCCAAACAAAGTGGCGTGCACGTCATCAAGGTGGGTGTGTTGAAAAATTTACATTGTTGCCAAACTTTTTGTAAAATAATAAAATTTATTATTTACATATCTAGGTTTATAAGCAATATTAACCTCAAATGAGAACAAAAATAATAGTATAATAAAATTATAGATCTGTACTTGCATAATCATTAAGTATGACAATTATTGATCAGATGACACTATGAAACTACCATATTTAATTGATAGCTTAAAGGTACTGAATAAAAATCCAAATGGGGTCCTCCAAATTTTATGCATGGTATTTATTTTACAGAATTCATACAGAAAAATGCATTCTAAAATTAGGTAAGCTACTGGTGTAAGCTTTTTCTGTACAATAAAGTTAGTCGGAGTTTCTTTCTTCAGCGCTGTCTGAATCTGAATCTTCATCACTCTCAAAGTTGATTATTAAAGGTTCGATGTCTGGTCGATCAAAAATTCGTTCTCTTTCATACCATTTAAAAATTTCTTGCTCAGTATGTCGAACACTATTTTTCCACATGTCTGGGGTAACCGTTTGTAGAGCCTCGTTCCACATATCCAAACAGTCTTTTTCACTGTTACCATCTCTACCAATATGTCTGTTATAGTAACCTTTTGCTATGCCCCAAATTAACTCAATAGGGTTAAATATACAATGGTAAGGAGGCAGACGAAGAACTTTGTGCCCATGTTGTTCCGCCAATTCATCAATCACGTATATTTTAGGTGGTTTGTTTCTAAAAAAGCAGTTATTTTAAGAATAGGAATAAACAAAAGAAATATAAACTGTCGACCAAAATATATATAATTAAGAAGCATTATGTACCGAGCAACAATACTCAATAGCTCTGTTTTAAACATTGTGTTTAAAAATGGTATGTTTTGATTTGTCAACCAGTCTTGGATATTTTTTTTTGTCCATGCATTGTTGGGCACTTTGTTCAATATCATGCTGTGATAAGGGGCGTTATCCAGTATAATCATAGATGGACTCTCCAATTTTTCTAATAACTGATGTTGAAACCATTTCAAAAAATTGTCCTGGTTCATCTCTCCATGGTAATCGCTCAATTTTGTTTTCGAAGAAAATATCGCTTCACTACCCTCAATAAACCCATTTTCATTTCCAGCATGTAATATAATGTATCTAAAATATATTAGTTTTAAATTTTATAGTGCAAATTGTGTAAAAGTACATACCTTTTACCATCTGTTTTAATAGCTTTCACGCTTTTTTGGTTTCCATTTTGCCAAGAGCGACCTATGGTCCCATTTTGAAATATCCAAGTTTCATCGAGGAAGACAAACTGGTATAAGGCCTCAACCTTGGCTTGATTGTATTGCCTTAAAAATTCCACCCTTTTCAAAGCTATACTTGGTAGTTCCATGAGCCCTCGTCGCGGATTGTCTTTAAGCCACTTAAATCCAAGATCTCTAAGCAACCGCCTTAAAGACGTGGCACTACCATCAAATAATGCCCTATCTCTTAATCGAGACCATAAAGTTTGTATCGTAACTTGTTCTTCTGAAACCATGTGTAATATGACATTATAATTTAGTTAACAAATTAATGCAAATTTCTGATAAGTTATTATAATAAGATCTTACTTTTGTGATACATATTATAGATCACTTCTCGAATGACACTTGTATCCAATGTCGCTGTGTTGGTTACACGTTTAATATAACTCCGCTTTTTCTTGGGCGATTCTAGATTTTCATCACTTTTCACACCCTCGGAAATACGACTAACTGTCCTTAAACTAATTTTTAAAGCAGCAGCAACACGCTACAAAAAATGAAATAAAATTTCACTATTATTAATATACATTACATATAATATAATTATTAGTAACCTACCTCTTGAACAGCATTTAAAGGCAACAAAGGCCCGTTGTTGTCCCTTTCTTGCTCAAAGTAGTGCATTAACGAGGCCACGAGTTCCTTACACCGACTATTTAACTGTTTGGGCATCTTTATATACCAAAATTGCCTTTATCTACTCGTAAAATGAATAATTTTGTTTTGAAACAAACAGTTGTTGATTTACAGTATGCGGGGCCAAAGGATTTATAAAGATTTGAAATGCCACAAATTGATTCAGTGTCAAAATTAATACAAATGTCAGTTCCCAGTTTAAATAAGTTTCAAGGTGACAATGTGTCAACGCTGCGAAATCGGTTTAGTGCGTTTACATGTCGATAAGTGATTGGAGCGTTTGCAAAACATTTTATTTCGCATAATGCGTCTAAATTTATCAGAAAGCAACTTATGTGATATTTTAATAACAATGTTTATATGACTATTAACCATAATAAGAGAGTAATGACCATTTTACAATTTATATATTAATATGAAACTGCAATAGAGCAATTGTTTGTGATAGAAACCTAGGCATTAGGTCGGGGAATTTTTATCGTGATGACGTGCACGCCACTTTGTTTGGCGTTGACTTATATAGGCTTTATTGCTCTATTGTCGTCCTTTTTTGGTAGTTTGCTGCACATTGATAGTAGGTAATACTATGTATAAACTAAACATGAAAATTTCGTCCATCGGATCAAAGACAGCCAACCATGGATAGCTGTTTGTGCTATTTAGAGCCTCATCAGCACGGTCTAGGCTTGGTCTCTCAGTCAACGAAAGAAAGCATAGTAACTATATACTATCAAACGTGTTATCTATCGAAATAACTGGTCGTAGTGGTCGGTTCTAGTGGTAGATGGTGCTTAGCGATGTCTTATTTCCACTGCTATGTATATTTTTGTAAGCCAGATGGTGGAGTTAACAGACAGCTTTGGAATAGCAAACAGCGCATACGTAAACGCTACCGTTGACGATTAAGTCATAAGAAATAAATGGATCATATGTTATGGTTAACGTTTTTGTTTGCGGTATTTATGATTACCTATTACCAAATCACGAGATATTATACAAAAGATATTTAAAAATGCTTTGTAATTATGCGTTTGGACATAATAATGGTTTTGGAAGTACAAAATGAAATCGATCGCTTCCAAAAATTTTCAATTTTGTTTTCTAAAGTTGGTTATTTTGTTTATATTATATTTTTATTTAAAGAAATTTTAAGCTGATAGTGCCATTAAAGCTAATTAGCTATTCAGGTTGTACGAATAACTTGTGTTTTCTTAAAATTAAGTAAATCATCTGCGAAAAGTGTTATTAATAACTTTAGCTGACTCTCTCTCGTTTTCACTCTATTTCTCTCTCTCTCTCACACTCCCTCTGTTTTCTAAGCATTCAATCGCAAATGTCGTGTTTGTCTTCACATATTACGAGGGGATGTGATAAGATTGGGTATTATCTACCTAGATAGAACTGATTTTTCAATAGCTATGATAGGTTGTTTGTACCCGTTGTTCAAGATTTTATCCTACTTTTTTCTGATGCATTGGTAAAAATATCTCAGAGAAACAGGTTGTTCAACTCAAAAGCAGGCTAGATTATAGGAACATGAAAGAGCGTTCATTATATCACAGCTTTGGCGCGAAATGCAAAGTTTGAACGTATGACAAAAAAAAATTAGAAATAGAAAAAAAATATAATGATATTGCGTCAAAATCAACTGAAATATTATTTTATCTAGCCCTATAACTATCAGTATGTGAATTCTATCCACTCCAACCTCAATGCATAAACAAATTATCTTCAAGTAAGTAATTGAGACATTTCCAAATCCAAGCTTCATCCCTCTGGCTGCCCAAGTATAAAAAGTATAAATTCATACCACTACACCACTGATAATATGTCTGACGTTGAAGTGGAACCAGACCTTTCGAAATGAAGCAGAAACTTTCCTCTGTACACTGTTTTTTTCGTTATCTGTACTCTATTGGAGGTCACTATAGTATGAGCATTAACGATACGACATATTATATAAAATTTACTAGATATGTGATCTGTGAAACATAACTGGTATACAGGGTGTTTCAGTTTATTGTTGCATAGCTTTAAGATTCGATAGACCTTTTAATATTAATGCATAAAGTCTATACAAACATGGGTCGAAAAATGCTTGGCTTCCGAAATACAGGGTGTTTAAATTTACTTTCTAAAATAGTTTTTTTTTAAATATTTCGAACAATATTTGATGTATAACAGTGAAAATTGATATACAAGGGTTTTTTGGTACGACAAAACGAACCATGGGCATAGTTTTACTGTAGCCGCTAGAGGGCGCTCTCTACTGTAGCTGTAGTGTATTAAAATGACCGAAAATTTTTTCTTCGCACTTTTCAACATAAAAAAGCTTTCCTGTGAGTTTTCGTTATAGTTAGCCGTTTTTGAGATATTTCGATTTTTAAGGTTCGATGCATTTTCAATTATTTATGGGAAAATAATATTTTTTTTACATTTTCGATTTGGGCATTTCAAGTAATTAAGATGATCGTTTAGATTGTGTTTTTAAACACAGCAATAATTCCTAACTCCAAATAAACACAAAAAACAGAATATTAATTTGTTTAATTTTCCAATATTATTTTTAACAAATTAAATTAATTATTTACAACTAAAATGCTATTGGATAGTTAGGACAAACATACAAAATCTAAAGTAGTTGCTCGAAATGTAAACCCAGTTGTTCAATACACAATTCACGTCTACGAATGATCGAACGTGGTATAGCATTATTCAAATAAGGCCTTATTTCATCACATGCATTCCTGATTCTGTCTATTAGCATATCTCTTGTGGTTACGGGAGTCTGGTACACTTTTTCTTTTAGAAATCCCCACACAAAGAAATCTAATGGATATAGGTCAGGGGATCGTGGAGGCCAGGCGACTGGTCCTCCACGGCCGATCCATCTTTCTGGATAATTTTCGTCCAGCCAGTTTCTAACTATTCTCGAATAATGAGCTGGAACCAGGCCAATCTTCTTAAATCTAACATAACATCATCCCACATAGTTGCATGTTCAGCCTTTAAAAATTCCAAGAAGGTCGCAGCATTTAACCTTGCAAGCAAAAGGTAGGGTCCAAATAGTCGATTACGGTAGATACCAATCCACACGTTCACACTAAATTCATGATGAAAATTTCTTTCCCGAACTGTATGCGGATTTTGATGCGACCAAATATGTTGATTATGAAAATTTACCACTACAGGTCTAGTGAAGCATGACTCATCGGTCCATAAAACATAAAACGTTACTTAAAAACTCCCTATTATTATCAGTTCTATCAAGAATCCACTGACAAAATGTGATTCTTCGTTCTCCGTCCCCTGGCTGTAGTCCTTGCACATGTTGCAAATGGTAAGGACGTCTATGGTCATTTCTAAGAACACGGTGAACATGGCTTGCTGAAATTCCCAAGGCACCAGAAACTCTCCTAACACTTGTGGTCGGATCTCTATCAATCTCACGCAGAATCATACAGGTAAATCTGCGCTGACGAACATTTGTGTTTTGATCCCTTTGGAAATTTCCAAAACCATTTTCAATTATTTGGCGATGCACTCTTACAAATACTGAGCGAGTTGGATGTCGTCTGTTTGGAAATCTTCGTTCGTATTCTCTGGCTGCTTCTGCTGCGTTTCCATTTACAAAGCCATACACAAAATGAATATCCGCTAACTCTTGATTGGAGAATAAAAATGGCATTTTTATAAAACTTACAAAAAAAACACGTAAAAGAAACTAAATTTCGTGCATTCACAGTTGCAAAAAAAAACGTTTCAGGTTTCAACAGACAACAAAACTAACTGTCAACTAATTGACGTTTAACCTTATTCTGCTTTCAATTTCAAAAATATTTGCAGGCATAGCCTACTTCTAAAAATTATCGAGATACTGACTTTTTAACGTTATTTTATCATAAATATACTAAGTGACATATAAATCCGAACACCCAGTTTAAATAGTTTTATTTTAATAAAAGTTGGTGAATGTATTTATCTTACTGTAAATAACAAGTGAAAAAATTTTCAGCCTTATCAGTTGGACATTCCGGTTTTTATACTGCTTTTTTTTAATTCACTAACGCTCTAAAAATGAATATTTCAGCCGCAGTAAAGAATCAACGTTGGCGGATTTTGGTTCTTAACATCCTTTACGATCGGTTACGATGCCTAGAGTACGGAGACCTGTACGATTTCGTCAACTTAGTGAGTTTGATAGGGGCCGTATAGTGGGACTTCGGGAAGCTGGACTTTCTTTTCGGGCAATTGCAGTTAGAGTGCAAAGAAGTGTAGACACTGTGGTTAGGTGTTGTCAGGCATGGCTTCGAGAAGGCCGTACGCAAAGAGCAAGGAGCACTGGACGCCGCCTTAGAACAACAGACCGTGAAGATCGCCGCCTAAGATTATTGGCCTTAAGTGACCGTTTCTCCACTACCAGGTCCATTGCAAATGAATGGTTTGCAGAACACGGAAGACCTATTGGCATGCGAAGTGTTTACCGACGAATGAGAAGTTTTGGCTTGTTTTCATACCGGCCACACTGGGTCCTCCCTTTAACTCGAGAACTCGAGAACACCGACGTAATCGCCTTGAGTGGTCCAGACAACGGTCACTCTGGGATCAGGAATGGAACAGTATTGTCTTTAGTGACGAGTCCCGATTTTGTTTAGGCATGCACGATGGTCGTGCCAGGGTTAGAAGGCGACGTGGTGAAAGGAGGAATCCACAGTTTTTTGTTGAAAGACATGTTCATCACACTGTTGGAGTTATGGTTTGGAGTGCTATAGCTTATGGTTCCAGATCACCTTTAATCTTCATCAGAGGTAACATGAACGCGCAGCGTTATATCCACGAAGTTCTAGAACCCCATCTTTTACCTTATCTTGACACCCTGGCAGATCCAACTTTCCAACAAGATAATGCCCGACCACATATTGCAAGAGTCACAATAGACTTCTTTCAACATAATGATGTCACATTGTTACCATGGCCACCAAGATCTCCCGACTTATCCCCAGTTGAGCACGTGTGGGATATGATGGGTAGGAGATTGCTCAATTTGCAACGTCCTCCTCAGACTCTAGAAGCACTTCGAGAGGAGTTGGTGGTTGCCTGGAATGAGATACCACAGGAGGACATTGACCACCTGATCAGAAGCATGCCTAGGCGCGTTGGAGAATGCGTAGCACATCAGGGTGCATCCACACATTATTAAAGGTCAAAGGGCTTTAAAGCAGTGCAATCATTTTGAAATTTTTAACATTTACTTATTATGCTTCATTAAGTACTTATACAAAATTTTATTAAAATAAAACCATTTAAACTGGGTGTTCGGATTTATATGTCACTTAGTATAATTAAAAATGCATCGAACCCTAAAAATCGAAATATCACAAAAACGGCTAACTATAACGAAAATTCACAAGACAGCTTTTTTATGTTGAAAAGTGCGAAGAATCAGTTTTTTATTCAAAAAGCAAGAAATTGCACTAAGAAAAAATTTTCGGTCATTTTAATACACTACAGGCACAGTAGAGAGCGCCCTCTAGCGGCTACAGTAAAACTATGTCCATGGTTCGTTTTGTCGTACCAAAAAACCCTTGTATACCAATTTTCACTGTTATACATCAAATATTGTTCGAAATATTTAAGAAAAACTATTTTAGAAAGTAAATTTAAACACCCTGTATTTCGGAAGCTACGCATTTTTCGAACCATGTTTATATAGACTTTATGCATTAATTTTAAAAGTTCTATCGAATCTTAAAGTTATGCAATAATAAACTGAAACACCTTGTATAGACTTTATGCATTAATTTTAAAAGTTCTATCGAATCTTAAAGTTATGCACCAATAAACTGAAACACCCTGTATAATTGATTGGTGAAATTATACATATAAAACTGTAAAAAATCTAAGCATATCTCTTGATAATGTCTAAATTTTATTCCTCATGTAGGCAGTGTGACAAAAAGTTGTTTTTCAGTACTTCGGCAATTATATTTGGGCAAACAAATGCTACATTACAAAACCAAAACAGTCTCTGTTGTAGATTAATCTGTAACTTGAAAAAATATGTCCACATTACCTCCTCATTCATAAAACTCATAATCTATTTAAATTTTATTTACTGTGTTATATTCATAAGCACTTACCACAATTCCTCCTTTCTTAAAAGATAAGTTAAAATTTCGCGGTTCTATGCACTCACGAGATATTCGCTTCATTGGTACAGTAGCAGTGCCTCCTCACAGAACTTCATTTTTTACTAAATGTCTTACTTATAATGCTATTGTCATGTACATTGCTTTAACCTCCAATACTAATGCTTTATCCTCTAATTTCGAGTATTTCAAAAGGTATTTAAAAAAACTCGCCAAGACTGATCCCTGGGGAACACATGCATTGACCTTGTGGAATAAACGGGACATCCTATCAATTGCGGCCAGAGAGGAAGTCAGCCATCCATCTGCAAAGCTTCTCTGGGAGGCCGTAGGCTGAAAGTTTGCATAAAAGGACAGCATACCACACCTGATGAGCGTACATAATTGCGACATATACAATATCTTTGGAGAGTTGGACAACGGGATGAAAAAAGATCCCAATATTCTCACTTCACCTAACGTTTTTTTTTACTATACAGGGTGTTTCAGTTTATTGTTGCATAACTTTAAGATTCGATAGAACTTTTAAAATTAATGCATAAAGTCTATATAAACATGGATCGAAAAATGCGTCGCTTCCGAAATACGTTTACTTTCTAAAATAGTTTTTTCTAATATTTCGAATAATATTTGAAGTATAATAGTGAAAATTGGTACACAAGGGTTTTTTGATACGACAAAACGAACCATGGGCATCGTTTCACTGTAGCCGCTAGAGGGCGCTCTCTACTGTACCTGTAGTGGATTAAAATGACCGAAAAAATTTTCTTAGTGCAATTTTTTGCTTTTTGAATAAAAAAACTGATTCTCCGCACTTTTCTGCACAAAAAAGCTCTCATGTGAGTATTCGTTATAGTTAGCCGTTTTCGAGATATTTCGATTTTTAAGGTTCGATGCATTTTAATTATTATTTATGGGAAAATAATATTTTTTTTTTACATTTTCGATTTAGGCATTACAAGTAAGTAAGATGATCGTTTAGATTGTGTTTTTAAACACAGCAATAATTCCTAACTCCAAATAAACACAAAAAAACAGAATATTAATTTGTTTAATTTTCCAATATTATTTTTAACAAATTAAATTAATTATTTACAACTAAAATGCTATTGGATAGTTAGGACATACAAAATCTAAAGTAGTTGCTCGAAATGTAAACCCAATTGTTCAATCCACAATTCACATCTACGAATAATCGAACGTGGTATAGCATTATTCAAATAAGGCCTTATTTCATCACATGCATTCCTGATTCTGTCTATTAGCATATCTCTTGTGGTTACGGAAGTCTGGTACACTTTTTCTTTTAGTAATCCCCACACAAAGAAATCTAATGGATTTAGGTCAGGGGATCGTGGAGGCCAGACGACTGGTCCTCCACGGCCGATCCATCTTTCTGGATAATTTTCGTCCAGCCGGTTTCTAACTATTCTCGAATAATGCGCTGGACAACCATCAAGCTGGAACCAGGCCAATCTTCTTAAATCTAACATAACATCATCCCACACATTTGCATGTTCAGCCTTTAAAAATTCCAAGAAGGTCGCTGCATTTAACCTTGCAGGCAAAAGGTAGGGTCCAAATAGTCGATTACCGTATATCAATCCATACGTTCACACTAAATTCATGCTGAAAATTTCTTTCCCGCACTGCATTCGGATTTTCATGCGACCATATATGTTGATTATGAAAATTTACCACTCCAGGTCTATTGAAGCATGACTCATCGGTCCATAAAACGTTACTTAAAAACTCCCTATTATTATCAGTTCTATCAAGAATCCACTGACAAAATGTGATTCTTCGTTCTCCGTCCCCTGGCTGTAGTTCTCGCACAGGTTGCAAATGGTAAGGAAGTCTATGGTCATTTCTGAGAACACGGTGAACCTGGCTTGCTGAAATTCCGAAGGCACCAGAAACTCTCCTAACACTTGTGGTCGGATCTCTATCAAACTCACGCAGAATCATACGGGTAAATCTGCGCTGACGAACATTTATGTTTTGATCCCTTTGGAGATTTCCAAAACCATTTTCAATTATTTGGCGATGCACTCTTACAAATACTGAGCGAGTTGGATGTCGTCTGTTTGGAAATCTTCGTGCGTATTCTCTGGCTGCTTCTGCTGCATTTCCATTTACAAAGCCATACACAAAATTAATATCCGCTAACTCCTGATTGGAGAATAAAAATGGCATTTTTATAAAACTTACAAAAAAAACAGGTAAAAGAAACTAAATTTAGTGCATTCACAATTGCAAAAAAACGTTTCAGGTTTCAACAGACAACAAAACTAACTGTCAACTAATTGACGTTTAACCCTTATTCTGCTTACAATTTCAAAAATATTTGCAGGCACAGCCTACTTCTAAATATTATCGAGATACTGACTTTTTAACGTTATTTTATCACAAATTATTAAAAATGCATCGAACATTAAAAATCAAAATATCTCAAAAACGGCTAACTATAACGAAAACTCACTGGAAAGCTTTTTTATGTTGAAAAGTGCGAAGAATCAGTTTTTTTATTCGAAAAGTAAAAAATTGCACTAAGAAAAATTATTCGGTCATTTTAATACACTACAGGTACAGTAGAGAGCGCCCTCTAGCGGCTACAGTAAAACTATGCCCATGGTTCGTTTTGTCGTATCAAAAAACCCTTGTATACCAATTTTCACTGTTATACATCAAATAGTGTACGAAATATTTAAAAAAAACTATTTTAGAAAGTAAATTTAAACACCCTGTATTTCGGAAGCCACGCATTTTTCGACCCATATTTATATAGACTTTATGCATTAATTTTAAAAGTTCTATCGAATCTTAAAGTTATGCAACAATAAACTGAAACACCCTGTATAATTTTAAGTGGTCCATGTTTCTTATACCCTTCCTGCGTTTCAAGAACAACTTAACAATTCGCCAGACTTGTAGTCTCCTTTATCCTTCACATACAGCTAATGAAGCGTTGAGATAAAGATGTTGTTTACATATTTGTTCATTTAATACAGGACAAAGATTGTGATGAGTTGTTTTGAAGACACGAGACGTAAACCCGTTGGTATTTTTCCAAGCAGGGCAAGGATATCGGTGAATAGTGACCTCCTTGTGAATAGAATTGATAGACATCTAGATACAGCTACGAACTCGGATAAACTTTGTATAGAATATTGCGAAAATCTCTTGAACCCATACAGAGTGACTCAGAAGACATTAAGTATCTTTAAAAGGTATATATACAGGGTTATCCAAATTAAGTGTCCACCATTGGTAACTTTGTTATTAGTAAAAATACAAAGTTGTTTAAATTAGCAAACTAGTAGCATTTTTAACGCTGGTAAAAATGAGAAATAAAAAAAACAATTGAGAGTCGCTATTTTGATTTTTTTCAGTAAAATAACATTTTTTTAAATGGAAACCCCTGTATATTATATTTTTTTCTGTTAAAGCATCAAATTTTAAACAAAAAAGTTCATAATGACTTTTCCGCTAAAGTCAAAAATAAAGTCAAAATAACGATAAATATTTTTAATTATTTGCAGTATTATAATATTAAGACGGCTATGAAAACAACATGGCGTTCGCGATTTGACAGCATTAAGATAAGCGACAAATTGTTAAACTGGACATACTCGCAACTAGAAGGCTTTGGAAAACAATGATAAAATCAAATAATGTCAAACATTAGTGTAAATACTTGTTTATAAGCTTTATTGTGTCATTAATTTAAAGAAAAATGTTCTCCCATGAAGAAAAGTGTGATATGTTAGAATGCTATTTAGTGTGCAGAAAATCCTCCTTGAGAGCAAGAGAATACTACAGTGAATTATATTATATATATATATATAATTATATTTAGGGGCAACGAAAATGTTTTTGCTAAAACAAGGGCAAAAAAAGAATTCATAATAAGCGAGGCCACGGAAATTGCAGTTATTGGATATTTTGAAGCTTATCGTGAGAATTCAATAGCAGATATTCTCAAGGACTCTAATTTCAGTTATGGTACTGTTCAAAGGATTTTAAAAAAATACAAATTTATTCCGTATAAGTACCGACCAGTTCAAACGCTTTTGGCAGGGGATCCAGAGAGAAGACTTGTTTCTTGCCATTGGTATCTTAGCTTCTGTCGCCAAAATGTAAATAACTTTCGTTACCTTTAATGGACAGATGAATCAAATTTTTCAAATTCTGGAATGTTTAATAGAAAAAACCACCATTATTGGTCAAGAGAAAATCTTTTGTTAGTACATCCAAGAGGCCCACAAGTCCGTTTCAGTTTCAACGTTTGGTGCGGTATAATTGGTTCAAAAATTGTTGGCCCGTTCTTTTATGAGGGAACCCTAACTGGTGAAAGATATGAGGAATTTATGTCAGAAATTCTGACTAATTTCTTAGACGAATTGGATCTTATAAGTAGACATCATCTGCATTTTCAGCAAGATGGCGCACCTGCCCACAACTCCAGAGGTACTTATCATTTTCTAAGTACTACTTTTAATGATCAGTGGATAGGAACAAATGGCCCAATACAGTGGCCTCCCAGATCACCAGATCTAAACCCACTTGATTACTTCTTGTGGGGTTACTTAAAGAACCAAATTTTGCAAGCGAAGGTACGATAACCTTGACGCGTTAAAGACTGCAGTTAGGGAAAAGATAACCCAGATAGATGGTAGGACCATACTTAAGACAGTTCGAGCAGTTGAAAAACGTGCCCAAAAATGTATTGAAGAACAAGGTGGTGTTTTCGAGCATCTTCTTTAAAAAAAATTGTTATTGTATTTTGTAAGATTATAAGTTGATGTTGAAAATAAAGTTTGTCGATACAATTTAATTGTTTCAGATTGGAGGCCATAACTTAAACAATTTGTAACCTAGGAGAAAAGTTATTGTAAGCTTTTTTGTTTAAAATTTGATGCTTTAACAGAAAAAAATATAATATACAGGGGTTTCCATTTAAAAAAATGTTATTTTACTGAAAAAAATCAAAATAACGACTCTCAATTGTTTTTTTTTATTTCTCGTTTTTACCAGCGTTAAAAATGCTACTAGTTTGCTAATTCAAACAACTTTGTATTTTCACTAATAACAAAGTTACTAATGGTGGACACTTAATTTGGATAACCCTGTATATGAGCATTAATCATTGCCAAAACCAACGACCAGTTGGGCACAAAATACAATTAATTGTTAATTGGGAAATTGGCAAATTTTTAGGCTTAAGTTGACTCTTTTGACGATAAAATCAAGCTTTCTGCATTCTCTATGGAGCCTTCATCAGGATTCTGAAAACACAATTGTGATACTAGCAAAGAATACAGGACCGATTTAAATTGTCAAACAACTTACTCGTCGTTGAGGTTGCAGCCACAAGGTGTTTCAAAACGAACGTAGAGAAGTTCGAACTTGTTATAAATATAAAAAGGACGGAGACATTGGGCTTGTTGATAGCGACAGATACCTTCGTTACATGTTAAAAATATCAATACACCCGAACATATTAAAAATTATGAAACATGAGAAGACATTTTAGGGAAACAATCGGAATGCAGTCTCTAACCTCCTACTTCCGCTACACGTGGAGAGGGGAGCGGAACGGAAAGATAATGCGTCGACAGATGACAAGTGAGTGACGCGACGGAACGTGGAACTGTAAACCTCATTGTCCAATTTGGGTATGGATTATACGAGGGACGCTCGGTAAACCTCCACCCAAATTACTACAATGCTGAAATAATTTGTTTTGGAAACATGTGTAGTTCATATGAGTGTGCGAATGTGAGATAGTGATACACACTTGAAAAGATGGGTTATGTGAGTTTATATTAAAGATTGTGAGTGAGAAATTTCAATTACCAGGATAGCAATTCGAAATGTATTCTAATTTTGGAACGATGTTTGTTCGATTTGGATATGTAGCCGTTCTAGCTTTTCACAATTCAACAGGTAGGAATAAATGGCACTAAGCTGCTTAACATCAGCCTTTTTATTCATGCAATGATCTGTCATGAAAATGTGGGACATTTCTAAAACTAAACGTTTTGAGAGTCTTTTTTCTTTGTCAAGAACCTCAATACTGCCATAATTCATAGAGTGACCTGTGTTGTTAATATGAGATGCCAAAGCATATCTCTCTGGATGTAATCTGGCGTCACTTTAGTGTGAAGTTTTTCTGCCTTTGATCTCGAAGTTTGGCCTATATAAACTAAATTACAGTTGTTGCAATTAATGCGATAGACAGTGTTGGGTGAATCAAGCATCTTCATTATTTTCTTCATCCTTTGTTTTTATATTTATAACAGGTTCTATCTTCTCTACGTTCGTTTCGAAACCCCTTGTGGCTGCAACCTCAACGACGAGTAAGTTGTTTGACAATTTAAATCGGTCCCGTATTCTTTGCTAGCATCACAATTGTGTTTTCAGAATCCTGATGAAGGCTCCATAGAAAATGCCGAAAGCTTGATTTTATCGTCAAAAGAGTCAACTTAAGCCTAAAAATTTGCCAATTTCCCAATTAACAATTGATTGTATTTTGTGTATATATATATATATATACACACAATCAATTGTTAATATATATATATTATGACCATTAAAATGATATACAGGGTGTCCCAGAAGTCGACGTCAAGCCGTAACCGGGTGATAGGCAAAGTCATAACAGCTATCAGAAAAATATTTAAAAAAATTTTATGTATGTGTTTTGAAAATTATAGGTCTTTGAAAAAAATATAGAAATTTCACACCCTACGGCAGTCTGTCAACTCCTGTTACTACAAATATTAACTTTTTTTGGATTTTATTTTTACAATGTAATGATGAATAATGCATCTTCAAACTGGTGTCTCAACCTTACTGCCAACTTTTCTCGTTCAGGAAAAATTGCCACTTATTTCCCAACCAAGTATTCCAAAGTAAAACTTTGCTCAATTTTAACTGGCTGTACTGGAAAAAAATGTACTACGAGAGTTTGGCAAGTAACCTTAAAAGTTGGCGCATTTAATAAGGATTCCAAAATGGTATAACACTTAGAAGATTACTCGTTAACTTATGCACAATTTTTATTTGAAGAAAAACTGATGAAAATTTTTCAAAATTTCCTAATTAAACAGCGATTATGAAAACGCACAAGGACCCCTAAGGATAACTGTTTACACAACAGTGGGCGTCAAAATGCTGCTGATGATGATTTACCTTTACAGCAAATGCTCAAACTGTTTTCCTTCAGCCGCAATATACGCTTGACATCTTAAAAAAAGATCGGGTTATTAAACGAGCGAATCCACGGTTATTAACAAACTCAGCTGCTTCCGATAGTCTTTGCCGTAGCTCAGCTACATTTTGAATCGGCTTGAAATACACTTTTTCTTTTACAGTTCCCCAGTAAAAAATCTAAAGGATTCAAATCAGGTGATCGGGCTGGCCACGGTATTGTACCAGACCGCCTTATCCATCTGCCTGGAAAGTTTTGATTGAGATACTCTCTCACTGAGAGTGCATAGTGCGCTGGGCAGCGATCATGCTGAAACCACATGTCCCTGTAAATACTCAGTGGCACGTCCACCAATGAATTTTGTACATGATTTTTCAAAAAATCCAAATAACTTCAGCAGTCAAAGTCTCTGGGAACTCAAACGGACCGACTATTTTACCATTTAAAATTCCTGTCCAATGGTTTATCTTGAAGCGATATTGAGATTTTTCTTCTCTCATCAAATGTGGGTTTGCTACGTGCCACTCGTGTAAGTTATGCAGGTTCATGTACCCATCTTTCTTAAATGTGGTCTCATCCGACCATAAAATTTTTTCAAAGAACTGTGGATCTTTCCTGTGTCTTTCTAACATTGTGCGACAAAAAGCAACTCGGGGCTCATAATCCCGGGGCAGGAGAGGTTGAACACGCTGCATGTGGTATGGATGAAGCACATCACTTACTTGCTATTGCACACTTTGATACCGATCAGTACTCCTTCGTTTACTGCGCATCTTTACATGTTCGTGCTTGTTGATTTCGTACTGTTACTAATTTTGGATTCGTGTACTGGACTGTTGATCGCTTGTGATTTGGATTTGGACTGTTTAATTGCTCTTCAAAACAACATTTGCTTTCCTTAGATTATCTTTGATAGTGTGATTGTGCAGTGCCGCTATGTCCGTGTACACCGTACATGAATATGCTAACATGCACCTCATTTATGGGGAATGCAGATGCAACGCTAGTGCTGCAGCGAGACTTTACTGTGAGAGGTACCCGAATGCAGCTCGTCATCCAGATTATCGAGTGTTCAGAAATGTGCACCGCTTACTGTTCTCAGAGGGCCAACTACCAAACCAATCACACGGTGAGGGAAGATCTTTCCTTCCTTACGAAGACGTGGTGCTAGGAGCTGTCGAAGAAGACCCGAGTACTTCAGTGCGTGCAATAGAACTAAAAACAGGTGTGCCCAAAAGTACAGCCCATAGAATCTTGCAAAAAAACGTGCTCCATCCATACCACGTACAGCGTGTTCAAGCTCTTCTGCCCCGGGATTACGAGCCCCGAGTTGCTTTTTGTCGCACAATGTTAGAAAGACACAGGAAATATCCACAGTTCATTGAAAAAATTTTATGGTCAGATGAGACCACATTTAAGAAAGATGGGTACATGAACCTGCATAACTTACACGAGTGGCACGTAGCAAACCCACATTTGATGAGAGAAGATAAATCTCAATATCGCTTCAAGATAAACCATTGGACAGGAATTTTAAATGCTAAAATAATCGGTCCGTTTGAGTTCCCAGAGACTTTGACTGCTGAGGTTCATTTAGGTTTTTTGCAAAATCATTTAGAAAATTTATTGGAGGACGTGCCATTGAGTATTTACAGGGACATGTGGTTTCAGCATGATGGCTGCCCAGCGCACTATGCACTCTCAGTGAGAGAGTATCTCGATCAAAACTTTCCAGGCAGATGGATAGGGCGGTCTGGTACAATACCGTGGCCAGCCCGGTCACCAGATTTGAATCCGTTAGATTTTTTTTACTGGGGAACTGTAAAAGAAAAAGTGTATTTCAAGCCGATTCAAAATGTAGCTGAGCTAAGCAAGACTATTGGAAGCAGCTGAGTTTGTTAATAACCGTGGATTCGCTCGTTTAATAACCCGATCTTTTTTAAGAAGATGTCGAGCGTGTATTGCGGCTGAAGGAAGACAGTTTGAGCATTTGCTGTAAAGGTAAATCATCATCAGCAGCATTTTGACGCCCACTGTTGT
This sequence comes from Acanthoscelides obtectus, assembly GCA_963669975.1. NCBI lineage: Eukaryota > Metazoa > Arthropoda > Insecta > Coleoptera > Chrysomelidae > Acanthoscelides > Acanthoscelides obtectus. The sequence goes on from CAVLJG010000003.1 coordinate 14,879,138, forward strand.
GCAAACAGTTATCCTTAAGGGCCCTTGTGCGTTTTCATAATCGCTGTTTAATTAGGAAATTTTGAAAAATTTTCATCATTTTTCTTCAAATAAAAATTGTGCATAAGTTAACGAGTAATATTCTAAGTGTTATACCATTTTGGAATCCTTATTAAATGCGCCAACTTTTAAGGTTACTTGCCAATTTCTCGTAGTACATTTTTTTCCAGTACAGCCAGTTAAAGTTGAGCAAAGTTTTACTTTGGAATACTTGGTTGGGAAATAAGTGGCAATGTTTCCTGAACGAGAAAAGTTGGCGGTAAGGTTGAGACACCAGTTTGAAGATGCATTATTCATCATTACATTGTAAAAATAAAATCCAAAAAAAGTTAATATTTGTAGTAACAGGAGTTGACAGACTGCCGTAGGGTATGAAATTTCTATATTTTTTTCAAAGACCTATAATTTTCAAAACACATACATAAAATTTTTTTAAATATTTTTCTGATAGCTGTTATGACTTTGCCTATCACCCGGTTTCGGCTTGACGTCGACTTCTGGGACACCCTGTATATATATATATATATATATATATATATATATATATATATATATATCATATGTATATACAGAATAAAGGACCCGATATGGAACCTTGAGGTACACCGTATTTCTGTGATGATCAAATAAAATTAAACACAACCTGTACATCACTGTATTATAATACATTATATATCACCATCTTCCAGTACCTCTAACAGATTCACATCCATATAACATAATAAAATGCATACGTCACAGAGAGACATTCGTAATTACCTTAACAAAACTATAAAATAAAAAGTATATTAAAGAAATCGGGGAAAATATGAAAACCATATCATCTTTCAAGGTTTAAATAAGTACTAAACATTAACGCTTATATTCGTTCTTTTTAAGAGGCTCTTCTGGTTCACTCAAAATATTTTTACTGTACTCAATAAACACTCAATACATCTCAAAAAGAATCATCACATATTCATTTGTATACGTCTGAAAAAGAGTTATACCAAGAGAACATGGTAGCATGACCTTATACTCCCACGGTGGGCTCAATTGACTTTAGGTCTCTTCTGCATTATAGTAGGGGAGCCGACTGCAAATTTTTGGTTATAGCATCGCGTACCGATATGATACAACAAAAATTGGTCAAAATTTACTTATTTTGATTCTTAGCAGCAAAGTTGCCGAGTTTGCTGTTTAAAATCAAAATACGTGAGATTTGACTAGTTTTTAACATAATATCAGTACGCGATGTAACCAACTGGTCGGCTCTTGGACTATTACGGGTGTACAAAAAAACTGGCGATTCGCTCATAGATGTCTAGACCCTCCGCGCGATTCGCTCATGTACCCAAGCGGTGTTGCCAAAGTGACATAACATGTTCACAAAACGCTACATTTATACTGAGATGAATGGAGTTTAATTCTTTTCTCGGTTTTTTGCTGGTAACGTCAGAAAGTCATACGAAATAAGTAGGCTGTCTAGATAACTGGCAACCATATTAAATTCATCCACGATTGGTCTAACAAGCAATTGGAGGTTAGAAAAAATTTGAATTTCAAGCTGACGTTCCTCCTTTTTACTAAACTAAGTCTTGTAATATTCCGTGTAATGACCTAAGAGTTAATTGGGTCTTGAGAATAACTCCTGTTTACATAACCGCGGAGAGCACCCGCGAAAAATGTGATTCAAAACTTTGTTGAATGAAAAAATATACTGCAAACCAGTGTCTTCACCATGAATACATGTTAAAGCAAAAGTAATTTTTAACGAAAAATGCGTTCGCGATAAATAATGAATTCCTCAAAAATGAATATCTGCCTGGCAACATCTCATTATCTCTGGACGCCATCTTTTGGGTTACATCTCTTATCTCTCTCTTATTTATTCACCTTGACACACCGTCTTCCCTTGGTATCAGTACTCTGCTTCTGGACGTTATGTTATTGGCAGGATTTCAACTCGGTTTTACCTTGACACAAACAATACATTTTCTTTTAAACCTAATTACTGATGAAATATTTTTGGCGTACATGTTAAAGCTTTGGCTGTGAATAAGTGAATATCACTTAAATATATAAAAGCGTATCAATAAAGCAGTGACGATGAGTAGACTTGAAGGAGTTATATGATACGAGGAATTACATCCGTCGCTAAAACACAAGCAGCTCATCTGGGTGATGAAATCCGTATCAGCTTTCTTGCAGAAATCTATCGTTTCATTTACTTCTTTGATCCAGCCGCAAGTACGTACGACCTTCGCGGTTTCTGCATAGAGAACTGTAAGAAAAATACAGAAAATGTAGTTATAATGGGGCGGGGGTTAGATAAGATGTAAAGGGTGTCCCACGTAGAACTGCAACGATCTATGCTCAGGAATAATAGTTACGAAAATTTTGGTTTATACTAAAGGGTGGCCGATATGTAACTGACTAGTTTGTATCTAGAATATTTGTGAAATGGAATAAAATACGTCCATTTTTTTCATCTTAATCTCTCACTGAAACTTAGAAATTATTTATGAAAAATAATATCAGTCAAATGTCTAGAAGCCACGCAAATATGAAGAAGAATATTTTCAATCGCTTCCGTAATATTGTTCTTCAGCTGCTCTACGGTTTTGTTCCCATAAACCCTATAAAATAAATCCCCATAAAAAAGACACCTCCATATCAAACACCGCACCAAACTGTGACTCGACGATATCCATTAAATTTGATAATGATTTCTTTTTAATAATTTATAATAGTTATTTTATTATTTATTATGCAACTTTTATATAGATATGTGATTTTTGGTTCTAAGAGCTGTTAAAATAAATGACTCAACTTTGAGAACATCCTGTATAATAATAATAACCGACTTTATTAAAAATTAGAAAATATTCTTCAGATAAACAAAATGTCCATGAGGATGGCGGAGTCCAGCTTCAAGTGATTCTACTCAACCATCAGAAAAAAATACAATTGCACAAAAAATATATACGAGGGTGGTCCCAGAAGTACCCGGCCTGACCTAGAGATGGCGATAGTTGTTTGAAAAATATCATTGTATTAGAAAGTATGCAACCTATAAAGCATATGTGTCAAGTTTGAAGACGCCACGTTGTTTAGTATTTGTTTGGCAGTCATCAATACTGAACGTTTTCAGTGAATTTGTGATAATGGAGAAAATTGTGATCGTGATGTGGTACAATATTTTTATTTCAAAGGTCTCAGCCCAACCAAACTTGAAAATATGGTTCAGTGGTCAAAGATTTTCCAACGATGAAGAAGTGATGTCGGCAGTTAATGGCTATTTTGAGGAGCAAGACAGTTCTTATTACAAAGAGGGTATCGAACTTATTGAACATCGCTGAGAAAAGTGTATAGAGCTCAAAGGAGATTATGTTGAAAAACAATTTTTGTGTTTTCTTCGTTGAGTCAGGTACTTCTGCGACCACCCTCGTACATACAAGAAGACAGCGCAGAATTGTCATAACAATCATCAAAAAATACAATTGCGCTGAAAGATATACGATAAAGCATTGCAGAATGTTCATATTTAATATGCATGATTGAGTAACGTAGTTCGAAAGCTTAAGAAAATCAGAGATGGCAAGGTAAGGCCTAACTTAACAATCATCATTAAGATATTATCATAGGTAATTAGAAAGAAAAAAGCAGATAAATTAAAAATAACGTAGTGACATTGTAATGCAGGGATGAAGTATGAGCTCTGAAACCAGGTGGCGTACCAAAATTCCAGCTCCAGTGGAAATCAAAAACAAGGAGTTTAAGTTTATGTCTGAACTTATTGTACGCACTGAATTCATTGGTCAAAAAATTGTATTGACGGATCGTAAAACCGGCTTCATATCGGATGTTTCTGGGAAGGATTGTAGAGCGACGTATAAACGTATCTCACCTCTTAACGTTTTTGAAATATCCCAAATTTCGCATATAAAATGACAAATGCTGGCCAGTGAGTCATTACAGTTTTTTCTCGTTTGCCATATGGGTTGTTTCGGGTTCCATAGTAGGGGATCTACTTTAGCAGAATCCGAATAAAAATTGGATTTTAGAAAATTCAAAGAGACAACTTTTAAAATAGAAACCACATTTTTATAATGTGTTTGTGATGAGCATTAAAAATAAGAATAATTTTGTATAAGGTTGTAAGTTAATCGAAGTATATGGAAATACTGGTTGATATACTGCTTCAGAAGGATTTTTCCTATGCACCCATCACTACATACATCATACATCGTAGATTTTCCTGTACATTTTCCCTTAAGACTTGGAGAAATATCCAAACAGACGTGTAGCGTCTATGTCGCATACGCTACGAACTCCAGTGCCTACAAAATCCTTTCTGCGACTGCCGCCTAATGTTTTACCGCCACACTGCTGCAATTGATCAGCATACAATAGCCGATGTTGCCAGAAGGTCGATACTTTCAGTAAAAGCAAGAATTTTCTATATCGCACCGTGGGACCATGCACCAATTGCATGGGCTTCATTAGCTCATTTGATCCAATTGATTTTGTATTATCTATGCTCATAGTTCAGATTTTTTTATTATAATAATGGTCCTTTATGAAATGATGACAGCCAACCTACTTGACGCCATTTTTTCAATATCATAATTCAAAAGCAACACTGCCTATACTTAAGCCAATTCTCATATCGTTTAAATAATAGCATCGTGCTTACAACTTACTTGTACTGAAAATTTTCCTACAGAAAGGTTTATTTCCCTCGTAGTTTCCTTGACATTCTTTGTAGAAAGGACTATCTGTATCATTAGAGCTTAGGTCCATGCATTCAGGGACTTCGCCGGAGTTGCACTGGAAGCACTTTATCGCCTGGCCTAGAATCAAACGAAAACAAACTAAATAATATTTGTAACTTTAAGAGGTGATTCCTTGCATTATTCTAAGCAAAAAAGTGCATTATAACTTATGTCCGAAAATCAATCGTTGTCGAGGAAAGTCGTAAATAATTAAATTTTCTCAAACATTTGGCAACGCTGCAACGCTGCAACGCAACCGCGATACTGATTCATCTAATTGTTCACGTTTGTATGATATTTTTGTTGAAAATATGCCTTGACTTATTGAATACTTTTACGCAATTTTTTGTGGCTTTCAGTACAGTACATTTACTTAAAAAATGACAGAAGTTACGGGTACGTGGCGATACACCACCAATTCCCACGATTATCAGTCACTTATTTGAAACGATGCGATGCATGAAAAAAGAAAAACACCAACATCCGTAAATCACATAAAGTTACAGGTAAATGTATTAGTAATCTCAACAACACGCGATGATACATGCAGTGCAGGCAGAGTACGACGTTGCCAGATGTGTGAGGGATTTTGTTTGTCTGTTTTTATTCGGAAAATTGCATTTAATAAGCAAGAAAATTATTTTGTTAGAGGCAGTTAATTAATATATAGATGTATTGATACATTTTATGCTCTTAGGCATACGAATTTAAATTATTGAGGTGCAAAATTAATTTATTTCATGACTAAAAAGAAATAATTTCAGCATTTTTTTGCTCCGAAACAGTTGATTTTCGGGCATATAATGAACTTTCTAGTTTAGAATAATACAAGGAATCACCTCTTAAAGCTACGAATCTTATTTCCCTAACATCCTGTATGCAGGGTGTCAGAACCTTTTGTACAATCTGTTGTACATGATGTTGGGTTTGCAGCCGTTGAGCTTCAAATGGCTAATATTCAAGCTAAGAGGCAAATAAATGTTAAAATTGAGAGTGGTAATGGACATTTATTTTCGAAGAGTTACAAGTTACGTATCACTTCTTTTAGGTGTCTCCCGAATATGCATTATCGGAGTCATCAAAGTTTTTCTCTAGCTTTCGGTGCAAAGATGTCTGTTTCACTGACGCGGATGCGTCGGCTGTCTGTTCTTCGATAACCGAAATTATCCACGTCGGAATGGAGGAATACATCCCTCACACAGAGAAAGTGCCTAAACCAGGGTCCAACGGCTGGTTTAACAAATCGTGTGACGCTGCTCACCAGCAGAAGATTAAGGCACACAGAACCTTCTTACAAAACCCCACTGTAGAGAACAGACAAGCCGACGTTGAGTCCAGAAACAAGTATAAAGCAGCGGTTCGCAATGCCACAAACCAGTACGGTATAAAAGTTAGGCACAGGGTAATGTCGCAGCGCAACGGCAGTCGGTCTTTCTGGACGCTGGCCAAGCAGATTGAAAAGAACTTCTCACACAGTAGCTTTCCACCAGTTACGTGTCAGGATGGAACTATTGTATTCAACTCAAAGGCCAAGGCGGAAGTGCTAGCCAAGATCTTTGCTGCCAACTCCACCATGGACGTCCCCCTCAACGCCCAAGTGCCGTCAATTCAAAGGGTTCCCTACACTATGCGGGAGGTAACATTCAGGCATAAGACCGTAAGACGAGTGCTCTTGTCGCTCGACATCAACAAAGCTTCTGGTCCGGACTTGATTCCTGCCATTGTACTGAAGAGCTGTGCCGCGGAGCTTGCTCCAGTTTTTTCGCTTCTCTTCCAGATATCTCATGAGCTGTGGCACGCTGATCTCTTAAGCAAACTTCCATCCTATGGCCTCCCAGAAAAGCTTTGCAGATGGGTGGCTGACTTTATCTCTGACCGCAAGATATCCGTCGTAACTGACGGGTTCTCCTCTTCATCCCCCAACGTCAACGCGGGTGTTCCCCAGGGATCGGTCTTGCTCCGACACTGTTTCTCTTACATATCAACAACCTCCTTTCCTGCACGATCAACCCAATCCACAGCTTCGCTGATGACAGCACTCTACATGCAGGAATTCAGAGTGACAAGCCGATCTCTGCCGCTGAGTTGGAAAAAAGAAGACTAGCGATGACTTCCTCTCTGACGACAAGAGACCTGGAGGCTATCACTGCTTGGGGACGCAACCATCTTGTACAGTTCAATGCTTCCAAAACGCAGTACTGCACTTTGACGAACAAAAAGCATCCCTGCGCTCACCCGGTTTCGATGGATGGTCGAGTTCTGCCAAAGAGCCATTCATTTCGGCTGATCGGAGTCCAGATTACCGAGGACCTGATCTGGCACGAACACCCCGTCAATAGCTGCAGCCGCTGAGAAAAAGCTAGGCTGTTTGTTTAGGGCTAAGAAGTACTTTTCTCCGCATGACCTTCTCACTCTATACAAGGCACAGGTAAGGCCTAGCCTCGAGTATTGCTCACATGTTTGGGGTGCTGCAGCCCCGACTACATTATCCATGCTCGGTGCTGTCCAGAGGAGGGCGGTCCAACTGATCGATGACTCTTCTCTAACAGACAATCTCGAGACTCTTTCGCACCGGCGGGCTGTCGGCCATCTAGCTCTTTTCTGCGGTTACACCAACGGGCTTTGCATCTCAGAGCTATCTTCCATGATGCCGCCGCGCCATGTGCCTGCCAGACAGACCCGCCTGAATTTGGCGTCCCATCCTAACCGTGTCGAACTTCGTACATCCAGAACCGGCCGATACGACCGCTCCTTTGTCCCGGGGGTGTCGAGATTCTGGAACAATCTACAAGAGGAAGCTCTTCCCAGTTCTATTAACCTTAAGCTGTTCAAAAATCGTATTAATAAAATTTCTTTGGGATCATCATAGCAGCCGCGGTGTTCCGGCATTTATGCTTCTGCATGCGCGGCTGCTTCGATATAAAAAATAAGGTTGCGCATTGCCCGTTGCAGCATGTCAACTGAAATTGCAGCAATGCCTTTCTTGATTGCTCTTTCCGGTCCCCGAATCGTAGGGAGATTATTTCTGTGAACACCCCTCAAAAAATAATCATATACCGTTAGGTCTGGTGAGCGAAATGGCTAAGGCTACTTACTTACTCTGGATGCGGATAGATAGAAATATGGTATGATTCATAAAGGGGAACCAATCCGCTCTTGAAAAACAATTTTTTAAACCAAACTAGCAGAATCGCCGTCTGAGCATAATTTTATTATATGTCCTGATTTTTAAAACGAACGGATAAACATGAACATACCTACTACAAAAACGCTACTTAACATCACAAAATACTGTTCCAATTTCATGTCTAATGTAGCCCTTCAGCCTTTTCCTGAAACAAAAATATATCACATAATATCAACAACATATTCTCCAAAAAAATCTCGTATGGCCATTCGTCGGGACCGAAGTGCATACTGGGCGTAACTGAATCTACGGTCAAATCTTGTAGACCTAACCAAAGCATTCGATAGTTTTACACATCAAAAATTATTAAGAACCTTGCAAAATTTAGGATTTCGTGGAGTCACTTATCAACTCATGAGAAGTTATTTGAAAAACAGGACACAATGTGTAAACATCAACAGTACACTGAGTTAAACTATGATTGTTAGATACGGAGTTCCTCAAGGAACCGCATTAGGACCAATGCTATTTAATTTATATATCAATGACCTTTTTAAGCTAAAAAATGATGGAGAAATTATTGCTTTCGCAGACGATACGGAAATTATTTACTCAGACAAAGATTGGATTTCTTTAAAATACAAAATTGTATTAGGTTTTCAAAAGGTTACAAATTTTTTCACGGAAAAGATGTTAACAGTCAATTTCAACAAAATATACTTTATTACATTTTCTTGTGACAACAATCTTCCCCAAATTTTAATTTGTAGAGGTTTGCGCGCTTCGAAATTGACGCTTTATTTTTTGATATTTTTGGATGAAATTTCCACAGAGTGCTGAAAGCAAAACCCCACATGGTGCTATAGAGCCACTATTTAAAATTTTTTTCACTAGGTTCTTTGTAAAAAAATCGCGAAGTTGAACAGAAAAAGTGCGCACTTCAACCCATCATAAAACTTGTGCAAAAACAAAATTTCAAAAAGTGCTCCTATAGCAAAAATATTGAAAAATGGAGTGTCAGTTTTGAAGCAGCTGAACCCTTGTAAATGGCTTGAAACTCACTGCGTCGCCTTAAAACGTTGAATAGCTGTAGAAACATATAATCAGTTGATAATTTCAAATACCTAGCATAGATATGCATCTAAGATGGAATAAGCATATTGAAAATTTAGTAAGAAAATTAAGATTAAGAAGAGAAGACCTTATTCCGAATGTCCAATATTTTAGCAGTTTTTTAAGTGAAAAATATCTACACATGATATATCATGCAGTGGGGGGAGTCATGAATAATTATATAAAAAGATTGAAATTACGCAGAAGTGGATTTTGAAAGTTATGATGAACTAAAAGAAATGTTATCCCTCAGAAAATATTTACAATGAATCTCAGCTTTTGGACTGCCGGCAAATTTATTTTATCATACAATCATATATTTAACAAAAGATCCAAAATTGTTACTTTCTATCAGCCACAACCATGAAACGCGATTCAAGGAAACTTCTGCACTTATTCCTAGACTTAATAAAACTATCAGCGAAAGATCATTCTATTTTCTATGCTCACAATTTTATAATGTTATTCCTACAAACCTTAAACATATAAAATGTAAAAAACGTTTAAAAATCGAATTAAAATCATGTATCCTAAATCAACCAAGGCTACAAATCCATAAGTTTGTTAACACTAAAAACCTATATGTTATTTGATCATAAAATGATGCAAATTTATACATTTGACTAGTATACTTAAAGAAAATTTGTTGTATTAATATAACTTAACTTCGGTTAAAACCCAAGCACAATTGTACACCTTTTTGGGTATGTTATGTTTATTGGACATTGCTGTTATTTATACGAAAACTTTGTAATTGGACCAATAAAGATTATTATTATTATCTGTGTCATGTGAGGTCTATTGATGCCTGGCAAATGTGCAAATAATTCTTATTTGTCAATTGTTTCTAAGCTGAAATCTGTCATTTTCATAAATATAACTTAATCTTTTTTAAGTTGAGTTCGTTTTAGACTGATTATCAGATAAGCTCACCTGACTTCAATTCGCTCAGTTTATTACATATTCATTTTAACAAATCTCAACTTTAATCTCTCCCACAAGTGAACCAGACATATTTTACAGATTCATCTCCGCTTCACTGTATCACTTCACTTGCAAGATGACCATGCACATATCACAGCACAAATATTTCATCGAGTAGTAACTTGTGTAAGAATTTCATCCAATTCCGAGCAGTACTTTCTAAGTTATAGGCGGTTCAAAGAATAACGGACAAGGCGACAGACATACCGACGGAAATCTTTTTCGTAATGTACTCGAACATGTCATATAACATTCAAAAAACATAAAATTTCATTTTTGAAATTTTTCGCGATTATTATACTTCTCATCGGTAGACGTGGGAAGAAAAAAAAAATTGAATCGGCCCAAGCTCGATTTTCTTGTTTTGCAAATATTTTCACTCTTTTGACTATTTTCAAGTTTTAAGCCTCATTTAAAATTTTTAAATCTTCCAGGTTAGGTGATGTAGTTGTAGACGCCGTTCTTGGCGGGTCAAAGTAAGACTACCAGTATCCCTTTATATCTCTCCATCTCCCTCGTACATACACATGCAACATACCCCTGTGTGAGAACGGCTCGCAATTTGAGTTGTCGCTGTTATCAATCTTTAATATAAAATTGTAAAATTGTATAAAATACGATCAATCAAAAAGGCCGACAGCTCGCGCTAAATTTATTGTGTTTCCAGGAAGAGAATGAAAACAGCGGTCCCCTGTTACCCACTTAGTCTGCGCAGTGTTCCGCCCATGCTACGGAGACTCAATCTGTTCACTTATTTCATATAGCGTTGATGACGTAACCGCCAAGAACGGTGACTACAACTACGAGCACCTTCCCACTTCAGTTGGCCCACTTCAAGATTTGTACCAAAATATGCCTTTATAAACTAAACATGACGAAACTGTTTACTTCTAAAACAATTTATTTTCTCAAAAACATTTTAGATACACTCTAATCGTAAAAAATACATATTTGAAATCACTAATAGAACATCTGAACAAATAAACAATGTGCGAATAAATGCGCGAAGTTAACAAAGCAACAATTGAAAGATTATCATTGGGTAACATCACCTTTATTTTTTATTACGGCTGAAATTCTTTGGGGCATAGTATTAACCAAGTTTTGGAAAAAATTTGGTGTAAAACAATGCCATATTTCTTGCAGCTTTTGTCTCAGCTCGGTGATTGTACGAGCAGGATGTTGTCGTAGAACCTTTTTCATCTCGTGCCACAAAGTTTCAATAGGCGACAGATCTGGACCGCTAGAAACCCATTTCAAAAGTGGTACATTATTTTCTTCCATCCATTTTATAGTCTTTTTTGAGGTATGGCACGCTGCACCATCTTGCTGAAACACAAAATCTTGGCCTGATGTCAAACATTCATCCATCACTGGTAAAAGCGATTCTTCTAAAATTGCCAAATATTTGTTTGTATCCACATTTCCATCAATAAAATGAAATTTTCCTACTCCTTTTGATGACATACTGCCCCAGACCATAATGGATGCTGGAAATTTCACTTTTCTCTTCAGACAATCAACATGGAATGCTTCATTTTTTTGCGAATAACTCTACTGCGACTGTCACCAACACAAACTTCGAATCGGGCCTCATCACTCCATTGTATTGCACACCATTGTTGAGGTGTCGATTGTCTATGTTCTTTAGCCCATCTAAGCCGATTTTTCTTTTGCAGTGGAGTTAATAGTGGATTTTCTTTGGCCTATAAACAAGTTGTGCAACTTTAGGGATTTTACTTCACTTTTTTTATAAGAAAACTTACCTTGCAAGTGCTAAATCCCAGTTTGTGGGCCTCTCTATGAGCTTTGGACCTCGAAATTCTTCTTCCAACAGCGTCACTCCACAGAGCACTCAATTGTAAATAATTGGCACGCCTATTTTTCACGATTATTCTTCTTAATGCTTTTCGGTCGGCATTTGTGATATTAGTTTTTTTCACATATCGTGGCTGAATATTAACTGAACCAGTTACGTTATATCTTCTAACAATATTTCTCACACTGTACCGCGATGAGTCTAACAAAGTTGCAATTTCTGAGTTTGATTTAACAGAATTAAAAAATTTAATTATCAGTAACCGAATTTTCTCACTAATAACCTTTCTTCTACCCATTTTCTTAACCTTAACTACCTAAAACTATTTTAAAAGTATTCTGAGCTGTGATTAATAAAAACAATTGTCATGGCTTTTATTTTTCACAGCCACCTATGCGTTATAGACTTACTTTGCATTGAAATGAAAATAGGTTGATATGCTGTAATTGCAACATGTGTTATTTTTATGCTGCAAATTTGATTAGGTAGTGATAAAGTTGGTGTTTTCTACTATATATTATCAAAATATTCATTGTTAATATTTTAAACCTATAACACCCTGCTACGTTTTTATTATTTGTGTTTGATAAGAAAAAACTAAGATTTCAATAGTTGGGCCAACAGAAGTGGGAAGGGGCTCCTATACATACAGTATGAAACTTTCAAAGTCTAGGAAGTACATAATGGGTTGATACCAACTAGCCATAGTTGATCAGAGGATTTTCACTGATTTTCGACAAAGTTTGAACCCAACGACATTGATAATGATCTTCAATTAAAAACGGGTGTTGGTCTTAACATTCTATCTACAGTACTTACGATATAAATTTTAAATTTCAGAATCTTAATGTGGTTTACGAATGCAACTGATTAGTGCCAAGTAAGCAGTTGAATAATAGGGTGCGTGGAGGCCATTTACTCGAAGTGATATTCCATACACAACCCTAACATATGCTAGCTACCATATGGTTCAATAGAAAAATTACAGTCTAAAGACTTGAAACTGTATTTATTTTTCAAAACTTGCGTTAATTTTGGGACCCCTTATTTCTACAAACCCGACCTATGACAATATCCAAGTATTAATCAGTTTTACGTTTCTCGTTTCAAAGTTTGGGTATAGATCACGTATCTAAGTAAGACCTCACCTCTTTCGTCGAAAATATCACACTACACACAACTTTTCACAACAGTTCTTGTTAATACTGCCACCAAAAGATTATTCAATACGAGGATAAGTAATATTTTATCGGCGATTTCAGCTGAATCGGCTCGAAAGAACCAACAGAAACTAGAATGGATCAGTTTTGACTTTTAATTATTACCCAGCGGTCTTAATAGTGATAATTTCATTTTCAAACAGTTGAGATACTACAAAAAGCGCGAAAATTGTTATCATGACAATGTTATCTGTGAGGATAGGCATTTGGATGTAATTGTTGCATAATGTGTAATACTATTTTAGGAGGTAACAAAGCGTGAAATAAACTTTGTTGACGCAAGCAATGTTTGAAATCTTCTGAACAAATATAAATTCAGATTTCGAGTTTCTCGTGAAAATGGTTCATCAAACATGAGATTTTATAGTAACTTAATACATATTCTTTTACAATGCAGAGACGACTGAACACAAGTCTCACTATAATTCCTAAGCAAAAAAATATTCCGTATCAGAACTAACTAACTAATGTAACTCGGATTCAAAATCTACGCACACGCTTTCCTTAGAAAATAAACTACCCGGATTTGTAAATGTTTTACTTCACATGGCAAGAAAGTATTGCGAAAAGTGTCGATATATACTAAGTGACATATAAATCCGAACACCCAGTTTAAATGGTTTTATTTTAATAAAATTTTGTATAAGTACTTAATGAAGCATAATAAGTAAATGATAAAAATTTAAAAATGATTGCACTGCTTTAAAGCCCTTTGACGTTTAATAATGTGTGGATGCACCCTGATGTGCTACGCATTCTCCAACGCGCCTAGGCATGCTTCTGATCAGGTGGTCAATGTCCTCCTGTGGTATCTCATTCCAGGCAACCACCAACTCCTCTCGAAGTGCTTCTAGAGTCTGAGGAGGACGTTGCAAATTGAGCAATCTCCCACCCATCATATCCCACACGTGCTCAATTGGGGATAAGTCGGGAGATCTTGGTGGCCATGGTAACAATGTGACATCATTATGTTGAAAGCAGTCTATTGTGACTCTTGCGACATGTGGTCGGGCATTATCTTGTTGGAAAGTTGGATCTGCCACGGTGTCAAGATAGGGTAAAAGATAGGGTTCTAGAACTTCGTGGATATAACCATAACTCCAATAGTTGTGATGAACATGTCTTTCAACAAAAAACTGTGGATTCCTCCTTTCACCACGTCGCCTTCTAACCCTGGCACGACCATCGTGCATGCCTAAACAAAACCTTATTCTGCTTTCAATTTCAAAAATATTTGCAGGCACAGCCTACTTCTAAAAATTATCGAGTTACTGACCTTTTAACGTTATTTTATCATAAATAATTAAAAATGCATCGAACCTTAAAAATCGAAATATCTCAAAAACGACTAACTATAACGAAAATTCACAAGAGAGCTTTTTTATGTTGAAAAGTGCGAAGAATCAGTTTTTTTATTCAAAAAGCAAAAAATTGCACTAAGAAAAATTTTTCGGTCATTCTAATACACTACAGGTACAGTAGAGAGCGCCCTCTAGCGGATACAGTAAAACTATTTTCGTTTTGTCGTACCAAAAAATCCTTGTATACCAATTTTCACTGTTATTTATCAAATATTGTTCGAAATATTAAAAAAAACTATTTTAGAAAGTAAATTTAAACACCCTGTATTTCGGAAGCCACGCATTTTTCGACCCATGTTTATATAGACTTTATGCATTAATTTTAAAAGTTCTATCGAATCTTAAAGTTATGCAACAATAAACTGAAACACCCTGTATACGTTCGACTTAAGCAAAAGTATTGATAATTCTCATGTCCAGTCATTTGCAGACGATACGCAATTGCTCCATTATTTTAACACAGATAATGTCAATAATGCTACTCAAATTTTACTAAACGATGTTAGTAAATTAATTAAGCACTCTTTAGATCACAATCTACTTATTAATCCACAAAAATCTAAAATGTTATTATTTTGCGCACAAAGAAAAACATACAATGTAACACAGCCCTTGCACATGCAGATAAATAACCAAATCTTGCAATTTTCTGATCCTGCAAAAATTCTTGCTGTTGTTTTTTATACAAAATTAAGGTTTATTGAAGATGTTAAAAGTTTTTCCCAGAAAACCTACCTACGGCTGCGCACTCTTATAGCAAACAGGTATTTACTAAATTTTAAGTTGCATAAAAAACTATGTGAAGCATTGGTCATATCTATACTAAATTATTGTAATATCGTATACTATACTTGTTTAGACAATTTCACTAAAAACGTTATTCAAGTTATTCAAAACAATTGTATACGTTTCATCTTTGGCTTACGTAAATTTGATCATGTATCAGCGAAATATCCCGTTCTAAACTAGCTAAAAATTAATGGCATGGTCAAGTATCACTATTCAGTTTTTGTTCACAAATTGCTGCTTACCTCTAAACCTTATTACTTGAGGGAAAAAATTTTATTTAATATGATGTTCTCTGTAGAACTCTCAGAGAAAATAATAGTAGAATACCCCTGCATACGTCTACACTTTTTAAACGCATTTTTTCTTACAATGTTGCTATTATTTATAATGACCTTCCTAAAGGTATATAAAGAATTTTCATTACCTGTCTTTCGACAAAAAGTTAAAACATTATTACTCAACCCTCCAAACATGTAATTTACGTAATCACTCATTTCTTTTTTATTCCGTCTTTAGTTCAGATTAATAATATTTTGGTGCACTTGGGTTTGGAAAGTATGCCTTTTTCTTTAATTTTTACTTTCGATGTAATGAACCAAATCTGTTTGTGGATAGTGTATTCTTTTGAAGATCTGCTCAAAAAACTCCTTTACCAATATACTCTAATTTTGTTGTTGTTATTTAGGAGTAAGAAGTCTTCAGATATGATGAATTTCAAGTAGCTGCGTGATATTATCGTCGCATTAGCAACAAGTGCCAAAACCTGCATTTTGCCTCGGTTTTCGGCCTTACCTCTTTTACTACTAGTGAGATCATTTTACGTGTGGTCTCATTCTGTAGGTCTCGTAAATACCTAAAAATCTTATTTGTTTACTTTGGGACAGACCTTTAACAATGTCATTGACGTAAATGCTGTAACGCATCACTTAGATCTAGAACAACAAGCACAATAGTGTCAATGGATACGTAAATTCTATCTCAAAGAGCCTCGAATACTGCTCACATGTTTGGAGTACTGCCGTCCGGAGTACACTATCTATACTCAATGCTGCTCAGAGGAGGGCTGTTCGACTTATCGGTAACTCCTTTGTCGCCAAGATAGATAGATAGATAGTTTGTTGTCCTATTAGATCATGTTACATGATATAAGACTTGTCAATATCAATTTGAGGGTCATATATGCGTTTGAGCAAATATGCCAGAAAAATACTTATAATTATAAAATAAATAAGGACATTACAATTACAAAACATTTTAAAAGGTTAAATCACATTATAGGTACAGGTACAGTGCAAGAATCGTAATGTGTTCAATCTGTAACGGTAAAAATATATACATATACAGCGACTTTTTTTATCACAAAAAATGTTCGTCTAGCCGGTAAAAATCATTGAAGCTGATACAAAGAAAAGAAAAGCGGTAGGAGAATCTGTTAGAAATACATAATATATAAATACAATAAACATCGAGCAGTGAGGACAAATGGTTAAAAGCTTAAAAAGAAAACATACATACTTTCGTTAAAACTCGAATAAAAAGTGAAATTAAAATACATTTACTCCACGATAATAGACAATTCACTGATAACGAAATGATTAACAGCTTAAAAGAATTTAAAAAACAGATACTTTTATGTGTTAGTAAAACTCATGTAGAGAGTAATAGCATTTTTCAACCAGATATTTCCTGAGATGTTTTTTCAGCGCAAGGATATTAGTGCTTCTCCGCAACTCACTCGGCAGATTATTGTATACCTTAGTGCACGCTAGAGTGGGAGATTTTTGGAATAGGGCAGAGTTATGTGTCGGTATACTCAGATCATGCCCTATTCTAGTGTTGTATTGACTATTAATGGCGTTGTTACGAACAAATCTATTGCTATGTTCAAATGCGAAGATGGCACATTTGTAGATATAGATGGAAGTTAATGTAAGCAGATTATAGCGTCTAAATATTTCTTTACAAGAGTCCCTCTTATTAATATTAAAAATTAATCGAAGTAGGGGAGTAGTGGCATGAAAGAGCCAGTTTTATAGACGTAGCCAAAAAATATACTTTTAATGAATGAAATGATTATTTTTTTAGTCAAACTACTATTTATTTATTAAAGTATATATTTCATACAAAAAATCTAAAATACGGTATATAAAACCAATGAAATACACGTTTTTTAAAAATGTGTCATTTGGCTCTTTCATAACATTTCGGTATTGAAAGAGCCACTAAAAGTAATGAAAGGGCCAGCTTGTATTAGAACTTGAAATTGTGAAAATTATACAAACTAATAAGTATAACACTATTAAAAATCAAAT
Organism: Acanthoscelides obtectus; assembly: GCA_963669975.1. Taxonomy (NCBI): domain Eukaryota; kingdom Metazoa; phylum Arthropoda; class Insecta; order Coleoptera; family Chrysomelidae; genus Acanthoscelides; species Acanthoscelides obtectus. Next base: position 14,896,659 of record CAVLJG010000003.1, read on the forward strand.
GAAAAGACAATTCTAACAAATTCTTTTTGAAAACTAATGATATTTTATAATAAATATAAACTTAAGATATTAGAGGCGGATTATTTTTTATCAATAACAGTGTTGAAATTAAATAAAACAACAAATAATATCTTTTATCAAAAACAAAATCGTTAAATCTATCAGAACAGAATGTAATGCGTATTCTTCAAATTAGAAACATGTTTTGCAAAAGAAATTAAGGTTCCCCTTAATACCACAGCATTCATGAGCCCAACCAGGACAAATTTTGCACTGAAACCAATCTTGATCACTGTCTTTATATGTTTTGCTGCAAACTACACAATCATCACTATTGTTATTTGTCTTTGGGTTTATTTTGCTTCGAACACCCTTTGTTTTTAATTCAGCCAATACGATAGAGTCAGACGAATCAGAGTCATCTTGCAGAACGGAATTTTCTTTATTTATTTCTGATTTTGTTTTACGCGTTTTTATGGAGTCTTTTGTAGTCATTTTCTTAACAGTAACTTTTGCACTATACTCTTTCTCCTCTATTTTTTTCCTTTCGGGAGAGTCGGTTACGATAGCAGATGACATTTTTCTATTATTTCGTTTCGTGTTTTGTCTTGGCCCCGCTTTAGAAAATGGTCTTATCATCTCCGGTGATATAATTCGTTGACTCGGATTTGCAGCCGTGGGGGTGGAGGTTGAACGGTGAGAGAGTCTGATATTCTGATCTATTAGAAGCTCATTTTCTTCGCCAGCTTCAAGCGATTTTGTAGAAGATGGAGAAGTTGTTTTAAGTTTATTTCCATACTTTCCTTATACAAGTTCAAACCATCGTTTGACTGCGGATCAAGTCTATCAGTCACATATGAAGATAAAAATGCTTCTTCACTAAATATATTAGAATTTAATGGATAAATTCCTGTTTTCAAAAATCCTTGTGTTATATTCTGTGGACTGAAAGCTGGCAAATATGCTTCTTTTACAAATTGCCCAATTTGATAAATAGTAACTGTTTTTCCAGGGTTCGTCAACATCCATTCATTCATGGCAGTGCGGTACCTAGTTTTGAAAGGCCCATATACTGTGATATCTAGTGGTTGCAGTTTATGACTGCAGTGTTGTGGGAATGTAACTATTATGATGGAGTTTTGTCTGGCAAATTCAACCACTCTGAGATTTACGTGAGAGGTGTGATTATCCATTAATATCAATGCTGGATTCTCTTTTGATGGCCTGACATGTATTACAAAGTGTTCAAGCGCTTTCACAAAACAGTCTTCAGTCATCCATCCAGAAACTTGAGCCAATCCTAGGGCTCCTGGCGGACCATTATTTAACATAATATCTTTATAGTTTACTCTAGGAAACACAAAAACGGGCGGCAAAAAACCACCAGCAGTATTAATAAAGAACAGAGTTGTCACCAATGTTCCTCGTTCGGCTGAGGTAACTTGCCCAATTTGTTTCGGACCCCTTTCAGCTATGACCTTAGGAGGATTGGTGACGGTGCTGCAGCCTGTTTCATCGGCGTTAAAAATCCTATGAGGAGGAAATTTGTATCTTTGTAAAACAGTGTTTAATTTCTCAAAAAATGTGCTTACATTAGCTATATTAAAACATGTTGCACGGGATAGAGAAGTGCTTTCAGGTTTTCTCACAGTTAAGTCTTTGTGTCTGCTCATAAACCCTTTGAGCCAATCATCAGTCGCAGTTTCAACTTCCATTTGGGTGGACAGATATCATTGGCTACGGCATAATCAAATCCTAGCTTCTTTGCTTGATGTCTTGTTAGGCCATGGCACATTTTAGATGCGGTCTTTAAATAATCTGCAAGCATATTCTCCTGTTCTGTTGTGAAAATACGCCTATATTGGGACAGTGTTCATATGATGAATCGCCAGACGTCTTTACTTTTTTAACGATTTTAGCTAAGTAAGCCCTCGATATGTTTAAGGCAAGTGCAGTTCTGTTTATGGACTGACCTTTCTCCAAAACTTCACTGACTGCTTCTTCAATTACCGATTTTTCGGGTCTTTTTCGTTTTTTTGAGCCAGCCTTCTCCATAATGCAGTATCTGAAGCAAATAATTTAATAATATATAAAAATGCATATTTATTATTATAATAATTTATTACTAAAACTTAAATATAGGGTTATAAAAGAGCCGGTTATGAAAGAGCCAGCTCTTTTAAGGCCTATGCACCTGGCTCTTTCATAACTTATTGGTAAAAAATATATAACCTTCAAAATAACAGCAATATAAAACCTTTTGCCGCTTAGTGTTTACGCAGTTGCAAGACCAATTATATGCACAAACTGAATCTACAATCCACATACTTATATTTGTTTACAACAAAATGCCAAAAAACTGCTTAGATAGAGCAAAATACTTACTTTTGGATGCCAAAAATTTTGACTCGATGTACCGCCGCCTGTTATCACTAGCCAACTGTCAAATGTTTGTGGGTGGCGGGAAATCAGTGCTGCCACCTTAAAATAAGATCACCCACCAAATTCGTTGCTTAACCACCGAAATAATGCAAGTGGCTCTTTCAAAACCTAGCTCTTTCATGCCACTTCTCCCCTACTCTTTTCTGCAGGATAAATAATCTGTTAATCATTGTTGCCTGTCCCCATATGATTATATTGTTAGTGAGGTGAGAATAAACTAGCGCGTAGTACATATCTAAGAGTGAGTTTAGATGGATGTTAGGCTTTAATTTCAATATTGCAAAATAAGCACTGTTAATTTTGTTGCAAATGTGATTTATTTGTGGTTGCCAGCTTAACTTACTATCAACATGAGTTCCTAAGAAGACAGTTTGATCTGAAAAGCTATCAATATCCATGCGTGGCTTCTTGTTGAAGAAATGAATTTCAACAGTCTTATCTTCATTCAAAATGAGGCGGTTAGACTGGCACCACTTGCTCATTTCACTTTTGACTTTCTCAATAGATTCGAGAAGATCCTGCGGTGTCGTGGCACTGACGATGATAGATGTGTCATCCGCATAATTAATCATGAAGCCAGACAATTTCAAGTCATTTATGTATACAATAAAGAGCAGTGGTGCAAGTACTGAGCCTTGTGCCGCACCTATATTCACGGAATATTGAGTTGACGTATGACCATTGACCTTCTTTTGCAATTTTCTATCTGTGAGGAAAGACTGCTGAGAATAAAATCCCTTATACCTAAGCAGTACAATTTTTCCACGATAAACGAAATATCCATTATATCGAATGCTTTCGAAAGGTCAAAGATGGTATTCAAAGTGCATTCAATCTCCTTATAGCAGCCGCGGCGCCCCGGTATTTGGGCTTCTATCTACGCGGCTGCTGCTTCAGTATAAAAAAGACCTGCGAACGGCAATAATTTAGAGAAGCTTGTGTGGTGTCTTTGATAACCTATGTTAAAACAGCTCTCGGATTAAAATTTTTCATATACCCTACGAATATTTCGCTACTTACTTATTATATTACTACTCGCAGCAGTTACATAATTCATTTTCCCTTGCAACAATTTGACCACATTTTATTATGAGAAACAACACTACTTTCAAAAATATTTGTTTGTGGAAGCACGATATTTTGTTTAAAAGGTACGGACATACTGGTTTATCCCGATTTGTCTAGCTAGACGCAGTTGGTCCATTCCCAACTTATCTTTGGATAACGAAATGTACGGTTATCGCAACATTTTGTGTTATCATGTAACATAGAGCTATAACCATATTTATATACATAATTGAGGAACAGATAGTACAAGAATATTAATCGATACGAAGATCAATCTCAGAAAAAAACCTAAGATACTCACTCCTCATATACAGCTATCAGAAAAATATTTAAAAAAATTTTACGTATGTGTTTTGAAAATTATAGGTCTTTGAAAAAAATATAGAAATTTCACACCCTACGGCAGTCTGTCAACTCCTGTTACTACAAATATTAACTTTTTTTGGATTTTACTTTTACAATGTAATTATGAATAATGCATCTACAAACTGGTGTCTTAACCTTACTGCCAACTTTTCTCGTTCAGGAAAAATTGCCACTTATTTCCCAACCAAGTATTCCAAAGTAAAACTTTGCTCAACTTTAACTGGCTGTACTGGAAAAAAATGTACTACGAGAGTTTGGCAAGTAACCTTAAGAGTTGGCGCATTTAATAAGGATTCCAAAATGGTATAACACTTAGAAGATTACTCGTTAACTTATGCACAATTTTTATTTGAAAAAAAACTGATGAAAATTTTTCAAAATTTCCTAATTAAACAGCGATTATCAAAACGCACAAAGACCCTTAAGGATAACTGTTTGCACAACAGTGGGCGTCAAAATGCTGCTGATGATGATTTACCTTTACAGCAAATGCTCAAACTGTTTTCCTTCAGCCGCAATACACGCTCGACGTCTTCTTAAAAAAGATCGGGTTATTAAACGAACGAATCCACGGTTATTAACAAACTCAGCTGCTTCCAATAGTCTTTGCCGTAGCTCAGCTACATTTTGAATCGGCTTGAAATACACTTTTTCCTTTACAGTTCCCCAGTAAAAAAAAGCTAACGGATTCAAATCTGGTGAACGGGCTGGCCACAGTATTGTACCAGACCGCCTTATCCATCTGCCTGGAAAGTTTTGATCGAGATACTCTCTCCCTGAGAGTGCATAGTGCGCTGGGCAGGCATCATGCTGAAACCACATGTCCCTGTAAATACTCAGTGGCACGTCCACCAATAAATTTTCTAAATGATTTTGCAAAAAACCTAAATAAACCTCAGCAGTCAAAGTCTCTGGAAACTCAAACGGACCGATTATTTTACCATTTAAAATTCCTGTCCAATGGTTTATCTTGAAGCGATATTGAGATTTATCTTCTCTCATCAAATGTGGGTTTGCTACGTGCCACTCGTGTAAGTTATGCAGGTTCATGTACCCATCTTTCTTAAATGTGGTCTCATCTGACCATAAATTTTTTTCAAAGAACCGTGGATCTTCCCTGTGCGACAAAAAGCAACTCGAGGCTCATAATCCCGGGGCAGAAGAGCTTGAACACGCTGTACGTGGTATGGATGGAGCGCTACGTCGACATGATCACCAACTTCTTTCTCCCTCAATTACGACGGCGACGTGTCCCAATCCGACGTGTGTGGTTCCAGCAGGATGGGGCTACCGCCCACACAGCCCGAGCATCCATGGACGTTAGTCGCCCTCTCTTCCCTGGTCGCCTTATTTCCAGGTTTGGCGATGTTCATTGGCCTCCTCGGTCCCCAGATTTAACCATATGCGATTTTTTGTTAAGGGGACACCTCAAGGCTAGAGTATACGCGAACGAGTCCCGAACTCTCGACGAATTGGAGGACGAAATTCGCGTGGAAGCCGCCCAAGTTGAGAGAGCGATGTTGGAGAGAGTCTACGCGAACTTCCAAGAACGCCTCCAGCACTGCATCAACGATTTCGGCCACCGCATGCCTGATGTGATTTTCCACACTTGACTGTCTCAAATGCTATTTCCTTGTGAACCTGATTCGATCAATAAATTTGTTTTCGAGTATAAATTAACTATTTTATGATTTTTTTAAAACCTTCCAACCTCTCTGCCGCACCCTGTACCACTATGCTTGACACTGACAAATGTCAAGCGATCGTTAAAGGATTATAAAATCTGTTATAAGCAATTAGAATGGTTTTGAAAACTATACAAGATACAATGCTGAAACTTTTAATAATGTATTAGGGACTAATACCGAGTATTTTGCACGGTCAGTTCGCTACAACTGTTGACATTTTGAACTCGCAGTCATTTTAATCGTACGGGATTTCGAAAACAGAGGTATACTATATTAATATTTTTAGAAAAAAGGCCCAGGAAATTACATTGTAAAGAAACTGGATTACGTGACCTACTTATTTGACAAAGTCATGCGGTCATCAATAATGCAGCCATTTAGCACATGCTAAATACTAACTAGTCTGTAAGACAGTTGTGCCTTCAGTTTGCGTGCTAACTTTATAAACAGCGCATTTCAGAGTGAAATATATTTTTTATAAGCTTTAAGGCTCATCTATGGCCGTGTAAAAATTTTAGCTTTAAATATACTAAGTGACATATAAATCCGAACACCTAGTTTAAATGGTTTTATTTTAATAAAAGTTGGTGAATGTATTTATCTTACTGTAAATAACGAGTAAAAAAATTTTCAGCCTTATCAGTTGGACATTCCGGTTTTTATACTGCTTTTTTTTAATTCACTAACGCTCTAAAAATGAATATTTCAGGCGCAGTAAAGAATCAACGTTGGCGGATTTTGACTGTACCTGTACAATTTCGTCAACTTAGTGAGTTTGATAGTGGCCGTATAGTGGGACTTCGGGAAGCTGGACTTTCTTTTCGGGCAACTGCAGTTAGAGTGCAAAGAAGTGTAGACACTGTGGTTAGGTGTTGTCAGGCATGAATTCGAGAAGGCCGTACGCAAAGAGCAAGGGGCACTGGACGCCGCCGTAGAACAACAGACTGTGAAGATCGCCGCCTAAGATTATTGGCCTTAAGGGACCGTTTCTCCACTACCAGGTCCATTGCAAATGAATGGTTTGCAGAACACGGAAGACCTATTGGCATGCGAAGTGTTTACCGACAAATGAGAAGTTTTGGCTTGTTTTCATACCGGCCACACTGGGTCCTCCCTTTAACCCGAGAACACCGACGTAATCGCCTTGAGTGGTGCAGACAACGTCACTCTGGGATCAGGGATGGAACAGTATTGTCTTTAGTGACGAGTCTCGATTTTGTTTAGGCATGCACGATGGTCGTGCCAGGGTTAGAAGGCGACGTGGTGAAAGGAGGAATCCACAGTTTTTTGTTGAAAGACATGTTCATCACACTGTTGGAGTTATGGTTTGGGGTGCTATAGCTTATGGTTCCAGGTCACCTTTAATCTTCAACAGAGGTAACATGAACGCGCAGCGTTATATCCACGAAGTTCTAGAACCCCATCTTTTACCCTATCTTGACACCCTGGCAGATCCAACTTTCCAACCAGATAATGCTTGACCACATGTTGCAAGAGTCACAATAGACTTCTTTCAACATAATCAACATAATGATGTCACATTGTTATCATGGCCACCAAGATCTCCCGACTTATTCCCAATTGAGCACGTGTGGGATATGATGGGTAGGAGATTGCTCAATTTGCAACGTCCTCCTCAGACTCTAGAAGCACTACGAGAGGAGTTGGTGGTTGCCTGGAATGAGATACCACAGGAGGACATTGACCACCTGATCAGAAGCATGCCTAGGCGCGTTGGAGAATGCGTAGCACATCAGGGTACATCCACACATTATTAAAGGTCAAAGGGCTTTAAAGCAGTGCAATCATTTTGAAATTTTTATTATTTACTTATTATGCTTCATTAAGTACTTATACAAAATTTTATTAAAATAAAACCATTTAAACTGGGTGTTCGGATTTATATGTCACTTAGTATATGTATACACAAGAGTATGAAGGAATCTTGAAATACATTTTTTTTTGTTCGCAACAAAACGTGATGGACACATCCGCTTTGTTTTAAAATGTTTTTCGAATATTGTAGCGAATCTGTTCAAATACTTACAAATACGAAATGTTTGAATTTGTTTAGAAGAAAAAACTTAACCCTTAACGTTTTTCGCATAAAAATAACAATTATCTTTCGGAATGGCTTGCGATTCATATCGGCAAGGTAAACACGTGCATTTTATTACAAAATGCCCTTTGAACGAGTCCTGTATATTGCTCAATAAACTAGTAGTGATAACCAGAAGACAGGTGCTTTGGGATAAACAATTAGAAATTCTCAAAAACTACTTGACCAATCGATTCCAATCTTGTTGTTGTTATTTAGAAGTAAGAAGCCTTCGGATATGAAGAATTTCATGTAGCTGCGTGATATCGTCGCATTAGCAACAAGTGCCAAAACCTGCATTTTGCCTTTTTACAGTTATTTCGCAAACCAGGAGTATTTTCGTCTAATTAGACTATTATTTTGTCAAGCTGTCTAGATATAAAAGCTTCACGTAACAACATTCTCTGTACCATAAGCCACGAGAGAAAGAAGAGATAAAACCCCACCATATCAATTGTTGTTATTTGGACGCATCTAGTAAACAAGATACCGTTCGGTAATCGATAAAGATAGATAAAGAGAGAAGGTTCACCGATATTTCAAATAAATGTTCAAACTTACAGCAACCAGTGAAATCCTATCCTATTGGCACATCGGAGTCCCGTCTTCAACTCGCAGACAACACTTTCGTGACCATGATTTCTTCTCTTATCATACCCTTGGTGATAACGTCGCCGACTTAATTGGCACCATTAATAATTAATCAATTAATTTGATTGTCTGGGAATCTGCATCGTCTCCAAACGGCTTATCGATCTGACAGTTCACAAAAATAGATCGCTGCTCTTTGGAACAGGGTTCGTCAGGGACTGTCTCTGGGCTTGGAGGAAAATTCGATATTTTCCTGGAAGGTTATCCGCCTAATGGGATCAATTTCCCGGGTGGAGAAGCTAACCGGCGACGCACTTTTACGTGCTACAGTTGTCGCCGTATTATGTACATTTTAGTAATCGAAGTTAAGGCCTGATCACACGATTCGATACAAATTCCACACCCGGCAGTGAACCGCGATTGTACTTGCATGACTAGTGACCAAATAGGGAAACTCTTCTAAAAGAAAACTGTCAATCAGAGATGCTGGGAAACTACAGTATATTCAGATAAGAGATAGACCGGATGTAAACAAAAGGTTCGGGTGATTTTCACGCTAACGCCGCCGTCTCGACGTAAAACAGGAGCCCTCATTGGTCAATTCGCAATTAAATGCCTATGCCGAGCGGCAGAGCAGTCGTATCAAGGCAGAGTCACATTCAGGTTCAGACGTGTTACGTATGTCGTGTGCATCATTGCAATTTGATATTTCTTTGGACGTTTTCGTTTGTTATCTTATTAAGTTGTTGAGTTTGTCGTTGTTATTGTTATACCTTGTTATTGATTGTTATTGTTATCAACTGCTTGCGCAAAATGCCCAGTAGTACAGATACTGCCGATGAAGTTGTAAACTCCTGTAGTCCACCTAGGAAACGCTCTAAAAAAAGACACCTGAGTGCAGAAATGAAAGAGGTCATTTTGAATATATATAAGATCGAGCGCGAGGAGAACGAGTCATCAACCATCAAAGAAATTGTTGTGAAAGTTTCTCACAAAGTTGGGGTGTGTCGCGCATCAGTGTTTAATGTGTTAAGACAATACAAAAAAATCACACCTTTTCTGAGCCAATGACCAGTAAACATCGCAAAAGTATTGTTAAATCATTGGATGAAGCTGATAAGCATGCGATTAGGAGGAAAGTGCATGAATTCTTCTTTAGGAATGAAATACCTACTATAGATAAAGTACTGCAGGAGGTAAATGGAGATACAACGTTGCCAAATTTCAAACGATCAACTTTCCATGCGTTACTGAAGCATTTAAATTTCAAATAGAAAAAACGGGGTCGTAATAGTTTACTACTGGATAGAGAAGAAATTGTGCTATGGAGGAGGGATTATTTAACAAAAATTGGGAAATATAGAAATCAAAACAGGAAGATTTATTACCTTGATGAAACGTGGGTAAACGCAGGACACACTACAAGTAAAGTATGGGTTGATGATTCTGTAACTTCATCCAGGAGGGCCTTTCTAGATGGACTGTCCACCGGATTAAAAAATCCAGCAGGTAAATACGAGTAATAGACAACAATCGGATGTTTTTCAAATCTTGGGAACAAGGTTCTAAACATTAATTCCATGGGGCAGATAAAAAATATTACAAGTAACAAAACTTTTATAACTTTCGATAAAATGCGTGGATGTTTTATTGTCATTTTCATTTGTTAGAACTTTTTTAAGCCATGTTTTTATGTGTTTTCGATATTTCAATAATTTTTTAATATAATCTTAAAATATGTCGAATATTATAAACTTAAAAAAAGTTACTAAGTTTTATATTGTGTACCGTTCCTAATATTTCTAATCATTTTAATTCATACTTTAAGCTTTATAAAGTTATAATTTGTTAATATTAATATTTGCGCGTATTTCAGGTTCCTGATCATTCATTTTTTAAAGGTTTATAACTTTAAATTAAATTGTGAAGCGCTGAGTAATCATACGACGTTCAATATTCTTTCTATCAATATGACTAAATAATCCCAATTACAGCAATCTGATACTCATGTCTCAATGTTTTTTTGCTGAATGTGATGAAAACATTTGAAAAAGGTTCGCTTATTGAAATAAATCTACACCAGTTAGTACTTCGATTTCCAGGTAAAGGGAAAAGGCCCATTATCTGCCATATTGGCAGTGAGGATGGATTTGTTGTTGACGGTCTGTGGTGCTTTGAGTCTAAGAAAACTGGAGATTACCACGAGGAAATGAATGGCGAATCGTTTGAACAGTGGTTTTCAAAAATTTTACCGAACTTAGAGGAAAACGCAGTAATTGTGTTGGATAATGCGCCTTATCATTCTCGAAGAATGAAGAAAGTCCCAACAACGGCTTCAAGGAGAGTTGATGTTCAAAATTGGCTCCGCTCGAAAAATATCAACTTTGAAGAAGCAATGCTGAAAGTACAATTATTAAGAATTGTCTAGGATCACAAGGCGGAATATCAAAAATACGCCATTGACGAAATGGCAGCAAGTCAAAATAAAACTGTGCTCCGTTTACCTCCATACCATTGCGAGCTCAATCCCATTGAGCTCATATGGGCAGAGGTTAAAAATTATATAGCTAAGCACAATACAACTTTTAAATTTTGTGACCTCAAAGGACTTTTCAAAGGAGCACTAGAATTAATAACAGCGCAAAAATGGGAAAACTGTATTAAGCACGTGAAAGGCAAAGTTGAAAAGAGAATGTGGGAACTGGACAATATTTTAGAGGAACAAGTCGAGCCATTCATTATTGACGTTGGTGCTTCAGGCAGTAGCGATGATGAAAGCTCATCAAGCTCATCTTTCCAATAAAAGATGTCGTTCATCAAATTCGGTAAGTTATAAGTAATTATAAAGCTACTGTATTTTTTAATTAATTATTGACATTTTTGAACCCATTTTGGCAAAACCTATTCAAGAATCTACTTTCTGACAATGTTCAACCATGCACATTTTTTTACGTTTTGAACGTTTTAATTTGGTTACATATTTACCTAGAAATCAAAAAATATACTAATCAATATTCTAAAAGTAATTTTAAGAGATATACGATTATTTTTAATTTAGGCTAATTTAAACGCCATTTTGAGATTATATTCGACTGTATTTCACCAAACATCAGGCGGCATCCGAAGCTGGAAATCGAAGCGAAAATTTTGAAACCCTTATGTATATTTACATCATTATATATTTCTTACCCCACCCCCACATGATCCTATATCCATCACCAATCGTATACACATCGAATTGTGCTAATTTACTACAAAGTTACGCAAAGCAGCATCTACTATCTAAAATATGTACTGCGTGACTCTTACTACGTCCCTGCCGAATGTTACAGCGTTCGATGATCACGTGGTCTTGTTTATGTCCGGTCTATCTCTTATCTGAATATACTGTATGCAGTTTAGATCTGACACCGAAGAGCTAACAAAAAATACAATTTCTACGGCATTTATATGATTTTCAGCACAACAGGGTTCCTTGAGTCGCTGATTAGTTTGTCTTTATGAGGGCATTTGGAGATCTCTTCAAGGGCACAATCGAGGACATTTGGGTTTTTCTGATTAATAAGTCCGAATTAGAGGCAATTGATCAATAAGAGGGCATCTGAAGGTCATTTCAAGGTCACTTCAAGGACTAAATCAAAATAAGTCTAGCAGAAATACCTTTACATTTTCTGTGCGATCACTGGATCGATGACAAAAGGATACTTTTTCATTCAATATCAGATATCTGCGCACCAAATGATCGTATAAAGACCTTAAGAACAGCATATTGAAGCTGAAGCTGAATAATGGACCTGACAAAAAAGTTGTTTAATGCTTGTGAACTGAAATGTAAGAGGCAAATAATTTGTGTGCGCTATCTGTTAGAATTGCATGAGAACCGTTGCTTCTGAAGTTTTTCGACTAAAAACCTAAAAAGTAGAATCTTGAAGCTTCAAAATGTTTTTTTGATTGTCTAGATACGACAATTCTTCACTGAAATACAGCCTGTCAAAAATCACCGAGAAATTTGGATTTTTCTTGCTCCCTTAATTTTGTTGAGTAGCGTAAGTTTTTGCCGACGTTGAGTCAAAATCAGAGACTAGTTTGTCTCTAGGAAGGTTAAAGAAAGTTAAATAACCATATCGGCAGAGCTGTTAGGTAAAAAACCTATAAAGCGTCAAAAAAAAACAATAAAATGTCACTTTGCAGACTAGGTAGTTCTTAGGGTACAAATAGTTCATTCCACGTTGGCTCGCTACGATCGCTGTGGTCCATCTATGGAGGGATGAGTCAACTACACGCATTTTTGGTTGCAGAAAGCAGGTATATGTTTTGCGAAGCCGAGTAGTTTGTAGAGAAGATGTGAAAGAAAGTTGGTTGAATAGCAAGATCGCAAGATTGATCTGCATATGTATAAAATCAGTTATGTCCAAAGTTATAAATTACGATTTTTCCCGGTCGTAATGGGCCTATACCTTGGCCTCCTAGATCACCAGATATGACACCGATGAACTTCTCCCTATGGGGGTACGCCACCATCTACCCCGGAAAATATGAAGCAAAGGATTAAGGATGCTTTTCTGAACATAAGAGAACACATGCTGAGGGATGTGCAACAGTCATTTATCCAAAGACTACGGCTGTATATTCAACATGGTGGAGATATTTTCGAGCAGTTTGTGTAGTTTAGGTCTTGAGTAGTGATAGTTGTTTGATTATGTTGTTGTTATAGTTGTTTTTCTCTATTACGCTTGAAGCTGATTTATACTGTTCTGATTGTTATTAGTTTTCACGTCAAATCTGTACTCTTAGTGGCAATATGGGACTAGCCTACTGTTTGTCTTTTGTTTCCATGGATGATGTGATTTTTTCCTTAATTTTGGCGTGTTGTTCTATTAAAAGCTTAATAACTCAAAATCTAGTGACTTCATCTGAATCAAACCTTATACCAAAAAAAAGCTTATAAAAAGCCAAATCCAAACTTGCACAAATATACAGGGTGATGCATTTGAAATTATTGAGAAAAACTTCAATTCGCGTTTTTGCTCACCCTGTATGAGCAAAAATGAAATTTCGAAAAAGTAACAAATGGGGTAAAAGCTGAGGTATCTAAGTTTTTGTTGATACAAAATTCAGCACTCCAAATTTCAAAATGGCGGATTGAGGGGTTGCCGAAGTGGACGGTTTTTCTGGACAAAACACCTTACATCTCAGTAGCGAATTACCGAAACTCCATAGTATGTTACATCAATCTTCTTCTTTTGTATTGGTTTACCTAAATATGCAATAAAATTTGAGGCATTTTATTTAAAAAATCACAACTTTGATATATGGGTCAAATTTGGGAAACTCTGTATAATTGCCAATATTTTAGAAATGTCCCCTCAAATGTCATGTATAACATGCCATAAATAGATTTCATAAAAATGTATTTGTTTATGAGTAATATTTCGTCCGCACATGGATGGGCCACCCTGTAAAAGCTTGTAAAATGTTCCTAGTCGCCAGGTCGCCACTGTAGGCAACCATACATACTCGTACAAATGAAGTGAAGTGGCACATAACTGAACGAATAATTTTGCCATCTGTTGTGTAATTTATTAATTGTCATCATATCAACAAATAAGCTAAAGTATAGTCAACGCCAAACAAAGTGGCGTGACGTCATCAAGGTGGATGTGTTGAAAAATTTACATTGTTGCCAAACTTTTTGTAAAATAATAAAATTTATTATTTACATATCTAGGTTTATAAGCAATATTAACCTCAAATGAGAACAAAAATAATAGTATAATAAAATTATAGATCTGTACTTGCATAATCATTAAGTATGACAATTATTGATCAGATGACACTATGAAACTGCCATATTTAATTGATAGCTTAAAGGTACTGAATAAAAATCCAAATGGGGTCCTCCAAATTTTATGCATGGTATTTATTTTACAGAATTCATACAGAAAAATGCATTCTAAAATTAGGTAAGCTACTGGTGTAAGCTTTTTCTGTACAATAAAGTTAGTCGGAGTTTCTTTCTTCAGCGCTGTCTGAATCTGAATCTTCATCACTCTCAAAGTTGATTATTAAAGGTTCGATGTCTGGTCGATCAAAAATTCGTTCTCTTTCATACCATTTAAAAATTTCTTGCTCAGTATGTCGAACACTATTTTTCCACATGTCTGGGGTAACCGTTTGTAGAGCCTCGTTCCACATATCCAAACAGTCTTTTTCACTGTTACCATCTCTACCAATATGTCTGTTATAGTAACCTTTTGCTATGCCCCAAATTAACTCAATAGGGTTAAATATACAATGGTAAGGAGGCAGACGAAGAACTTTGTGCCCATGTTGTTCCGCCAATTCATCAATCACGTATATTTTAGGTGGTTTGTTTCTAAAGAAGCAGTTATTTTAAGAATAGGAATAAACAAAAAAATATAAACTGTCGACCAAAATATATATAATTAAGAAGCATTATGTACCGAGCAACAATACTCAATAGTTCTGTTTTAAACATTGTGTTTAAAAATGGTATGTTTTGATTTGTCAACCAGTCTTGGATATTTTTTTTTGTCCATGCATTGTTGGGCACTTTGTTCAATATCATGCTGTGATAAGGGGCGTTATCCAGTATAATCATAGATGGACTCTCCAATTTTTCTAATAACTGATGTTGAAACCATTTCAAAAAATTGTCCTGGTTCATCTGTCCATGGTAATCTCTCAATTTTGTTTTCGAAGAAAATATCGCTTCACTACCCTCAATAAACCCATTTTCATTTCCAGCATGTAATATAATGTATCTAAAATATATTAGTTTTAAATTTTATAGTGCAAATTGTGTAAAAGTACATACCTTTTACCATCTGTTTTAATAGCTTTCACGCTTTTTTGGTTTCCATTTTGCCAAGAGCGACCTATGGTCCCATTTTGAAATATCCAAGTTTCATCGAGGAAGACAAACTGGTATAAGGCCTCAACCTTGGCTTGATTGTTTTGCCTTAGAAATTCCACCCTTTTCAAAGCTATACTTGGTAGTTCCATGAGCCCTCGTCGCGGATTGTCCTTAAGCCACTTAAATCCAAGATCTCTAAGCAACCGTCTTAAAGACGTGGCACTACCATCAAATAATGCCCTATCTCTTAATCGAGACCATAAAGTTTGTATCGTAACTTGTTCTTCTGAAACCATGTGTAATATGACATTATAATTTAGTTAACAAAGTAATGCAAATTTCTGATAAGTTATTATAATAAGATCTTACTTTTGTGATACATATTATAGATCACTTCTCGAATGGCACTTGTATCCAATGTCGCTGTGTTGGTTACACGTTTAATATAACTCCGCTTTTTCTTGGGCGATTCTAAATTTGCATCACTTTTCACACCCTCGGAAATACGACTAACTGTCCTTAAACTAATTTTTAAAGCAGCAGCAACACGCTACAAAAAATGAAATAAAATTTCACTATTATTAATATACATTACATATAATTATTAGTAACCTACCTCTTGAACAGCATTTAAAGGCAACAAAGGCCCGTTGTTGTCCCTTTCTTGCTCAAAGTAGTGCATTAACGAGGCCACGAGTTCCTTACACCGACTATTTAACTGTTTGGGCATCTTTATATACCAAAATTGCCTTTATCTACTCGTAAAATGAATAATTTTGTTTTGAAACAAACAGTTGTTGATTTACAGTATGCGGGGCCAAAGGATTTATAAAGATTTGAAATGCCACAAATTGATTCAGTGTCAAAATTAATACAAATGTCAGTTCCCAGTTTAAATAAGTTTCAAGGTGACAATGTGTCAACGCTGCGAAATCGGTTTAGTGCGTTTACATGTCGATAAGTGATTGGAGCGTTTGCAAAACATTTTATTTCGCATAATGCGTCTAAATTTATCAGAAAGCAACTTATGTGATATTTTAATAACAATGTTTATATGACTATTAACCATAATAAGAGAGTAATGACCATTTTACAGTTTATATATCACATTAATATGAAACTGCAATAGAGCAATTGTTTGTGATAGAAACTTAGGCATTAGGTCGGGGAATTTTTATCGTGATGACGTGCACGCCACTTTGTTTGGCGTTGACTATAGGTTAAGCTTCGTCGCATATTTTCGTAGTTGCCGTTTCGATGTATAGGTGGTACTTACATGCCGAAAATATAAAGTTAAAGCTGCATATATGAAATTTGAGTGAATATCTTACTGGGGACTTCAGTGCGTTATATGGTGGTGTGGTTGAGCTCGATAGGAAGACTGGCAGCATGTTTCTTTTGGAAAAAAGACCTGAGGGTTATCATTAACAATTTGGTACAGCGGAATAGCGATTAGACACCTTAACAAAAAACGACCAATCGCATATCCTGTTTTGACCGATGGCTGAGCTTGGCCAAGATTTCATTCGTTTCGGCTTCTTTACACCTCCAAGCACAGGAAATATGGTAAATCATTAAAAATTATATCTTATGTTTTACTTCACACGCCAATTGACGAAGAATTGTTGTAATCGAGAAAATAATCGAAAACGAGATGTCATCTTTTTTGATCTGTCCGCTAATTTTGGCACTATAACGTATATAACTTGGAAAATACTGATTATCTCTTGATGACACTTTCACACGAGGTTACAATTATGCACGTGGCAAAAAAACTACCTAGCTCTTGGAAATCGATCCAGTAGCGACGAAATTACGGGCAAAAACCACAAAAAATACCTTATGCAAAAATGTGATAGATGCTCCAAAAAAGTTAGTTACGTAGAAAATGCGTTCCTTTTTTCTCCTGTACATTTTTGTACGTATTGGCTTTATACAGGGTTTCCAATAAGTACCACGATAAACTTAAGGAGAAGATAGGCTTTGGACAGAACTAACAACATGCTAAATAGTACAAAGCTACATTTTTATTACCTGCTCCTAATATGATTTTATGAAAGCTGAGGAAAAAATATCAGAATGTTATAAATCCCAAAATAGTCCTTATTTGATCATGGTTCCTTAATATCTTTTAACTACATTGCATTTGTATATGATAAAGCAACTATCTAGAAGTATTTTATAGAAAAAATGAAGTATAACCTTATTTGTACAAGCAGCTAAAGACCACAGATGAAAAGGTTTTTTTTTAAATTTATGAAAACAAAACTTGGTTGAATGATGATATCGGATCTTCGGCTGTCCGTATTCCCAATTACAATTTTATACATGCGGACAGAATCGGTAGAGGGGGACGTGTCGGCTTCTTTCTAAAAGAACACATACAATTCAAGTTGCTCCGTACAAATATTGATCCCCTTTTGGAAGAGCAATGGATCAGTTTCAGATTCGATGGCAAAACGTATACCTTCGGTGCATTGTATCGACCTCCTTGTTGCAATGTTCTGCAAACATTTGACAGTATAGAAAATACCTTATCTATATTATTACCATCTGCGGATGTTATTGTAATTCTAGGTGATCTCAATATAAATTTATTGATTAATTCATCGGCTACGGATATTATGCTAAATTTTTTAGAATCTTTCAATTTGAAGCAGGTAGTAGATGCTGCCACGAGAGTTACAAGCCACTCACAAACATTGATAGATGTTATTATCTGCTCAGATGGAGAAAATGTAAGAAACTGCAATGTTGTACCAGTTCATGAGTTATCTGATCATTCAGCTTGTTTGTCACCTCCATAAAACGTTAAGCAACCGGACGCAAAAGTTCGACTCATTAGGATGATATTTTTCAATTAAACAGCGTTAACGACATGGTAAATTTTTTAAATAGCGACATACTAAATTTATTTGATAATTGTGCACCTATGAGAACACTTAGAGTTACTAAGCCACCAGCTCCTTGGCTAACATACAATATTAAAATGATCAATAAAGCTAGAGATAAAGCATATCTAAGGTTTAAAAGAAGTAAGTCAACTGCCCACTGGAACTATTATAAAGAACTCCGTAATTACGCTGCTGCTGCTCTGCGGAGAGAGAAAAAGGCTTATATGGAATATATCCTATCTGGGAGGTACAGTAAAGCAATATGGAGTTCTCTTAGGAAACTTAATATAATTAAGTCCTCTATAAATACTCTTCCAGATAGCTTCAATGACGCAGATGAAATAACTTCACATTTCTCAAATATTCCGATCATAACAAGACACAAAAGCAATTAGAACTACTGAACAAATATCAAAACAATAAGTTTCCCAAGTCATTCTGTTTCCAAAAGGTTGCTAAAGAATCTGTTGCGAAGAGTTTCTCATTTATTAAAACTAATGCTGTAGGGGCTGATGGAATCTCACTCATTATGATAAAATACATTTTCACTTTGCTGTTAGACCATATTACATTTATAATCAATCACGCAATATCAAAATCCTGTTTCCCTGATGCTTGGAAGCAGGCTATCATCATACCTATTCCTAAAGTAGCGATTCCCACGTCTGTAACGCAACTTAGACCAGTCAGTTTACTTCCCGCATTTTCGAAGCTTTTGGAACGGGAAATGAAGATAGGTACAAATATCACAGTATATTTTCAGTAATGAAATAGTTCCATCAATGCAGTCTGGATTCAGGGAAAACCATAGTACAACAACTGCTCTAGCCAATGTCACTGATGATGTTATAAGAGGCCTTGACCAAGGAAATATCACTTGTTTAGTTCTGCTGGATTACACAAAAGCTTTCGATATGATAGACCCTGAAATTCTGCTACTTAAGCTGTCTTACTATGGTTTTACTGATGCTGCAGTCAATTTGATAAGCTGCTATTCGTCAAATAGAAATCAAAAGGTCTTAACAGCTTCGAAAATGTCACAGTCAACTGCTATAAGTTTTGGTGTTCCTCAAGGTTCCATACTGGGACCTTTACTTTTCTCTCTATATATATCGGTTTTCCATCAATATGTCCATAATTGCACAATCCATCACTATGCTGATGATACTCAAATTTATTTTAGTTTCCAACACAAAGATTTTAAAATTGCAGAAGCATTGCTCAACGAAGACTTAACAAGGCTAGTAGACATCTCGTGCTCGCATAACCTAAAAATTAATCCATCTAAATCTTCAGTTATGGTTTTCGGCTCAAAAAACAAAAGAACATTGATCGAAACGGAAATTAACCTTAAAATCTATGATTGCCGGCTTTCTATAATGAATAAGTGTAAAAACCTGGGACTCTGGAGTGACACAGAACTAAAATACAAAAAACACGTAAATTCGTTATGTAGTGCATCATACTGCATTTTGAAACAGTTTTATCCACATGGGCAAATAATATCTACTTCAGTAAAGCTGAAACTGTGTGAAACATTAATTATATCAAAGATCAGTTATTGTGACAGTATATATGGCGCAACTCTATCATATAGTGAACAAAGCAAATTACAGCGTATTCAGAATTCGTGCATCAGATTTTCTTGCGGAATACGAAAGTTTGATCATATGTCTCATAAATTTAAGGAACTTGGTATTTTGCAGATTAAAGGCATGCAAAAGCTTCACTTATTGACACTCACACATAAGGTCTTAGCTACCTAACAACCACAATATTTGCATAATAAGTTAACACGATGTAGTGACATAAATCAACTGAATACAAGGAATAGGAATATGTTAGTGATACCCTTACATTCTAAGGCTGTCTACAAAACATCATTCAGCTACAATGTTATTAAATTATATAATGATCTGCCTGTTACATTCCAAAACTATACGTTATTTAATTTTAAAAAGAGGCTTAAACTAAAACTACAAGTCGAGGTCTGATGATGAGTACAAAATGCTAGAAATATGGACTATTCTTGTAATTGTTCTGTGTTGTTAATTATTTAGTAATTATTGAGAATTATGGATACATTTTTGTTGGTAGAATGTTTTATTATATATATATATTTTTTTTTTGTTAATGTTAAGGTTAAGTTGAAAAACGCTAATCTTAGCGACACTTCGCCTTTTTTGTAGTTTTACTTAGCTACGAAATTAAGCCCATTTATTATTATTATTATTATTATTATTATTATTATTATATCTCAAAAGCGGTTACACATTTATATAGATAAGTTTTTGTTATTTGGGAGGCCAGTTAAAAGCCTATCTTCTCATTAAGTCTGTCGTGGTACCTATACAAAAACGTAATTTAATATTTTAATCAACAAAATATATTTTTTTCGATTTCAAAAAGTATAATATTCAATATCCTGTATCTGGAAAGGGAGCATTTAGGACCGATGTTTATATGAACTTTGCCTGTTATTTTTTTACCTACTTTATGCCCTCAAAGCGTTGCAACCTTTTCTGTATCATCCTGTATAAACTTTTGAGTAAGTTTCAACTTTGGCCAGATACTTTCTTATCAACCTGTATATTGATTCTTCCAAATCTGTTATTATTGTGATGTTAGTTGATTTCTTGAAAATAGAGGAATCTACTACATGAAATTTTTCGTAATCGCAAAATAGCGTACTTCAGCAATGACACAATTTAATTTCATAACAAAGGTGACGTCGACGACAGAACTATTTCATTTTTATATTCATCTGGCTGAAAAACAACTTATGCAAACAAAATAAAGTCATTTTCTTTGTGCTATCTTAATTGTTATTCAGCGGTTGAATTGAAAAAAGTATGTCAGCCATATAACCAGACGGTGAGCCGTGGAAAACGAAGGACTATCCAGCGCACGTAATGTTCAAGTGTAAGTTCAAAGAAAATGACCGTAAATTGATACGCGAGGAATAGTACGGTAAAACTGTATAGATCAACGAATAGATTACAGAAAAGGTGATATTGTTACGCATCACTGTAGTCAACTGACATTTGCGCCACGCCAAAACAGACGTTTAAATTCGCGCGCTTTTGGGTCATGCTCATTTTTGTTTTGACTTGGAGTAAATGAGGTTTAAATAAATAAGTTTAAGTTACCACAAATGCTGTGTATTCTATCTTCCTAAACAAATAAGTAAATAATAAATAGCGTTTATTACCCAACAGTTAAGGAAACCATTTACGGAACAAGCCTAAGAAAAGATAAACCAAACTAACAAAAATAGGAAACACAAAAAGCAGGCGATTCATCCAACAGGAAAACAAACAAGAAAAAGAAGCAAAAAACATATTTCACTCAAATGAAAAACATATAATAAATTGTTTGAGTAATTCCTAGCTACTCCCAGAATGATTTTCAAACCGTATATCACAAAAATTAAATATGGTATAGAAAGTTTCACACATTGTATATATGGGTGCTTTCAAAAATAAGTTTGTGTGCGCCGTGTCACAATAAAAGGTTTTAACAGTGCGAGTTTGAATAGATGGGACATTGAAGTTTTGTTGATCCACAATCTTAATAATATCAATTTTGTGCAGCAGTTTATGCAGGAAAAAAATTGACGCGCGCATCTTTCTCACATCTAAAGGCTGCATTTGAAACCTAGTCAATGAAAAAGTTTCAGATATACCCTGCTCAGGATATATGAGCCTCTTCCCACTTCAGTTGGGCCAACTATTGAAACCTTAGTTTTTTTCTTATCAAAAACAAATAATAAAAATGCAGCAGGGTGTTATAGGTTTAAAATATTGACAATGAATATTTTGACAATATATAGTAGAAAACACTTTATCACTCCCTAATCAAATTTGTAGCATAAAAATAACACATGTTGCAATTACAGCATATCAACCTATTTTCATTTCAATGCAAAATAAGTCTATAGGTGGCTGTAAAAAATATAAGCCATGACAATTGTTTTTATTAATCACAGCTGTCAGAATACGTTTAAAATAGTTTTCAAAATGGGTAGAGGAAAGGTTATTGGTGAGAAAATTCGGTTACTGATAATTAATTTTTTTAATTCTGGGAAATCAAACTCAGAAATTGCAACTTTGTTAGACTTATCGCGGTAAAGTGTGAGAAATATTGTTAGAAGATATAACGTAACTGGTTCAGTTAATATTAAGCCACGATATGTGAAAAAAAGTAATATCACAAATGCCGACCGAAGAGCATTAAGAAGAATAATCGTGAAAAATAGGCACACATTATTTACAATTAAGTGCTCTGTGGAGTGACGCTGTTGGAAGGAGAATTTCGGAGAGGAGAAATTCGCAACAGAAATGAAACATTCCATGTTGACTGTCTGAAGAGAAAAGTGAAATTTCCAGTATCCATTATGGTCTGGAGCAGTATGTCATCAAAACGAGTAAGAAAACTTAATTTTATTGATGGAAATGTGGATACAAACAAATATTTGGCAATTTTAGAAGAATCGCTTTTACCAGTAATGGAAGAATGTTTGACATCCGGCCAAGATTTTGTGTTTCAGCAAGATGGTACAGCGTGCCATACCACAAAAAAGACTATAAAATGGATGGAAGAAAATAATGTACCACTTTTGAAATGGGTTTCTAGCAGTCCAGATCTCTCACCTATTGAAACTTGGTGGCACGAGATGAAAAAGGTTCTACGACAACCTCCTGCTCGTACAATCATCGAACAAGTAGCAGTTGTAGGTTAGGTTAGGTTTTTTGTGGGTGCATCAATAAGGATCCTCCACTGCTACTCTTTGGTCTATTGTGGCACACATCTATTTATATTTCCACCAGTAGCTCCGACCTCCTGAGGAAGTCGATCAACTTGTTTGAAATATCCTTCAGGTCTTCTGCTCGGAGTACTACGTCTCCAAGTATGTTGTACCTGATTCTGGCAATTGCACAATACATGCCTGACCGTTTCATCTCCCTCCATGCACTCAGCGTCTTCCGTCAAGCCCAGTCAGGTCATGTGGTGACGCAATTTGCAATGACCAGTGTACAGTTCTACTAGAGCTTTGAGGCTATTCCTGTACAGCTGTAGAAAAGAGTCTGTTACCTTCTTTGTCAGTATTGGTATAGTTGCCTTAGCATGGGTTAACCCAGCTAAACCCCCTAGTATTGTTATTTCTGTCCATCTCTGCAGAGGTTATTTGTTTATCCGTATTGTATGCGATCCCAATCGCTGGCTCAGGCCCTATGAAGGGTGTGCTAGCCCCACTCTTTGCCAGAGTGTCAGCTGTCTGGTTTCCCTCTAGATCTGTGTGTCTCGGTACCCATATGAGACGGACTTCATTTGCCTCCCCCATGTCACCGAGAGCTTCTTTGCAATTCCACACTACTTTCGATGTCGATTAGGTGGAGTCAAGTGCTCTAAGTGCGGCTTGACTATCCGATAAAATAATTATAGTTCTGTGCCTCAGTTGTCGTTCTGGTACCCAGTTCTGTAGCATATAGCTCTACCTGGAAGATCAATGCCCAGGTTCCTAGGCTAACAGATTTTTCAATCTTTCGCTTCGGTACGAAGATACCAGCTCCAACATCTACCTCGGTCTTGGAGCCACCTGTGTATGCACGGATATCTTTCCTTGTCAGGTTAACTTGGTGTTCCCACTCATCCCTGTGTGGAATTGTCACTGAGCAGGGTTTAGCATATATTGTTATCTTTGGCATTATCTCAAAAGGCATTCCCAGAGCGTGGTGGCTTTGTAAGTCCACCAGCAAATTTATCTCCTCCATTATACCATTTGCCACATGATGTAGTCTATAAGATGTCCTTCTTTCCTCGCCTTCCAGGTATATGTGCAAGAGGGTAAATTAAGAAGGACCTTCATAGCTGCAGTTGGTGTGGTACGAAAAGCACCAATGATCAACATACAAGCTTCTCTCTGTACTGCGCTCACCAAGCTACAGATCCATAGATTATCATAGGTATAATAACCATGGTATTAAACCAACACATTTGCTTGGGCTTCATTCTCCAGTTCTTTCCACAAGCCCTTTGGCAGTTCCATAGCGAGATCCTTGCCTTCTTAAAGATGCGAATTCCAGTTTAGTGTTTTATCTAAGATTATTCCTAGATATTTCGCCTCTTTTGCAAACGGTTAGCAGTTGTAAATTGGGTTCTAAATTATGCTGATAGAGCAAAAATACAGGCAGAGCTTTGTCATTCAGAATTTTATAGGATCACTTATATAAGTGATGTATACCGATCTCTACTTAACGGTTTTACACAATTTTTTGTTTTTTACTTCGCAGATACGCATAAAAATGCATTTCCGCCGTCAATGTATGTCACTATTGTCCTAATTGCTGATCTTCAATTACGAGGGATGTCTTTAAGTTTTGCATATACAAACATAGTAGGCCTCGCAGATCGAACGTCAGTACTGAATCTTAACCTCACTCTTTAGTAAACTTAAATTCAAAGTTTCAAAACAATAGGTGCAGTGTTCTCACTACAGTGAATGTTTAAGTGTCACCAAGTCATTAGAAAAATTCGGCAACGAAGCGCCACATCAGTCGACAATTTCCCGTTGGTATGGAGAATTCAAACGTGAACGGGTGAGTCTTAGCGACGATCCCAGGGTGGGTGCACCAAAAACGGCAGTCACCCAGGAAAACGTCGATGCTGTGCGCAAACTCATCCTTGAAGACATATCGCGAGATTGAGACGTCCTTGAAGATCTCAAAGACCTCAATTCAAAAAATTTTACATGAAGAACTAGGAGTAAGAAAATTAGTTTCTCGTTGGATACCCCACCTGTTGACTGACGAGCAGAAAGCAGTCAGGGTTGATTGGTGTCAAAAAACGCTTGACTGTTTCAATTCCGGAAACTCAAAAAATGTGTACAGCATTGTTAGTGGTGATGAATCGTGGATTTACACTTATGAACCAGAAAATAAACGACAGTCGGCTGTTTGGGTGTTCCAAGTTGAAGAAAAGCCAACAAAAGTCATCCGTTCTCGAAGTGTTTCGAAAAAGATGGTCGCGACATTTGTGTCAAAAGCGGGTCATATTGCAACAATTCCTCTTAATGAGCAAAGAACTGTTACTGCGGATTGGTATACCACCATTTGTTTGCCAAAAGTCATCACCGAGCTTCGAAAAATCAACCCCGAAAGAAGAATCATCCTCCACCAAGACAGTGCAAGCTCGCACACATCCCAAAAAACAAGGCAGTATTTAACGGAAGAAAATGTGGAATTATTGGACCATCCTCCATATAGTCCCGATCTAAGTCCTAACGATTTCTTTACTTTCCCGAAAATTAAAAACAGACTGCATGGTCAAAGGTTCCAGTCACCAGCAGAAACAATTGACGCATTCAAAAATGCCGTTTTGGATCTGCCAGCCAACGAGTGGAATAAGTGCTTTGAAAATTGGTTCAAGCGCATGCAGATGTGTATTAATCTTCGTGGAGAATAGTTCGAAAAACAATAAAGTCATTTAAAACTACCTGCCGTGTTGTTTTATATCCATATGCAAAACTTAAGAGACATCCCTCGTACAACTGGTTCCGAAAAATAGTTTTTTTAACGGCTCCATGATTGGGATTTCCCCAATATGCTTGCAAGAATTCAGACATAGGACCTTCGCCTGGAATATTGTGAAGTATCCCAAAGACGAAGTGATACACTTATCCTTGGTCCGTAAAACCCAGGCACCAGATCCCTCCATGGCTGTGGAACCGTCTGTGAAATAAACTACCCCGTTTCACTCAGTGATCTGCCGGCCTTTTGAATTCATCCCGTCTCTTGTAGGATGTTTTCTCTAATCGAAAAGAAAATATGCTCAGCGCCTGTGTTCGTTCAGCCTCCAATACTATTATGCCTATCTACTAGAGGTTTTCCAGAGTTCTTCTAACATTTCGCAGTTCAATAATTCTATCAACAATACATCAGTTGTGATGCTCAGAATCTTTCTGTTAACATTTTTATTATTATTATTTTTTCTTCCAAATTGACTGTATTAGAAAGGAAGAAGAAATATGATATCAAGGTTAGAATCAGCGAATGATCGCTGATGGTTACGAAATGTGTTCTGTCGACAGGAATGAGCAAATGGGAGCGAATTGTTTCAATTGTGTTTTGTAAGAGAAAAAACATCCGTTGTGTTCTTTAACAAAACTAAATAGTGAGAATTCTTGGGAAAATGAGTTGCAAGAATTCATGGCAATAGCAATTCGCATTCATGAACAATTTTTTTTATGATCACAATATCACCATTCGTGTTCATCCATTATATCAAAGCCAGAAGCCTTATGATGGCAAAAATCTAAGTAGTTTTTTTTAATTTTTTCCAACGAATGTTTCCCCGTATCACGATGAAACACATAGGTGTTGCATACGAAGGGCCCCCATGATTACCCTTTTATCACTGAGGAAATGCAACAGAAAATTCAAGTTTTACAAAACCATTGTATGAGGTTTTGTTTCAATGAGATAAACAGACGCGAACACATTACTGGGTATTATGTAAGGGAAAATCTTTTAAAGTTCAAATATCGCTCGTTACTTCTCTATGCTGTTCTACTATTTAGGGTTTTAAAATATAAATCTCCGAAATATCTTTTTGACACATCAGAGAAAAGATCTTCACTCCATCAACTGTTCCTCCGTAATGAATATTGTTATAATATACCAGCCCACACTACCTCAAAATTTAAAAAATGTTTCTATTACATAGCTCCCAGTATACTAAATGATTACCCAAGTTTCTTTAAATTAACGTCCATTCACAGCTTCAAAAGAGAATTCAAAAGAATGCTATTACAGTTACAATTTAATGAATCCACAAGTGGCTGAATAAATCTCATTATTAATCTTATTATATTTTAAAGTTTTGTTAGCATTATTATAGTCAACCAAATATCCTTTATGTAATGTATATGATATACCCTAGTAAGATATAGTAATGCACTTAATCAATTTACCTTAGCTATTCAGGCGGAGGTGAAAAATGGCTATGCCAATCCCCAGCCCTTTGGAGTATTATTTTTTTTTGTGTTATATTATTTGCTCGTATTTTGATTCTATTATGTATTAATACTCCAATAAACATTATTATTATTATTATTATTATTATTATGATTAACATTAAATTTCTATTTCGGTTTTTGACTTATGGAGGAGCGAAGGAGTGATCGCTGCGTTTCGTTGAATCACATCAGAGCCAAACATTGGTAGCTGACGCGTCATGACGTTTAGGCAACACGTACAGCTACGCAACGAGTACACAACAAGTTAGGGATGTACCGATCCACGGAAAATATATCATGTATCAATTCGTATCGTTTTAGGGGGTATCGTACTCTAAAATATCGGAATAAAAATATCGGTATCGCAAGTATCGAAACCTTACGATACGGAACTCACACTGCCGAAAATCGAAGATGTTTTTTCTACAACCCTCAAAATAATATTTACTTCTTTCAGCCGTATGACTAGATTGTCAAATACATTCACTAATAAAAATATACTAAGTGACATATAAATCCGAACACCCAGTTTAAATGGTTTTATTTTAATAAAATTTTGTATAAGTACTTAATGAAGCATAATAAGTAAATGATAAAAATTTCAAAATGATTGCGCTGCTTTAAAGCCCTTTGACCTTTAATAATGTGTGGATGCACCCTGATGTGCTACGCATTCTCCAACGCGCCTAGGCATGCTTCTGATCAGGTGGTCAATGTCCTCCTGTGGTATCTCATTCCAGGCAACCACCAACTCCTCTCGAAGTGCTTCTAGAGTCTGAGGAGGACGTTGCAAATTGAGCAATCTCCTACCCATCATATCCCACACGTGCTCAATTGGGGATAAGTCGGGAGATCTTGGTGGCCATGGTAACAATGTGACATCATTATGTTGAAAGAAGTCTATTGTGACTCTTGCAACATGTGGTCGGGCATTATCTTGTTGGAAAGTTGGATCTGCCAGGGTGTCAAGATAGGGTAAAAGATGGGGTTCTAGAACTTCGTGGATATAACGCTGCGCGTTCATGTTACCTCTGATGAAGATTAAAGGGGACCTGGAACCATAAGCTATAGCACCCCAAACCATAACTCCAACAGTGTGATGAACATGTCTTTCAACAAAAAACTGTGGATTCCTCCTTTCACCACGTCGCCTTCTAACCCTGGCACGACCATCATGCATGCCTAAACAAAATCGAGACTCCTCACTAAAGACAATACTGTTCCATTCCTGATCCCAGAGTGACCGTTGTCTGCACCACTCAAGGCGATCACGTCGGTGTTCTCGAGTTAAAGGGAGGACCCAGTGTGGCCGGTATGAAAAGAAGCCAAAACTTCTCATTCGTCGGTAAACACTTCGCATGCCAATAGGTCTTCCGTGTTCTGCAAACCATTCATTTGCAATGGACCTGGTAGTAGAGAAACGGTCCCTTAAGGCCAATAATCTTAGGCGGCGATCTTCACGGTCTGTTGTTCTACGGCGGCGTCCAGTGCCCCTTGCTCTTTGCGTACGGCCTTCTCGAAGTCATGCCTGACAACACCTAACCACAGTGTCTACACTTCTTTGCACAATAACTGCAATTGCCCGAAAAGAAAGTCCCACTATACGGCCCCTATCAAACTCACTAAGTTGACGAAATCGTACAGGTCTCCGTACTCTAGTCATCGTAACCGATCGTAAAGGATGTCAAGAACCAAAATCCGCCAACGTTGATTCTTTACTGCGGCTGAAATATTCATTTTTAGAGCGTTAGTGAATTAAAAAAAAGCAATATAAAAACCGGAATGTCACTTAGTATAGGTAAACCTCACAATTGAATAAGTTGGATCTCCCACCTAAATTCGATTTTACAAAATATCTCCACAAATCACTTCTTACAGGAGGCATCATTATCACAATAATGTTTTGTTTTAAACTATAATGTGTAATACTCCCCGAAACCGAATCCAGCAGGATTGCCAGGTCGTTTAGATCAGTTTTGCCGGTCGAAATGTGAAAATCCCCTAAGTTCAGGACTTGTTAAAAAAACCCTCAAAAAGTCCCATTTATATTTTGTTACAGTAGGTTGGGAATTCTTGGATCGTAACATATTTTTTTAACGACATATTTTTGGTATATCGCTAAATGCATAAAAGTATTTGAATCGAATCGAGAGACAAATAAATACATAACAAGTACATTATGTAATGTCATTAATAAAATGTTTCATGATAATACGAGTACATCCCCAGTAAAATATGATTCCCCAAAATAAATCCCCAAAAACAAATATCAAAAAAAATTCACCATTGAAATAAAATCCTCCTGATTTTTGAGGAAAATCCCCTGATAGGCCAACCCTGGAATCTAAAATAAATTATGTGAGGTCCTAAAGTGAGTAGCACTAGCGGAAGGAGACAAAGAAAAAAAGTAATCTGAAGTTAGCCACTTTTTCTGACACAGTCCGTATCAAAAGATAACGATACTCTTGAAATGTATCGATACACCCAAGTATCGTAAGTAAAAATATCGATCCAAAATATCTGGTACCGGGAGCAAAAGGATCGATACTTCTAAATATCGGACATCTTGTACAAAAACCTACATAATGTGAAAAAACCGACATAATGTCAATTTTCAAGATACTTAATGCCCCTGCCGGTCCTGTGGGGATACCACTGCCCTCTCTGGCATCCCCCTGCGGATGCCCACGAACTTAACTTACCCAGTAAGTTCCCATATACGTAGAAATTAAATGTGCCTAAACATTTTGTTTCGGGAAATATTTGGAATATGGTACGAGCCCCTTCCCACTTCAGTTGGCTCGCTTCAAGATTTGTATCAAAGTATGCCTTTATAAACTAAACATGACGAAACTATTTACTTCTAAAACAATTTATTTTCTCAAAAACATTTTAGATACACTCTAGTCGTAAAAAATACATAATTGAAATCATTAGAGCTATAACTAATAGAACATCTGAACAAATAAACAATGTGCGAATAAATGCGCGAAGTTAACAAAGCAACAATTGAAAGATTACACCACCTTTATTTTTTATTACGGCTGAAATTTTTTAGGGCATAGTGTTAACCAAGTTTTGGCAAAAATTTGGTGTAAAACAATCCCATATTTCTTTTTCATCTCGTGCCACAAAGTTTCAATAGGCGACAGATCTGGACTGCTAGAAACCCATTTAAAAAGTGGTATATTATTTTCTGCCATCCATTTTATAGCCTTTTTTGAGGTATGGCACGCTGCACCATCTTGCTGAAACACAAAATCTTGGCCGGATGTCAAACATTCTTCCATCACTGGTAAAAGCGATTCTTCTAAAATTGCCAAATATTTGTTTGTATCCACATTTCCATCAATAAAATGAAGTCTTCCTACTCCTTTTGATGACATACTGCCCCAGACCATAATGGATGTTGGAAATTTCACTTTTCTCTTCAGACAGTCAACATGGAATGCTTAATTTTTTTGCGAATAACTCTACTGCGACTGTCACCAACACAAACTTCGAATCGGGCCTCTTCACTTCATTGTATTGCACACCATTGTTGAGGTATACATTGTCTATGTTCTTTAGCCCATCTAAGCCGATTTTTCTTTTGCAGTGGAGTTAATAGTGGCTTTTCTTTGGCCTATAAACAAGTTGTGCAACTTTAGAGTTTTTACTTCACTTTTTTTTATGAGAAAACTTACCTTGCAAGTGCTAAATCCCAGTTTGTGGGCCTCTCTCTGAGTTGGGTACCTAGAAATTCTCCATCCCACAGCGTCACTCCACAGAGTACTTAATTGTAAATAATTGGCACGCCTGTTTTTCACGATTATTCTTCTTAATGCTCTTCGGTCGGCATTTGTGATATTACTTTTTTTCACATATCGTGGCTTAATATTAACTGAACCAGTTACGTTATATCTTCTAACAATATTTCTCACACTGTACCGCGATAAGTCTAACAAAGTTGCAATTTCTGAGTTTGATTTCCCAGAATTAAAAAATTCTATTATCAGTAACCGAATTTACTCACTAATAACATTTCCTCTACCCATTTTGAAAACCTTAACTACCCAAAACTATTTTAAACGTATTCTGACAGCTGTGATTAATAAAAACAATTGTCATGGCTATTATTTTTCACAGCCACCTATGCGTTATAGACTTATTTTGCATTGAAATGAAAATAGGTTAATATGCTGTAATTGCAACACGTGTTATTTTTATGCTGCAAATTTGATTAGGGAAAAAAAGTTATCTGAACTACCACCCAAGTTAAAGAATAGCAACACTGTGAACGCATATTTTAATAGCGCCCCAAATCTGGCTAAAAGTCAACTTCAAATTGATATGCTTAGAAAATACGATACCCATGTAATGCAAGCTCATGAAGATTCTTTTAGATTCACAACAGTTAGTTCCCACGCTGTGTTCAAATTTCTTAATAAAATTAAAAGCAATGCTGTAGGCTCGGATAATATTTCGTTACGTATGTTACTATTAGTTTCCTCTGACTTGATAGAGTATATCACGTTTATCTAAATTTCTCAATCACATCTGGAACATTTCCTCTTGCATGGAAGCATGCTTTGGTGAGGCCAATACCTAAATGTAACTCACCTGATGAGCTCTCTGACCTAAGACCGATTAGTATTCTGCCTACCCTATCAAAACTCCTAGAACTCATCATCAAAGACCAAATGCTTACCTATGCTATTCAAAATAATATTATTACTAGCTTCCAGTCAGGTTTTCGTCCTCATCATAGCACCTCCACGGCTTTAATGAAGATTACGGATGATCTTATTAGAGCAACTGATCAAGGTAATTGCACTTGTCTTGTGTTACTCGACTTCAGCAAAGCTTTCGACACCTTAGACCACAACACGCTTCTCACAAAATTGATATACTTCGGTTTTTCTTATAACTCGGTTCTACTTCTTGAGAGCTACTTAAAAAATCGCACTCAGAGTACAGTTATAGAGGATAATTACTCTTCTTCGTTGAATAAGGTTTTCGGTGTTCCACAAGGTTCGGTCTTGGGTCCACTCCTTTTCAGCTTATGCACAAGTGACTTTCATGATTTTGTTAATTTTTCTCAGTTACATCAGTATGCCGACGATACCCAGATATATATATATATCGTTCTCCGCATCCAAAGCTGTTACTGCACAGATTGAACTGAATAAAGATTTAAAATCTCTATATAACATATCTATAGCACATAATTCACAGCTAAATCCGAAGAAATCACAAGTCGTGACTTTTGGCAATAAAAGTAAAAGACCTAATCTGCATGGCACATTTTCAGTTACTATAAATGATGTATCTTTGCCAATAATCAGTAAAAACAAAAATCTTGGCATATGGCTGGACTCTGATCTAAGATATACTAAACATGTTAGCCACTTGTGCCAAGTCTCCTATAACGTGTTAAGACAACTTTATCCCAGCAGGAGTATATTATCAAAATTCATGAAGGTCAAACTATGTGAAGCTTTGATTTTGTCTAAACTGGCTTACTGTGACTGCATATATGGACCTGCCTTTTGCAAACAGATATTCTACGCATTCAGCGAATTCAAAATTCTTGCATCAGGTTTGCATATGGTATCCGAAAGTATGACCACATCAGTGAGAACCTTATGGATTCTG
This sequence comes from Acanthoscelides obtectus, assembly GCA_963669975.1. Taxonomy (NCBI): domain Eukaryota; kingdom Metazoa; phylum Arthropoda; class Insecta; order Coleoptera; family Chrysomelidae; genus Acanthoscelides; species Acanthoscelides obtectus. The sequence continues at coordinate 14,929,336 of CAVLJG010000003.1, forward strand.
GTTGGCTTACCATGATTAACATAAGAAAACTTCATTTTCTCACATCAGTACACAAGATCGTTACTAGTGGAACACCTACTTATCTATACAATAAACTTACCAGACTGCCTGATAATAAAGTAACTCGCAATAAACATCTTTTGGTTATTCCTAAACATTCAACAGCTCTGTTTAAGCGCAGCTTTTCATACAATGCTGCGAAACTGTATAACAGCTTGGCAGTAGATCTCAAGAATCTGAGCCTCCGCAATTTTAAAAAAAGATTGAAAGCTGATCTCCTGCACGACCAAGGGCCTAAAGTATAAGCAAACCTAACTACGTTTTAAAGGATAATGTCCCAGTATGTTTCTTTTTAAGTCGCCTTGTTCTTTTTTGCATGAATTGTGCTCTCATAAAAACTGCATTGGTCATAAAAACTGCATTGGCCATGCTCTCGTATATTCTGTTTTGTATTGCATATTATCTTTTTTTTATATATACAGGGTGACTTTGAAGTTGAGTCATTAATTTTCAGATAATGATTGTAGAAGGAAGATAAACCAAAATATGTGTGTAAAAATAAAAAAAAATAAAAAAAAAATGTTACCTTGTTTAATAAAGTATCCTCCCGACAAGTATTTCAGTGCGGACCTGTATTTGATCGTGCGGTCTTGGAGCAGCATGCCCTCACCTGTGAGGTCTTAAGTCACCTGATTCACGAGCCTTTTGTACTACATTAACAAAGGCACGAGGGGTTGGTTGCACTCGATTGGGAAACCGATTCGCATAAATCCGTGATGCATCCGGGAGCATTTTGTAAACACTGCCCCCCCGTAAATAAGAATCATGTCCACAAGTTCAGCATTTTCGTAAACATGTGCCATTTTTGATTTCGTTTGAACCACGCAACACACTATTATTCACTTACGCGTTATCGACTGACGAAAAACATCGTGATAAACGTTTCAAATTCTTTCGCTTTTTTGTTTCCGATGCGATGAACCGGTCAGGCGGATTATATCCGTTGTCGTCAAACACGAGCATATAATAGGCAGGGCGGTACTCAAACTTCCAAAGGGCTATAACTTTGTTACTTTAATTTTACCAGAAAAATGGTAAAGGAAAAAAACATTTCTTTTGATCAGATCTACTCACTGTTAAAATAAATGACTCAACTTCGAAGTCACCCTGTATATATATTTTGTATGAGTGTTATTTTTTTGTGGGTTTAGTTGAAAAGCTGCTTAGGCTGAACTACGCCTTTCATCATTTTATCTTTAATTTTTTTTTTATCCTCAAGTTATTTATAATAACGAATAAAGACCATTTATTATTATTATTATTATTATAAAGTTGGTGTTTTCTACTATATATTATCAAACTATTCATTGTTAATATTTTAAACCTATAACCATCTACATTTTTATTATTTGTGTTTGATGAGAAAAAAACTAAGATTTCAATATTTGGGCCAACTGAAGTGGGAAGGGGCTCGTATAATAGTACCTGAGAAAATAACCTTCATAGTTCATAGAACCTATTTAGATTCCCTTGAAGGAAATGCAGACGAAGCGTCATGTCATTACCGTCGAATTGTGCTTATTTGCATTCAAATGCAGTTTGTGTCATCAACCGTACTTTAAATGCAAGTATGGTATCGAAACTCAATCACTTCCTATGTATACAGGAAACAAATGCTAGTAAAATGCTGAGTTATTCTGTCGCCGACCTTTTTCGTAATAAATTACTCACTGAACAAAGTATCTCAATGAATCGTCATTTGGCGAATCGTTTGAATAGAAAAAAGTCTACAAACTTACAATTAAAATGTCCATAACATTAGAAACAATGTTACTATTTTCGGGACCATTTTGTCTTAAAATTTCGGAAATGAGATAGTATGGTTTTTGGATGCTATAGTCAACGCCAAACAAAGTGGCGTGCACGTCATCAAGGTGGGTGTGTTGAAAAATTTACATTGTTGCCAAACTTTTTGTAAAATAATAAAACTTATTATTTACATATCTAGGTTTATAAGCAATATTAACCTCAAATGAGAACAAAAATAATAGTATAATAAAATTATAGATCTGTACTTGCATAATCATTAAGTATGGCAATTATTGATCAGATGACACTATGAAACTACCATATTTAATTGATAGCTTAAAGGTACTGAATAAAAATCCAAATGGGGTCCTCCAAATTTTATGCATGGTATTTATTTCACAGAATTCATACAGAAAAATGCATTCTAAAATTAGGTAAGCTACTGGTGTAAGCTTTTTCTGTACAATAAAGTTAGTCGGAGTTTCTTTCTTCAGCGCTGTCTGAATCTGAATCTTCATCACTCTCAAAGTTAATTATTAAAGGTTCGATAAACCCATTTTCATTTCCAGCATGTAATATAATGTATCTAAAATATATTAGTTTTAAATTTTATAGTGCAAATTGTGTAAAAGTACATACCTTTTACCATCTGTTTTAATAGCTTTCACGCTTTTTTGGTTTCCATTTTGCCAAGAGCGACCTATGGTCCCATTTTGAAATATCCAAGTTTCATCGAGGAAGACAAACTGGTATAAGGCCTCAACCTTGGCTTGATTGTATTGCCTTAGAAATTCCACCCTTTTCAAAGCTATACTTGGTAGTTCCATGAGCCCTCGTCGCGGATTGTCCTTAAGCCACTTAAATCCAAGATCTCTAAGCAACCGCCTTAAAGACGTGGCACTACCATCAAATAATGCCCTATCTCTTAATCGAGACCATAAAGTTTGTATCGTAACTTGTTCTTCTGAAACCATGTGTAATATGACATTATAATTTAGTTAACAAATTAATGCAAATTTCTGATAAGTTATTATAATAAGATCTTACTTTTGTGATACATATTATAGATCACTTCTCGAATGGCACTTGTATCCAATGTCGCAGTGCTGGTTACACGTTTAATATAACTCCGCTTTTTCTTGGGCGATTCTAAATTTGCATCACTTTTCACACCCTCGGAAATACGACTAACTGTCCTTAAACTAATTTTTAAAGCAGCAGCAACACGCTACAAAAAATGAAATAAAATTTCACTATTATTAATATACATTACATATAATTATTAGTAACCTACCTCTTGAACAGCATTTAAAGGCAACAAAGGCCCGTTGTTGTCCCTTTCTTGCTCAAAGTAGTGCATTAACGAGGCCACGAGTTCCTTACACCGACTATTTAACTGTTTGGGCATCTTTATATACCAAAATTGCCTTTATCTACTCGTAAAATGAATAATTTTGTTTTGAAACAAACAGTTGTTGATTTACAGTATGCGGGGCCAAAGGATTTATAAAGATTTGAAATGCCACAAATTGATTCAGTGTCAAAATTAATACAAATGTCAGTTCCCAGTTTAAATAAGTTTCAAGGTGACAATGTGTCAACGCTGCGAAATCGGTTTAGTGCGTTTACATGTCGATAAGTGATTGGAGCGTTTGCAAAACATTTTATTTCGCATAATGCGTCTAAATTTATCAGAAAGCAACTTATGTGATATTTTAATAACAATGTTTATATGACTATTAACCATAATAAGAGAGTAATGACCATTTTACAATTTATATATCACATTAATATGAAACTGCAATAGAGCAATTGTTTGTGATAGACACCTAGGCATTAGGTCGGGGAATTTTTATCGTGATGACGTGCACGCCACTTTGTTTGGCGTTGACTATATATTATGACATCTCTGTAGATAATCAGATCACGCAAAACACATCACTCACATCAGCCGGACTGTTTGCCCGCTAATGCTTGGCTCGTTTATGACTTGGATACCACTCGGATTTTGGTGCTTTGGTCGGTCCAGTGGCGGCAGAGAGAAAGGTCAAAAACGAAAAAATAAAAAACTTCGATTCTTGTCGATTCTGATGCTGTTTTTTGAATAATTTCTCAGGGGTTGAAGCTTCTAGGGGGTGAGGGAGGATGTATTGTAATTTTTTGATCTAAGTATACTGATACACTTCCAGCCCCGACAATTCTACGCGCGTATTAGACATATTTCGTATATATATAATAGATTTCATATTTGCCCTTGAAAGTTGAATAATAATGTAATTAATTAAATACGCGTACCGAACAACCCAACGAGCGTGCGTTTCTAAGGGATTTTGGTCTAATTTCATAGATAGAGAGATAGGTAGGTAGGTAGGATACATTTAATGTCTTGTAAATCATGAAAAATGATATAAGACTCGTCCGGAGACAAATCAATCAGTACAGTACTTACAAGATAGTACAAACAGGAACAACATTCATATATAAAAAAAGTTGAATAAATGAGATATCTCACAGTGCAAGGTATTGAGACATAGAGCAGAAACATCTTTCAACTAACTAGTTGACGTTTAAAACTAGCAATGCTACTGACATTCTTGAGATTAGCTGGAAATTTATATTCTATAATTCAAGTGTATTGTGGTGACTTTTCAAACAGCGTCAGTGTCTGTTTTCGAATACTTATACTCTTAGCTGCCCTTGTATTATAATGTGTAATGATGTCTTTGTTCTGTATAAATTTTGTTTTGTTTGTATATGTGAAAAGGGCGCACTTATTTCAGAAGATCTCTCTATAGGATAATCTCTTATGGATATTGAATAGCAATCTAAATATACTCTCCTGTTGAAAAAATGCCCTAGAGATTGAATGCGACTTTTGGAAATTAAGGACGTGTTAGGGGCTTCCCCCTGAGCCTACCTCTAGTCCTCTGTCGCGCCGTGGGTCGATCGACTGAAACCATGGAAACACCGTCGAAAGACATTTAAAGTTTCCATAAAAATATCAGTAACCAACGCAACCTTGCTCTAATCATTAGTAAAACATCCTTTACATTTTAACACTATCGTAACATCTGAGCCTTCATGCAGGTAGAAAATATGAATACATTTTCGTTGCTCATTGATATGGAAAATCTAACCGTTTTAAGGTCGGTGGCCAAGCTAAAATTTGTATATATTTTCCTTTACTTCACTTTGAATAGAAGATAGAAGGGAATAGGGGACCACGGGTCTGATTATAAATGAATTTCGTTTATTGAAATTAATGTATTATATATTTATTTTATAGTCAAAGTATCATAGTGGTGTCAGCGTGATACAGGGTGTAAACGTTATGATAGTCATTATTTAAATGGGTGATAGATGGGGTAAAAGAAGCAAAAGGTTTCATATAACATGGTCAAAACGGCATTTTTTTAGAGAAAAGCGACTTTAAAGGAAAATAAAATCTGGTGTTCAAAATGTCGTCCTCCACTTTCCACGCAAGCTTCATTACGACGAACCCAGTTTATTCTTACTCTAGGTCCTCGAAGTTGTCCATTTATTATTTCAACCGCATTAAATATTTTTTCGACGTACGCGAACAAAAACAAAACATACTAACCACTGTTACCGTTCGCGATCGATTGCAGGTTCGATAAGAGTGATGATGACCGACGCGCTGTTGTCATGTGTGTTTTAAATATTCAATGAAACTTACTGACTACAAATTTTGGCTTAACTTAGAAAAACTTAATGCCATTTATTTGTTAATTACCCAATTTAAAAACGTTTTAGATTAGATTACAAAAATTACTAAGATTGTGGTGATTGTGCTCGATATAAAGCACTTAAAGTTGTGAACTATAAAACCATTTTGACAAAAATCTATTGACTTTTGGACCAACGTTTACACCCTGCATGACGTCGAACCTCAATTAGCAGCTCCCTCTCACTTCGAACAAAGCTAACAGACTTAAAAACCATAATTCAGCCGCATTTTGACTATTGTTCAATAATTGTTCAATACAACTCTATTAGCTGAGCTGCAAAAACTACAAAATCGTGCAATGAGAGTTATGTTCAGGTGTAATCGTTTGACATACCTGTAAACGAAATGATGAATGATGCATTAGATTTTTATCTATGTCGCAAAGCGTGTTCCATCTGACAATAGTGTTTATCTTCAAGATAGTTTGTGATGTTCACCTTTAACCAATCAGACAAAATTTGAACATTTACATGCGTAAGCCTGCCAAAATGAGCTTATGAATTCACTGTATTTTAAAGTTTTAATGCATCCAACAAACTGCCTACTTAAATTTATCAATACTTGACTTTGTTTTTGTGAACTGTACATTTTGCTGATTGATGTTCTTTTCTTTTAAAGATGACCTTAAGGTAACTGTTTATATGTTTACTATTTCACTTCTTCTTCTTCTCCTTCTGCTTCTTTTAGGAATAAGGCCCCAGAACGCCGTCGCATATCCTAACATACGAACCTCATACAATGAACAGGTCCTAAAACAACCGACCTATTTCAAACAGTTGTTAGCAAAATAAGGTGGATCATTGTGGTCGTCAACATCCATTGAGGATAGGCACTAGAAGATTTTCTAGGTTGTATTTGCTCGTATAACAATATTTTCTGAATTCTCTTTATGCAAAGATAACAGTTGGAAATTCCAAGACTGCGGCTCGACGCCATCTTGGAATACTTTCCGAATAGAGTGAAGAGTTATCTGACATCGCGTCTTTGTCTAATCCAAGAATATAAAATCACTACCTTTCCAAAAGGCAGGCTATCAGAGTTCTGTGCCTTATACGAGGGATGCCTTTTAAGTTTTGAATATGGAAATAAAACAACACGGTAGGTAGTTTTAAATGACTTTATTGTTTTCTGAAGTATTCTCCACGAAGATTAATACACATCTGCATGCGCTCGAACCAATTTTCGAAGCACTTATTCCACTCGTTTGCTGGCAGATCCAAAACGGCATTTTTGAATGCGTCAACTGCTTCTTCTGGTGACTGGAACCTTTGGCCACGCAGTATGTTTTCAATTTTCGGGAAAGTAAAGAAATCGTTAGAACTTAGATCGAGACTATGTGGAGGATGGTCCAATAATTCCACGTTTTCTTCCGTTAAATACTGCCTTGTTTTTTGGGCTATGTGCGAGCTTGCATTGTCTTGGTGATGACTTTTGGCAAACAAATGGTGGTATACCAATCCGCAGTAACAGTTCTTTGCTCATTAAGAGGAATTTTTGCAATATGACCCGCGGAGAGAACGGATGACTTTTGTTGGCTTTTCTTCACCTTGGAACACCCAAACAGCCGACTGTCATTTATTTTCTGGTTCATAACAGAGTAAATACACGATTCATCACCACTAACAATGCTGTACACATTGTTTGAGTTTCCGGAATTGAAACGGTCAAGCGTTTTTTGACACCAATTAGGCCTGGCTGCTTCCTGCTCTTCAATCAACAGGTGGGGTATCCAACGAGAAACTAATTTCCTACTCCTAATTATTCATGTAATATTTTTTGAATTGAGGTCTCTGAGATCTTCAAGGACGCCCCAATCTTGCACATGTCTATATGATGAGTTTGCGCACAGCATCGACGTTTTCCTGGGTGACTGCCGTTTTTGGTGCACCCACCCTGGGATCGTCGCTAAGACTCACCCGTCCACGATTGAATTCTCCATGTCAACGGGAAATTGTCGACTGATTTGGGGCTTCGTTGCCGAAAACCGTCAGTAACTCAGCAATGCGATAATTGTCTCTGAAAGTTGTAATAAATTATGGCGCGAAAATGTTCTCGGTTGAGTACCATTTTCCTAACGATTTGGTGACACTTAAAAATTCACTGTAGTGAGAACACTGCACGTATTGTTGTGAAACTTTGAATTTAAGTTTACTAAAGAGTGAGCTTAAGATTCAGTACTGACGTTCGATCCGTGCGGCCTACTATGTTTCTATATGCAAAACTTAAAAGACATCCCTCGTATTGCTTATAACTCCATAACTAATCATCAAACCTTTATATCAATCTGAAAGACACTAGTGTTATCTCCGTACACCCGGCGGCATACAAAGCCGCCGGCTTTGCCGCCGGGGTGTGCCGGCGGGTTACGCGGCTTGCCGGCGTCACTTCGTTCCTGGCATTCGAGAGGTAGTGTTGTGCGATTTGTGTGTTTAAGCAAATTAAAATGTCGTTTAATTGGGACGACGAAGCTGTGCTGCTCTTAATTGAAAAATTTCATGAAAATGATATATTATGGAATCCCAGAAATGCAGACTATAAGAATAGGAACAATCGAATGGACGCATTGAACATAATTGCAAGTGTATTTGACATTGATAAAGGCGAAGTAGAGAGAAAGTTAAAAAATGTAACCTCGTATTATTTTCGGGAAAAAAAGAAGTTCGAACAGTTGCACAAATCTGGTGCAGGTATAGACGATGTACAGAAATCCAAAAAACATGCTATTGCGCAAACGCTGACACCCCACATCATCTTTTTTATACTCTTCTATCATTACAGTACCGTTCCGCCATTTTCTATTTTGTAAACTTGGGTGCAACCAAAACCTTCTCGTCCTTTTGTATTTTTTTCTTATTAAAATAAAAATTACAACTGCGGCGGCTGTGCTGATGATTTCCTTATTCATTTTAACCAACCAACCATAAAATATGCACTTCACTAGCGTTCTATGTGACTGTCACAACCGGAATGATGCTTGGCGGCTTTGCGCGGCTTGTGCCTGCGGCTTGTATTGCCGACGGCATAGCCGCTCGGCATAAACCCGGCGGCATTGCCGCCGGCTTGTGTGTAGTAGCTTGAACAGTAACAGAATACAAAAAAGGCACATATTTAAGGTTATACGCTAGAATCATAACTAGTCTAATCATATTAGCAAATTTCCCCGAAATAATTGTAAAGTCTGGTTTTATTGATGCAAGTTGTTCAAGGGGGTATTCAAAACATGGGGGCAAAAAATGGTAGGTATTTATGAGACCTACAAAATGAGACCACAGGTAAAAGGATCTGACTAATAACAAAAACGTTATGGCCTAAAACCGAGGCATAATGAAGGTTCTGACACTTGTTGCTGATGCGACAATAATCTCACACAGCTACTTGAAATACTCCAAATGCGTAGTATTCATACTTCTAAATAGAGACAACAAAACTGGAGTCGATTCGTCAGGTAGTTTTTGAGAATTTCTAATTGTTTATCCTAAAGTACTATCATCACTACCAGAAAGATAGTTGTTATTTTTATGCGAAAAACGAAGGATTGCTTATTTTTTCTTCTAAACAAATTCAAACATTTCGTATTTGTGAGTGAACAGATTCGATACGATATTCGAAAAGCATACTCACTCTAAAACAAAGCGGATGTGTCTGTCACCTTTTGTTGCGAAGAAAACAAAAGTTTTTCAAGATTTCTTCATACTCACATGTAAAGGGTTAGCAAGGTAAACTCGTGTATTTTGCTATAAAATGCCCTTTGAGTGAACCCTGTATATTGATCAGTAAACTAGTAGTGATGGCCGGAAGACAGGTGCTTTGGGATAAATAATAATATATTCTTATGGATTGTAGAAGAGAATCATTTCATTTGATTTCCTGGCCATACATAGAATCACCCAATGCATTTAATTCCTATAACAAACAGTGGCAAGAGATGTAAACACTGCAGTTCTACATGTCAAACTCCCTGACATGCCTTAGACAATCTGCAGACTGAATAGAAAACAGGTTGCTGATTTTGAATGCGTTGTTCTGTTGTAGCCCTAATTCTGTTTGCAGCTAATGAGATATCCGTGGTTGAGAGCTAAGATTTTTTCACTCATCTGTGACCCTGGGAGACTAACTGCCTTATCACGCTTCGTATCTCTGTGTTCTCAAGTAGCCATACTGAGGAGAACTACTGCTTAGTTGCCAACATCTCAATATACAACGACACTGAATTTTGTTTTATTCAAAAGATCCTTTTATTTCCTTCATTCTTTATCTCTTATAAAAGCAGGCATTTTGTGCAGTTTTCGAGAAAAAAAATATTTTTCGGAACTGCCCAACTAGCAAAGTAGTGGTATAAGCTTTTGGTAAAAGAACCGTTCAGCCATAAAAGGTCTCTATTGTTGTTGCCTGAACACCAAAATGCTGGCTTAATGTTGTGTGGAATGCGGATTTGCTGTCTGCAACATATTTGCTCTAAAATGAAGTGTTTAAAATATTCTTATAGCATAGTTATACAACACCTTATAGGGCAAATTTTAACTGTTGCATAAACGTTTATACAACTATTTTATACGGCATATTTGCACGTTAGTCAAAATGGCTGTGTTGTGGCATCCATGGTAACGTTTATAAAACAAACCCGAGCCTTGTCGTTTTGCGGTGCAATTTACTACTTTAGCCAACAAATTGCTACCAACGGAAGCACTTATACAACTGTTGTTTAGTAACTGTTTAAGGCTGTACATATGCTAAATATGTTGGTAAACAACTTCAATATAACCTAACTTTCTGCTGTCATATTTGTGTAAAATGCCATAATCATAATGTTTTAAGACAAACAACGCATGCATATTGGTTCAAAAGGTTTTATCAACTGTTCAAACAGAAGATATAGATCTGGTACAAATTCTCGGTAAATCATTCGACTCTGTCGGTATTTCATTTCAGACATTTGTCAAATTGATGTATAACACCTGCAGGCAACACCAAAATATTCTAATAACCTAAAGACAACATGGACGATGCCATGATTATACACAACCACCAGCCATATTGGGCAAACATTTATTCCTCTATTTAATATTGAATAATTATGTTTCAGTTCGAAATTACAGATATAAAGTGATAAACATTAGTGTAATTGTGTCTAAATATAGGATTTGTGGAAGATTTGACGCAGATAAGTTCAGTTTTCCATCTTAAAAATCTAGACATATTTTTGATCATTATCAAAATATGCATCAAATAAGAAGCCCGTAGAAATTGTGTAACTACTTTGCACGATAATCACAATAAAATTTGCTGCGCAAGTAATTCAATAGCCCTATATGACAGTGTAGAAGTTTATCATTTACCTGTGTATGAAATTCACAATGACCGATATGTAAGCAAACAAGATGACTGTAATGTGTTAGTTATATATTCTTCACTTCGTCTATGCAATACATAAGAAATAGTTTGGTTACAATAAAGTAGAATCACGTAACAGAATAGTTATATAGTTGACAAAAACTGAATCTTGCACTGACGCAAATGTCCTATAGCGGCTGCAAGAGGCTTACACTTTTGTTTTATAACTGTTACCTGCAGCCCTTATTTAACCTCTTAACCCTTAACCGGAAAGGTGCCGTCTGTGAGACTGCGGCGTTTCTATGTTATACCTGAGCGTATCTTTTTTTATTGCACCTCTAACAGACGTAAAAACCCATCTAATCCATAAGCTATTAGTGACCATCGCCCACCCCCATTCACACGAGTCTAGCCAAAACGTGCCTTAAAATATGGACCAATTTTAGTTTGTTGCAGTCTGTCAGACGGCACGTTTCCGTTCCCGTTTGCTATTTGTGTTGCATAGGTGCGTTTGCGAGTATGGCGGGACCTTCTAAACGTGTACGATACGATGATCCGGAGTTCGAAGAAACCGTTCTAAAATGGTTTGAGGATGAAGGAAGTGACTTTAGTGATATAGACAGTGCCTCAGAAGACGAATACATGGAATCAGATCATACAAGTGATAGTGAGTTATCAGAAGACGGAGCCGAAGGAAATGAAGAGGATTTACCAGCTCAGAATTATTTATATGGAAAAAATCGTCATAGGTGGAATATTTCGGAAGTTGTACCATCATCACGTACAAGGAAGCACAATATAGTATTAAAGTACCAACTCTAAGAGGAAAAGCTCATGAATATGGAGAAGAAGCAGCTCCGTTGACGGTTTGGCAGCTTTTGTTCACTGACGACATGTTGGTACATATCGTTAAGTGGACCAATCACAAGCTCAAAGAAATGCGAAAGAGATACAAAAATCAAACCAGCAACCTAAACGACACTGATTTAGTCGAAATAAAGGCACTATTGGGTATCTTAGTATATACATCGGTGTTCAACAGCAACCACGAGAACATTGAAACACTTTTTGCCACCGATGGCTCTGGAAGAGATATATTCAGAACTGTCATGAACATAAAACGATTTGGTATTCTCCTGTCAGCCTTAAGGTTTGATAACCCAGATGACAGGAATGAAAGAAAGAAGCTAGATCCAGTAGCACCAATATCTTTCATTTTTAATAGTTTCATAAAGAACTGTCAAGATGTGTACGGAGTTGGCCAGTCTGTCACTGTCGATGAAATGCTCGTGAGTTTCAGAGGAAGATGTCGATTTAAAATGTATATGCCTGCGAAACCTTGCAAATATGGCATAAAAATTATGGCATTGACGGATGCAAGGAATAGCTACCTCTATAACGCATATATATACTGCGGTAAAGATTCCGATAGTTTCGAACTTCCTGAGGAACACAAGCGGTATTCCAAACCCACACAATCAGTTCTACGTCTCGCGAAGCCTCTGTTTGGAACTAATCGCAACATTACAGCGGACAACTGGTTTACGTCAATAGAATTAATGGATGTCCTATTGAAGAACAAACTGACCTATGTGGGTACAATGAAGAAAAATAAAAGAGAAATTCCTCCGGCATTTTTACCCAACAAATCAAGAGAAGTCGGATCAACAATGTACGGATTTCGAGAAGATTCCACTATTGTGTCTCATGTAAGCAAAAAAAATAAAGCCACAATACTCATATCTTCTATGCACCACAGAAAATATTGTGATCCGGAAACACAGAAACCGGAAATAATAGCCTATTACAATGCTAATAAAGGTGGAGTTGATTCTCTTGATGAAAAATGTTCGAAGAGTACCTCAAGTCGCCGTTCGCGTAGGTGGCCACTGGTTATTTTCTACCGACTATTGGATATATCGGTAGTGAACTCGTATATTTTACACCAGTGCTATAAGAAAAATGAATTGCAGAAGGAAAAATCGGTATTTGCTAAGATGTTGGCCGCTAACCTGGTCCGTGAGCATATGGAAAAGCGACTAGAGAGTCCCCGTTTACCTCGGGATTTGCGACTTACGATAAATCGCATCCTTGGCAAATGTGAACATCCAGCAACAGAAGCTGAAAATTTGGTTTTGGAAAAAAGGAAAGCCTGCTTTTTATGTCACCGAACGACCCATCGGATGACCAAATTTTTGTGTGTATGCCTGTATGTCTTCAATGCTCCAAACCCAAATGTATTAGCTGCATAAATATAGGCAATGTTTGAGACTTGCAGTGAATTTTGATTGTGTTCTTTTTGTATTTATTGACTATAATATACTTTCCTTGTTCATTACTTAACTAGAAAATAGAAAAATATTGAGACTTTTCCATAGTTTTAATTTAGTTTCTGAATGTTGCAACAACAGCGTTATTTTTGTATGGTTTTAGCATAGTTAATAAAAATGTTTCTTTTATGTTCTTGTATCATTTTGAAATGAGCATTTTACGTATTAAACACATAAAATAAACATCCAGTATCAGTTTCAGCGAAGTTATTGCTTGCTTTTCGCCTTACTCTAATTTTTTGAACATCTTGAAGTTCGCAGTCTGAGAGACGGCATGTTTCCTTTTGTGTTCCAAAAATTCACGTTTCCTGTTAAGGGTTAAATGACTGAAGTGTCCTATTAGGTGTGCCTATTCCGCTTGTATAGCTGTTCTAAGAGGGTTTTGCCAATGTTCTTACAGTATACATTGCTGTTTAAGGAATACTGTATAATCATTCTTGCAACTCTAATAGAAGTGATAATTGTTAGTTGGGTGGTTTCTAGAAAATTTTATTTATTTATATTGCTCAGTACACTAGTAGTGATGGCAGGAAGACAGGGGTTTTGGGATAAACAATTAGATATTCTCAAAAACTACTTAATCAATGGACTCCAATTTTTTTGTGGTTATTTAGGAGTATGAAGATTTGAAGAATTTCAAGTAGCTGCGTGAAATTATCATCGCACCAGCTACAAAACCTGCATTTTGCCTCGGTTTTCGGCCATAACTTGTTTACTCTTTTTACGTGTGGTCTCGTTCTGTAGGTCTCATAAATACCTAAAGAATCTTATTCAAAGAGTTTTTTTGTTCCTGCCAAAACTTTCCATTATATCCCAAAGAACACGTTTTCTCATTCTTTGTCGTCGAATAAAAAGTTTTCCCACAAAAATTGGTTTACCCATTTTATGCGTCCTTGTTTTAAATATCCCCTTGCACAACTTGCATCAATAAAACCAGACTTCACAATTATTTTGCAAACCAGGGGTATTTTTGTCTATGATTGGACTAAAGGTATTAATAAAGGAGTTCAGAATTATGTGTTATTTGACGTCACATTCTATTTGAAAACAAATTCCATAATGGAACCTAGCCGCCATCTTGAAATTTTCAACTACCAATTTTACGTTGAAGTATAGTGTTCAGGCATCAATTTCATCATCGTGAATTTTAGCCTGCAAACTTGACCAGTTCAAAAAATAAGTAGGGGGACCTTTCTGAAAACTGTTTTAAATTTTGTTGTATCACTGAATATGCTCATTTTTTTCCAAAGCGTGTTACGTAATCTCAGTTTAATTTCTGTGACATAATATCGAGTTTTCAAGGTAGGTCAGACGTATGTCTAATAACCATTTTTCCAGAAACGCTGGCGAACTTTCCTGTCTACCATATTATAAATGATAAGTTGGTGTTTTCAGATACAGATCCGTATGCATTAGTTTTTATTGCCTTTTCAGTATTTATTGGATGTAAAAAATACAGTTGACAGTTGTGGAAGTGGTTTACATATACGTATTTATTGTTGCACAGGTGCTTTTTATTGTCACAATAATCGAATCTTTATTGTTTGGGTATTGTTTACACGTAACTTAGGCGTCATTATTTTTGCAGCTTTGTGAGTTTATTGGATATTCGGCGAATGTTCAATTATTTTTAGTCTCGATCATAAGCAAACATAAACAGTATTTATTGTTTTGCGTTTTACAGCTTATATTGGAAAGCTTTATACCTTCTCTAATCAATACGAAACGTTGTTAATAATGCCTGACCTTCCGTCATATACATCGCGAAAAATCATGTCATTTATTTCCATCTATCTGTCTGTCCTGTCTATCCGCTAATCATTGCCCTCCCCCCCTATAAATTGGGAATTACCTATCGGATTTTGGTGACATATTCTCATAAGGTTACTACTATGCCAAGGACGAAAAAAGCACAAACGTAAGATAATAGTAATAATCTCAACACTAAAAACCAATAGATACAATAACAAAAATAATTACAGTTAATAATCTTAATGAATTGAAAACATACTTTGATACGTTAACTGCAATACAAAAAATAATTAAGGTTTCAAAGTAATTGCATCTTATCCTGAATTGATCTATTTTTGTTTTCGCAGTAGATAAGCAAACATTGTCTAATTGGCACATAGGAACACAACACTAATTATTTAGTAGTTTCTTGAATTACCGCATCAATTATTGATGGACGCATTTAGAAGTTATTAGGCCATAAGATACTTTTATTTATATAAACAAGTAGAAGTTCACAGCAACTTGAGCGGTATGTTCCTTAATGATATGCGAATATTTAAGGGTTTGAATCTACATGCAAAATTAATGTTAGTTGACTATATATAACTATGGTCCAAAAGTGTTTGCTTACAAAAACTCGGGGTGTTGAAGTTTTAGGAAAAAATGGAAATTAGTTAATATTTTCAGAATCGCTTCAAATATTTCACATATTTAGTACGTAGTGAAAGTTAATTAAGCTGCATATTTTTCAAAGCAAGAACAATTTTTAGCTTTTATAGTGGCGTGCGTACAGATATTGACTTCGATACTGTACGTCAATAGTTTTTGCCAAAAAAAAAATTATTTTTGAATTCTACGTTCAATTTAAAACAAATTATCTCTCGTGGATTGTTTTCTCTCGATGCGCCATTTTTGAGTGAAAAAATAAAAACCGTTCTATTGTCTAACTTGCAAAATTATTATTAATTAAATTGAAAAAAATTAAACACATTGGGGGTAATGAACAACAATAACTGACAACATAAGCATAACACTGAACCAACGAAATGATTACAAAAATTGTTGAAAATGTACTTACACTTAGTATGCATGCCTCCGCGCTCCTTCTTATGGAATTGCGCACTCGTTGAAATATCCCTGGAGTGTTTTTTATTCTATCACAAGCTGCAACTATTGCTTCTCTTAATTCCTCTACAGTGTTAATGGGACTTGTGTATACTAGTGTCTTAAGAGAGCCCCACAAAAAGATATCTAAACTGTTGAGGTCTGAGGACCATTCTTGGGGCCCACCGCGGCCAATCCAACGATTTGGATAAACATATTGTTTATTATTACTAACAGAACATCATCAAGTAGCAAAGGCAACTGGTGGTGAAGAAAATTGGGGTGTCTGTCCGTCAAGTCGTCCCGGCAAGAAGAATGGGCCAATAAAGTGGTTGCCAATAATTGCTGCCCATACGTTAACCGACAATTGGTGTTGGAAATGGGTTTCGGTTACGGCATAGGGATTTTCTTCTGTAAAACAAATAATTATTGTGGAAATTCTGAATGGCATTTCGAGAAAAAATAGCTTCGTCCATGAACAGAATCATTGACTCAAATTGCAGACTTTGAATAATTTTTTGAAGATACCACTGACAAAAGGTCACACGGCTTGGAAAGTCAATGGGAAGTAATGCCTGAACTCTTAAAATATGGTAAGGATATGACAAAAAATCCACTAAAATTCTCCAAACAATTTTAAGGCAAATATACTAAGTGACATATAAATCCGAACACCCAGTTTAAATGCTTTTATTTTAATAAAATTTTGTATAAGTACTTAATGAAGGATAATAAGTAAATGATAAAAATTTCAAAATGATTGCACTGCTTTAAAGCCCTTTGACCTTTAATAATGTGTGGACGCACCCTGATGTGCTACGCATTGTCCAACGCGCCTAGGCATGCTTCTGATCAGGTGGTCAATGTCCTCCTATGGTATCTCATTCCAGGCAACCACCAACTCCTCTCGAAGTGCTTCTAGAGTCTGAGGAGGACGTTGCAAATTGAGCAATCTCCTACCCATCATATCCCACACGTGCTCAATTGGGGATAAGTCGGGAGATCTTGGTGGCCATGGTAACAATGTGACATCATTATGTTGAAAGAAGTCTATTGTGACTCTTGTAACATGTGGTCGGGCATTATCTTGTTGGAAAGTTGGATCTGCCAGGGTGTCAAGATAGGGTAAAAAATAGGGTTCTAGAACTTCGTGGATATAACGCTGCGCGTTCATGTTACCTCTGATGAAGATTAAAGGTGACCTGGAACCATAAGCTATAGCACCCCAAACCATAACTCCAACAGTGTGATGAACATGTCTTTCAACAAAAAACTGTGGATTCCTCCTTTCACCACGTCGCCTTCTAACCCTGGCACGACCATCGTGCATGCCTAAACAAAATCGAGACTCGTCACTAAAGACAATACTGTTCCATTCCTGATCCCAGAGTGACCGTTGTCTGCACCACTCAAGGCGATTACGTCGGTGTTCTCGAGTTAAAGGGAGGACCCAGTGTGGCCGGTATGAAAACAAGCCAAAACTTCTCATTCGTCGGTAAACACGTCGCATGCCAATAGGTCTTCCGTGTTCTGCAAACCATTCATTTGCAATGGACCTGGTAGTGGAGAAACGGTCCCTTAAGGCCAATAATCTTAGGCGGCGATCTTCACGGTTGTTCTACGGCGGCGTCCAGTGCCCCTTGCTCTTTGCGTACGGCCTTCTCGAAGCCATGCCTGACTACACCTAACCACAGTGTCTACACTTCTTTGCACTCTAGCTGCAATTGCCCGAAAAGAAAGTCCAGTTTCCCGAAGTCCCACTATACGGTCCCTATCAAACTCACTAAGTTGACGAAATCGTACAGGTCTCCGTACTCTAGGCATCGTAACCGATAGTAAAGGATGTCAAGAACCAAAATCCGCCAACGTTGATTCTTTACTGCGGCTGAAATATTCATTTTTAGAGCGTTAGTGAATTAAAAAAAAACAGTATAAAAACCGGAATGTCCAACTGATAAGGCTGAAAATTTTTTCATTTGTTATTTACAGTAAGATAAATACATTCACCAACTTTTATTAAAATAAAACCATTTAAACTGGGTGTTCGGATGTATGTCACTTAGTATATTTAAGTGTCTAGCGATCTCGTACTCGTTACAGGATGTTCCTCGACTTCGTGCAGCACTGCTTCCTCGATTTCAGGTGTTCTCACACTTAGAGGTCTACCTTCAGATGTTCCTTTTAGGATAGAACCAGTTTCAACAAGACGACGATAAATATTAGAAAAGGTTCGACTATCTGGTAAAGCACGATCGGGACATCTCTGGTGATAAATCCGTCTTGCTTGCTCACCATTACCGTCGACAAGGTCATATACGTAATGCATTTTCGCCATTTCAACATTTGAATAACTCATCATTATTAACAAGATTGTAAAAACTAAATAATGAAAAAGATGTCACAGCGAAAAAATTTGAATAACAGAGACTTGTCAGATGTCAAAAGCCAGTGACAAATTCCAGAGCAACTAGATATTTATTGCTAAATTGCATTCTTCAATTATTACATTAATTTTCTCGGGCAATAGAACAGTTTTCATTTTTTACTCAAAAGTGGCGCATCGAAGAAAAACAATTCGAGAGAGATCATTTGTTTTAAATTGAACGGGAAATTCAAAAATAATTTTTATTTGGCAAAAAACTATTGGCGTACCATTTTTTTCTTAAAAAACATCGAAGTCAATACCCGTACGCACGCCACTGTTAAAGCTAAAAATTATTTTTGAATTGAAAAATATGCAACTTTATCAACTTTCACTACGTACCAAATATCAGAGAAATATTCGGAGCGGTTCTGAAAATATTAATTAATTTCCATTTTTTTCCTAAAACAACTACCCGAGTTTTTGTAAGGAAACATTTTTGAACCATAGCTTAAAAAGCAAACTAACATTATTTTTGTATGTAGAGTAGATTCACACCCTTAAATATTTGCATATCATTAAGGTACACCCTGTATATGCTTATATAAAAACTCACAGAAACCGAATGAAGAATAGTGCTACCAAGACACTAATATGTCTTATGAGACCCCATTGTAGTAGTAGTTTCTTGACGAAGCCGTTTAGCCAAAAATGCGCCTCATCACTGAAGATGATTTTGCGATGAAATAGGTCATTTTCTTGCAATATTTCTAGAGCCCAATTCGAGAACGTACGTCGGTTCATGTGATCCAACGGCTTTAGTTCTTGAGTTAACTTGATCTTATAGTGTGGTCTGAGCGATGCCCAATTCTTGAGACGGCCGTGGAAAGGACGTGTTATCACTGGCACGGAAACATCCAGCAGCGAATATGTCGACTCAATTTTTTTACTAGACTATAAATTGCTTGTCTACTGGGACGAGAATTACGACCAAAAATTGTCGTTAACGTTAACCGACTCGGAATTTTGGTAGTAAATTTTAATTATTCGTAAGCGTTATTCGTCCGTGTACTTCACCATGATGAAAATGTTTTCTTTACTGAATGTTTTGACATTGACAGTACGGTAATTGATTTAAAGCAGCGTTCACAGTGAAAGTTCAAAGTTGTCAAGTCCCTATTGGAAAACCCGATATGACACTTGTATCAAAAAATCTATTAGCGCAAAGTCCAAATTGTTCAGATCGCATGCTTGCGTTTTATTTGTGGTATTAAAAAATATGAAAGAATATATGACAAACTGCTTAGCTTTGGTTGGCTAACTATGGATAACGAAGAATCTTAAACTTCCTGTGCCTTTTCCATAGAATTATTTTGTTGAAGTCTCCCACCTACTTATTTGATAAAATCACATTTCGTACTAATGTACGGGGACATATACTAAGTGACATATAAATCCGAACACCCAGTTTAAATGGTTTTATTTTAATAAAAGTTGGTGAATGTATTTATCTTACTGTAAATAACAAGTGAAAAATTTTTCAGCCTTATCAGTTGGACATTCCGGTTTTTATACTGCTTTTTTTTAATCCACTAACGCTCTAAAATGAATATTTCAACCGCAGTAAAGAATCAACGTTGGCGGATTTTGGTTCTTGACATTTTTTACGATCGGTTACGATGCCTAGAGTACGGAGACCTGTACGATTTCGTCAACTTAGTGAGTTTGACAGGGGCCGTATAGTGGGCCTTCGGGAAGCTAGACCTTCTTTTCGGGCAATTGCAGTTAGAGTGCAAAGAAGTGTAGACACTGTGGTTAGTTGTTGTCAGGCATGGCTTCGAGAAGGCCGTACGCAAAGAGCAAGAGGCACTCGACGCCGCCGTAGAACAACAGACCGTGAAGATCACCGCCTAAGATTATTGGCCTTAAGGGACCGTTTCTCCACTACCAGGTCCATTGCAAATGAATGGTTTGCAGAACACGGAAGACCTATTGGCATGCGAAGTGTTTACCGACCAATGAGAAGTTTTGGCTTGTTTTCATACCGGCCACACTGGGTCCTCCCTTTAACTCGAGAACACCGACGTAATCGCCTTGAGTGGTGCAGACAACGGTCACTCTGGGATCAGGAATGGAACAGTATTGTCTTTAGTGACGAGTCTCGATTTTGTATAGGCAGGCACGATGGTCGTGCCAGGGTTAGAAGGCGACGTGGTGAAAGGAGGAATCCCCAGTTTTTTGTTGAAAGACATGTTCATCACACTGTTGGAGTTATGGTTTGGGGTGCTATAGCTTATGGTTCCAGGTCACCTTTAATCTTCATCAGAGGTAACATGAACGCGCAGCGTTATATCCTCGAAGTTCTAGAACCCCATCTTTTACCCTATCTTGAGACCCTGGCAGATCCAACTTTCCAACAAGATAATGCCCGACCACATGTTGCAAGAGTCACAATAGACTTCTTTCAACATAATGATGTCACATTGTTACCATGGCCACCAAGATCTCCCGACTTATCCCCAATTGAGCACGTGTGGGATATGATGGGTAGGAGATTGCTCAATTTGCAACGTCCTCCTCAGACTCTAGAAGCACTTCGAGAGGAGTTGGTGGTTGCCTGGAATGAGATACCACAGGAGGACATTGACCACCTGATCAGAAGCATGCCTAGGCGCGTTGGAGAATGCGTAGCACATCAGGGTGCTTCATTAAGTACTTATACAAAATTTTATTAAAATAAAACCATTTAAACTGGGTGTTCGGATTTATATGTCACTTAGTATAATATAAAAGTAAGATCCAAAGGTCTGTTAACACCTCGTATATTCCGCGCTGAACTCTGCCAGCGTGCTTTCAGTCTCCAAATATGCAGAGTCCGCCATCAAATTATAAAAAATATAAATTTTCTAGGCTTAAATGTGAACTCGAAGACGTTTGGTCAGCTTAAGTGTTTTTCCCCTGTTGCTCTGTTAAAGTTCTTAGTGGTATAGTGTTTTGTTTATATTTTTGGGTTGCGAGGAAAAGCAGCTGTCAAGCTGAAAATCACCCATCAAAATGGCTATTATTATTGTTTATATCTATTCTCAGTTGTAATAGAATTGGACGCGTTTTCTTAGCTGACGTAATTAAACATTTCAGTTCCATCCACCTAGCTTAGGAATTTTCTCACAATGTGACACGTTTTCTAGGCAGATGACTTTGTGTCCCATGCGTGCAATGTTTCCGCTCAACTGCAGCGATTTCAAATTTGAAATAAAATTCTTTGACATTCCTCTTTCACCTGACATAATGGATTGTACTATGGATACACTCTTCAGTCTCAAAATGTTTTTAATTATTATTATTTCATTGCGATGTGTTCCTCCTTTAAAGGGTATTTCTACCTGCTTTCGTGTAATTATTATTATGATTATATTATTATTTTCGTGATTTCAATACTTCTCCTTTCAGTGGCGTAGAAAATGAAACGATCATTGGATATCGTGGAGGTCATTAAAAATTGCGGGGAATTTGCAAGCTACAATTAGTAATTCCAAACTGATCAATTATTAACTTCGACGATATACAGTGATCATGTTTGAAGAGATGCTGGGATATTTGATGAGGCGAAAACCGCAAGAGGTTTCAAATCGATTTTTTTCTATAATTACGTTTGATGAGTATCCGGTCGGTAACTCGGAGCAAATTTGTTGAAACACTTTATTTAAACGAATAATTTTAGTTTCGCGACTGACAATTTTTTTCAGTTTTTTTGAAACATTTCAAATAAGAAATATTCTTACACTTAAGCACTAGTGCGGAAATTTATACAAAGTACATAGAAGTACATAAAAAAACACAAAATCCAAGGTAACTGATATGACATGAACGGAAAGGTAGAGCATGGTACAAATTATTAATTGTTCCATCCCTAAAAAAAAAAAAAGGAATGCATACGTCATCAAAATTATGCAGTGACTATGCATAGTGTGTTCCACTAGGACTCAGTAATAATCCTTTGTTTTATTTCCTAAACTGGCTTAAGAACATCACTTTAGAGTTAGCATCAATGTTGTTATAAATATACTAAGTGACATATAAATCCGAACACCCAGTTTAAATGGTTTTATTTTAATAAAATTTTGTATAAGTACTTAATGAAGCATAATAAGTAAATGATAAAAATTTTTTTTGACCTTTAATAATGTGTGGATGCACCCTGATGTGCTACGCATTCTCCAACGCGCCTAGGCATGCTTCTGATCAGGTGGTCAATGTCCTCCTGTGGTATCTCATTCCAGGCAACCACCAACTCCTCTCGAAGTGCTTCTAGAGTCTGAGGAGGACGTTGCAAATTGAGCAATCTCCTACCCATCATATCCCACACGTTGCTCAATTGGGGATAAGTCGGAAGATCTTGGTGGCCATGGTAACAATGTGACATCATTATGTTGAAAGAAGTCTATTGTGACTCTTGCAACATGTGGTCGGGCATTATCTTGTTGGAAAGTTGGATCTGCCAGGGTGTCAAGATAGGGTAAAAGATGGGGTTCTAGAACTTCGTGGATATAACGCTGCGCGTTCATGTTACCTCTGATGAAGATTAAAGGTGACCTGGAACCATAAGCTATAGCACCCTAAACCATAACTCCAACAGTGTGATGAACATGTCTTTCAACAAAAAACTGTGGATTCCTCCTTTCACCACGTCGCCTTCTAACCCTGGCACGACCATCGTACATGCCTAAACAAAATCGAGACTCGTCACTAAAGACAATACTGTTCCATTCCTGATCCCAGAGTGACCGTTGTCTGCACCACTCAAGGCAATTACGTCGGTGTTCTCGAGTTAAAGGGAGGACCCAGTGTGGCCGGTATGAAAACAAGCCAAAACTTCTCATTCGTCGGTAAACACTTCGCATGCCAATAGGTCTTCCGTGTTCTGCAAACCATTCATTTGCAATGGACCTGGTAGTGGAGAAACGGTCCCTTAAGGGCAATAATCTTAGGCGGCCCCTTGCTCTTTGCGTACGGCCTTCTCGAAGCCATGCCTGACAACACCTAACCACAGTGTCTACACTTCTTTGCACTCTAACTGCAATTGCCCGAAAAGAAAGTCCAGCTTCCCGAAGTCCCACTATACGGCCCCTATCAAACTCACTAAGTTGACGAAATCGTACAGGTCTCTCGTAACCGATCGTAAAGGATGTCAAGAACCAAAATCCGCCAACGTTGATTCTTTACTGCGGCTGAAATATTCATTTTTAGAGCGTTAGTGAATTAAAAAAAAGCAGTATAAAAACCGGAATGTCCAGCTGATAAGGCTGAAAATTTTTTCACTTGTTATTTACAGTAAGATAAATACATTCACCAACTTTTATTAAAATAAGACCATTTAAACTGGGTGTTCGTATTTATATGTCACTTAGTATACTAGCAGCAGTGTAGGTGAAACTGCACTGGAATAAAGGTGAATTATGGTGGGATTGCGCTTCTATGCCTATTATGCGCACTACCTCTAAGAATTAACTTTTCTCTAACATATAGAGGTTCGGATGTAAGCATCAAGTTCTAGATGAAAACAAGATAACTAAGCTTCACTAAGTTGGATATTTTTAACCAGTACAAAGAAGTAAACTTATTTGAGACTTGATCAAAACCTCTTAGAACTAAGATAAACCTTACGCAACTGTTCTGAACAACCTCCAATCTGTCGTTAGCTAGGCCAGGCAAGGATAAAAGAAAATGTACAGTAGGTAAGAACTGGTATTACAAGTGACGTGCAATTTAAAGTTAATGATAAACTTGTTAGCACGAAGTTGCAGCTATTATTTCTTTACGAGATTCTTTACATGGTCTGTGAAGCTTTGCCTCTGGTCGATAGTAACTCCTAATATTTTTGTACAGAAAGAGAAATTTATTTTTTCTGTACTAATCTTTATTGATAACATTGTTACGACAGCCTCAAAGCAAAAACATAATGCATTGGACTTTGATGAATTGATGGCAGGATTATCCGATTTTGAAAATTGACATATCCGTTCAATATCTGAGATTAAATTAGCTTAAGCATCCTGGATATTGTCTGACGTATGTCCAAATGCTTTGGCACAAAATATTTATCGGATTTTGTAATAAAGAAATTTATTTAAACACTTACTAGTTATCATAAATTACAACTAAATAATACTAATGCAGGGTCTTTCAGAACTATGGGATCAAACTTCTAGGGCTTATTCAGTGTAACATTAGAAAACATTTGAGTATAGGGACCGATGTCCGGAAAAGTGTCACTACGGCGCTACGGCCCTAAGACGCATTAAAATTTAGAAAGACGATCAAGTGCCTAAATAGGATTTAATGCATTTAATTTTTGCCTTTTGTACATGACATCATCAGAACAATTGTTCAAAACGTCTTCCTCCAACCTGAATATTTCCCATTCCGGATCGAACAATCCACCAAAGATGCTTATAATCATGATACCTAGTAAATTTAGATGAAAATCCTCTGTATGTAATATAAAATAAAAAATATAAACTTTAATACTTTTTATGGTTTTTGGATATTATTTGTGAGTCATTTTCCATAATTTTTGTCTATGTCCATAGTAATTGCATTATGCATCACGGAGATGTAGGGATTGACACGTCTTACACATATTATCTGTGTTTTAGGATGGAGAGGACAATGTTCTTATTGCTTTGAAGAAATTCATTAACCCGTAAATTAATAAATGATTACTATTATGATGTAAAGGAAGAAGAGGAATTTGATGGAATGTATTTTATATTCTATTTTCTTGCAGAATACAGACAAATCCACACTATTCAACAGGTATGTAATGATAACAGTATATTGAACTTAAATTCGAGATTGCCATGCATTAACAAACGTCCAAATCTGCTGTCAAATTTAACAGCTAGAAAATCGACCTATTATTTGCCGCATTTCCATTGGCTTTTGGGGATAACTGATTGCTAATTGAATATTTATAACACAAATCAAAATACATGAAAGTTGACCTCTTCTCTCTGTACAAAAGCATCATGTTAGAATCAAAAACTGGTCTTGTTTGTAATACAGTCGAATTTTCACGATTTTATTCAATATTTTAATAGAAACCACTGAAATTCTGAGACCTTTGACAGCTTCTGTCAAATTGCATTTCGATAAGGTATTTTCCCATTAGTCCATAATATTAATGTTAGTGGAATCGGCCCTTAAGTAGTTTTTTTAAGGACTGATCCAAGTGTATTTTCCATAGTACCTCGTACAAGTGAAAACCGACTCGCAGGTGCCGCGTGCCGTCAAGTTCCAGCTGATATAAACCGCGAATACCGCGCGCCGCGATTGCAGTTTAACAGCTCGTCTCGCCCGCGAACTTCCTTCACTCTTCTTTAGATTATAGTGTTATGAATACGAATAGTGACAGTGGACTTACCCTAAAAATCTGACCTCAGCGACATTTGTGGAATAGTGCAGTGCGAATTTTGCCCGCTGGACTTATACCTGCATCAAAATATCGCTAATCTGTCATAAGCATCGATAAAGTTAAACTCAAGTGGACTGGAAGTACCTGATGACGAAAATACAAAGACCACAAGGTCTTAGAGAATTCTTTGGATTCCAAAAGAAAATTGAAACTGCATAGGAAGCTTGAAGACCTAAATTGAAAGCACTGATTACAAAATTCTAATCGTATAAGAAGGAATTATTGATATCACAGCAGATATCGTTTTGTAGATAGGAGAGAAGATACATATCTGTTCTTTCCAAGCATATTTGGAAAGAGTCTTGCTGTTTTGCTGCTTTAACTTTGCACGGCCAAAGATGTTGAAAGGATGGAAGTTGGCGTTGTCAAAACGTAAGTTTCAGATAAAAAGATTCTAATATGCTCTCAGAAAATAGCGGAATTTGGTATAAAAACCTTTTAAATCTTATTACAATAATGTAGATCAACGACTTAATTTCTCGTTTAACGAATAAACCTTACATTTGCGTGTTTTATGAGCTGATGAGTTTTATGAGTTATTTTTGATGGAATATTCATTATAAATCCAAGCTTTTGTCTAATATATGTCAGAATCCAGAATTATATGGGAGGCGCAAATTTCTAAAAGTGATAAAACGCTATGGCTTAATGTTATTAGTTTTCCTCATGATGGATCTGTAAAACGTGATTGGTTCAGAAAGTGTCACTATTTTTGCAAAAACGTTCAACAGTAATTGTGCTATTACAATATTCAATCTTTATGAAATTAAAACTAGTTCGTGATTGATAAATTAGGTTTTGTAGGTTGTAATGAAATTTCTGATTCATATGTCAAACAAGAAGATATGTTATCCTGTAGAAAATCTTTACAGTAAATCTCAGCTTTTCGACTGCCGGAAAATATACTGTGACATTAGAAGTGTTACACCCAGAAAAAATTTCTTCAACTTTTTTTCCAAAGGTTCGAATGAGGCGATACCTTCTTCTCCAAACCATTGGTCAGCGATCTTACGCGTAGCGTAAGGCTAGTTGCCTGACGCGCCTATCTTTACGCTCTGTGGTACGCCTCGGTGGACCAGTTGGCCTTCTTCATGTTCCTTTATCTTCTTCTATCCACACACGACACACACGCATTACCATTTTTGTAGTACAATTAACACGGCGGTCAATTTCGCGATATTACAAACCAATATCTCGATAGGCAATAATACCCCTGTCAAAGTCGCTAACATGGTGATAATTTAGACGTCTACTAACTCGAAGCATTTTGTTATGCCCAGCACTTGTGAATGAAAGGGCAATAACTAAAAATATATGTACTACTCAGCTCTCAGTACCTGCTTCCTTTGCAGAAATTAAGAGATTACATTTTAACAAAACCTTGAATATAGTATACAGGGTGTTTCAGTTTATTGTTGCATAACTTTAAGATTCGATAGAACTTTTAAAATTAGTGCATAAAGTCTATATAAACATGGGTCGAAAAATGCGTGGCTTCCGAAATACAGGGTGTATAAATTTACTTTTTAAAATAGTTTTTTTTAAATATTTCGAACAATATTTGATGTATAACAGTGAGAATTGGTACACAAGGGTTTTTTGGCACGACAAAACGAACCATGGGCATAGTTTTACTGTAGCCGCTAGAGGGCGCTCTCTACTGTACCTGTAGTGTATTAAAATGACCGCAAATTTTTCTTAGTGCAATTTTTTGCTTTTTGAATAAAAAACTGGTTCTTCGCACTTTTCTGCATAAAAAAGCTCCCCCATGAGTTTTCGTTATAGTTAGCCGTTTTTGAGTTATTTCGATTTTTAAGGTTCGATGCATTTTTTATTATTTATGGGAAAATAATATCTTTTTTACATTTTCGATTTGGGCATTACAAGTAATTAAGATGGTCGTCTAGATTATATTTTTAAACACAGCAATAATTCGTAACTCCAAATAAACACAAAAAAACAGAATATTAATTTGTTTAATTTTCCAATATTATTCTTAACAAATTAAATTAATTATTTACAACTAAAATGCTATTGGATAGTTAGGACAAACATACAAAATCCAAAGTAGTTGCTCGAAATGTAAACCCAATTGTTCAATACACAATTCACATCTACGAATTATCGAAAGTGGTATAGCATTATTCAAATAAGGCCTTATTTCATCACATGCATTCCTGATTCTGTCTATTAGCATATCTCTTGTGGTTACGGGAGTCTGGTACACTTTTTCTTTTAGAAATCCCCACACAAAGAAATCTAATGGATTTAGGTCAGGGGATCGTGGAGGCCAGGCGACTGGTCCTCCATGGCCGATCCATCTTTCTGGATAATTTTCGTTCAGCCAGTTTCTAACTATTCTCGAATAATGAGCTGGACAACCATCAAGCTGGAACCAGGCCATTCTTCTTAAATCTAACATAACATCATCCCACATATTTGCAAGTTCGGCCTTTAAAAATTCCAAGATGGTCGCAGCATTTAACCTTGCAGGCAAAAGGTAGGGTCCAAATAGTCGATTACGGTAGATACCAATCCACACGTTCACACTAAATTCATGCTGAAAGTTTCTTTCCCGAACTGCATGCGGATTTTCATGTGACCAAATATGTTGATTATGAAAATTTACCACTCCACGTCTAGTGAAGCATGACTCATCGGTCCATAAAACGTTACTTAAAAACTCCCTATTATTATCAGTTCTATCAAGAAACCACTGACAAAATGTGATTCTTCGTTCTCCGTCCCCTGGCTGTAGTCCTTGCACAGGTTGCAAATGGTAAGGACGTCTATGGTCATTTCTAAGAACACGGTGAACATGGCTTGCTGAAATTCCCAAGGCACCAGAAACTCTCCTAACACTTGTGGTCGGATCTCTATCAAACGCGCGCTGAATCATACGGGTAAATCTGCGCTGACGAACATTTATGTTTTGATCCCTTTGGAGATTTCCAAAACCATTTTCAATTATTTGGCGATGCACTCTTACAAATACTGAGCGAGTTGGATGTCGTCTGTTTGGAAATCTTCGTGCGTATTCTCTGGCTGCTTCTGCTGCGTTTCGATTTACAAAGCCATACACAAAATGAATATCCACTAACTCTTGATTGGAGAATAAAAATGGCATTTTTATAAAACTTACAAAAAAAACAGGTAAAAGATACTAAATTTCGTGCATTCACAATTGCAAAAAAACGTTTCAGGTTTCAACAGACAACAAAACTAACTGTCAACTAATTGACGTTTAACCTAATTCTGCTTTCAATTTCAAAAATATTTGCAGGCACAGCCTACTTCTAAAAATTATCGAGCTACTGACTTTTTAACGTTATTTTATCATAAATAATTAAAAATGCATCGAACCTTAAAAATCGAAATATCTCAAAAACGGCTAACTATAACGAAAATTCACAGGAGAGCTTTTTTATGTTGAAAAGTACGAAAAATAAGTTTTTTTATTCAAAAAGCAAAAAATTGCACCAAGAAATTTTTTTCGGTCGTTTTAATTCACTACAGGTACAGTAGAGAGCGCCCTCTAACGGCTACAGTAAAACTATGCCCATGGCTCGTTTTGTCTTACCAAAAAACCCTTGTATACCAATTTTCACTGTTATACATCAAATATTGTTCGAAATATTTAAAAAAAACTATTTTAAAAAGTAAATTTAAACACCCTGTATTTCGGAAGCCACGCATTTTTCGACCCATGTTTATATAGACTTTATGCATTAATTTTAAAAGTTCTATCGAATCTTAAAGTTATGCAACAATAAACTGAAACACCCTATTTACAGTGCAACCCGCTTATAGTGGACTCGGCGGGACTGTGATAAATAGTCTATTATAGGCAGATGACCATCTTAAAAGAAACCCTTTTTTTAATGAAAAAAGCAGCAGAAATAACATATTAAAAGCTTAACATGTGTTTGTTTAACATGTATTACATAAATAAAGATAGATACAAAAAAGTTATACGTAATTTTAAAATTTGCATTTTTTCAGAATCTGTACACATATTACAGGCATACGTACTGTGTAGGTATGTGTAAAAACTATAAATTATTTGGTTAAAGAGCTAGTAATTTTCATTTGAATAGATTGTTTTTTTTTGTATAATTATTTAGAACAGCAAGTTGATTTTTATTTAATTTGGTAAGTGTGGGTGTACTGTCTTCTCCTTGCTGAAAATAACGTTGCAACTTTTTCACACAGTCTAATGCCTCCTTAGTTGTCACTGGAAGCTCTTCATCGATGTCTTCTAGTTCGTCTTCCTGTTCGTTATCAACGGATCCTTCATTAACCAAATTGGAGTCTGGCAATTCTTCTTATTATTCTTTAACTGTTAACCACCGCCGACTCATTTTGCATTGTCTGGGCGCCTGATGACGTATATATACGTCAAAGTAAAGTACAGTAACACACGGAACAATGCAGCTTGAAAACTTTATTACTCAATAGAAATCAAACATTTAAATGCTGAAAATATAATAAAAAAACTTAGGACTACACATAGCCCAACGTCGCATTCTCTACACATGTAGCTGCTCTCCTTTCTTTACTTTGTTCCTGCTTTTGTCTGCAGACTCTGCATCTCCTAGTAGCAGATTTCTTTCCGTCTTTTCTTGGAACCAATTCCGGAAAATGCCGTTCTGTCAGCCTTGCACTTCCCTGATCAAAATGAAGTGGTTTGGTGTTGTTGTTGTTGCTTACGTTTTTGGCCACGTGTAGGCCTTTCATGTAAGACTAATCACAGTCTAATGCTCGGTTTCAAAAATCGCAAGCATGATACAGACGTTAGACAGTGTAGCCGGATGCCGTAAATTTCACTGATCAACAGCCAAAAAATATCCTAAATAAAATCAACAAAATATAACTATTTTTAATTTGCTAAAACCGGAATGAAACTTATTTTTTCAATATTAGTTCAAGTTTTAGAGATACGGTAATTATATGTGTTCCTGCTGTGACAGTGTTAATATACTGTAATTCACAAGAATGCACGTGCTACATTTTTATATTCGGCAAGGAAAGATGATGTAATCGGCATGATTGTGTTACGTTATACATACGTGTACATTATATTGTTTTATATTAGCCATTTTTTCCTCAGTTGGCTGACAGCGTTCATGCAAGATGTCTCGAAAGTGTCTAAACAATCCAGATCAGTTTTGTTACCTGTGTGGTGATGTGACTTTTGCGTCTCAGAGACGGTCTATTACTCCACTAATAACAATCAGCTTTATTTCGGTTGTAAACTAGGTGATCAAGACAAACAGTGGGCACCCCGCATCTGCTGTAACACATGTGCTTCAAGTCTGAGGAGCTGGTTAAATGGCAAAAAACTGTCTATGCGCTTTGCTGTCCCAATGGTTTGGAGAGAGCCTACAAATCATATTAATGATTGTTACTTTTGCATGGTACCTTGTGTTGGGCAAGCCACAGGTATGTCCAAGAAAAACAAATCGGTTATTAACTACCCAAACATACCATCTGCGATGAGACCTGTGCCTCACAGTGACGAAAATCCTATTCCAAAACCCCCAGAATCCTACACTTGCGAATCAGAAAACGAATCAGATCATGGCGATCGAGTGATTCGTCAGGAAGAAGATATGCCATCAACGTCAAGAGATCCTAATTTTATACCGAGCACGTCATGCCACCAACCGCACAAAATAACACAGTCAGAATTAAATGATCTTGTAAGAGATTTAGAACTTCCAAAATGTAAGGCAGAGTTACTTGGATCGAGACTGCAGCAGTGGAACTTGTTAGAAGACGATGTTTCGGTATGTGTTTTTCGTAAACGCCACAAAGACATAGAACCATTTTTCAATATGGAGAATAACTTGGTTTTCTGCAGTAACATTAACGACTTACTGGCGGCTTTAAATATAAACTATAACCCAAAAGAATGAAGATTGTTTATAGACAGTTCAACATTGAGTTTAAAGGCAGTGTTATTGCGTATTGGAAATATTTTACCATCTCTTCCTGTAGGGTATGCAGTTCACATAAAAGAATCATATGACAATATGAAGTACCTATTGACATGCATAAAATACGATGAGCACCAATGGCATATTTGTGGCGATTTGAAAGTTGTTGCACTTTTACTTGGGCTGCTAGGCTACACAAAGTTTTGCTGTTTTTTGTGTGAATGGGACAGTCGGGCAAAGGCACTTCATTACACCAGACAATACTGGCCTGTTCGTCAATTCCTAGAGCCAGGTCAAAAAAATGTACAGCATATGCCATTAGTAGATTCGAAAAAAAATTTATTACCAGCACTGCATATCAAATTGGGCCTAATGAAAACCTTTGTCAAGGCATTAGATAGAGATGGGTCAGCTTTTCAATACCTGCGTCAGAAATTTCCAAGACTAAGTGAGGCAAAGGTTAAAGAAGGTATTTTTGTTGGGCCACAGATTCGAAATATTTTGAAAGATACACATTTTGAAAACACTTTAACAGGTATTGAAAAGACTGCTTGGAATGATTTCCATCTGGTGGTCACTAATTTCTTGGGAAATAGAAAAGCTGACAACTATAAAACCCTTGTCAAAAATATGCTGTCATCGTATCAAAAGATGGGCTGTAATATGTCTCTTAAGATACATTTCCTACACTCACACCTGGACTTTTTTCCTGACAATTGCGGAGCCGTAAGTGATGAGCACGGCGAACGTTTTCATCAGGATATTTCAACAATGGAAAAAAGGTACCAGGGAAAGTGGAATCCTTCCATGCTTGCAGACTACTGTTGGACTCTTGGTAGAGATGCTCCAGAAACGATCCATAAAAGAAGTGCACTTTTCCCACAAGATACAATTAAAAAACTAAAATTTGTTGTCCAGTGATAATTAATAATTAGTAAATTTTAGTATTTTTAAATGAACTTGAATGATAAAAATCTGGCGATTTTCTGTGAAATCAGTCACGCGAACTTTTTGGATAACAAGATTCAAAATTATCCATCTTTTAACAAATAAAGCTTTGTTGTGAAGCTTTTATAATGAAAAAATACTATTATTTAATAGGCAATTACAAATTGTACTTTTGCTAATTAGGAATTGCATTAATTACAATATTTAAATATTGTAATTAGCGATTATTAGAAGAAGGGTCGCAACCCCTGCTTTAGACCTCTATGGTGGAAAGTCATCGGAAAATGTACGGTATTCATTTCAATCTCTTGTTTAACATCTAAAATAACTTTAAATAATAATGCCGTCTTAAAAATTTAGTTCATATAAATATAAATAAATAATTACCAAAATTTGGGGGTGCAATATCATTTTCTTACAATAAAATCATAAGATACTATACGGCAATCAATTTTTTTACAAAATTATATTAAATATTATCATTTCACCACGTAGCCGTTTATAACAGATGGAACAACATGAAAATATATTAAAATAAAAAAAAATATAAGTTTTCAAAAATTTAAAGATTTTTAAATCTACTATTTATTAATAACAAAAGTGATATTAAAAATTATTCTTGCTATTTTATGTTTATCAAAGATTAAAAAACAAAAAAAAACATATGCCGTACATTTTTATTTACATACTTTTTTGCAGCGCATAAAAATATTGATTAAGTTTTAGGTGTCTCTAATTGTTATTAAATACTGTACGGCATAAACAAAATTATATTTATAACTATAAATGATTATGAAAAATTATTGTACCGTTCATTTTACATGGAACATTACGTATAAAACGGTGAAGTTTTGAGAAATATGCAGTTAGAGTGCGATTTTGAGACTCGTGTGCGCCTGAAAGTTGACAACAAGATAATAGAACTTTGCGATGAAAGAGCGGTACATATATGTATTAATGACCTTCTTCTAATAATCGCTAATTACAATATTCAAATATTGTAATTAATGCAATTGCTAATTAGCAAAAGTACAATTTGCAATTGCCTATTAAATAATAGTATTTTTTCATTATAAAAGCTTCACAACAAAGCTTTATTTGTTAAAAGACGGATAATTTTAAATCTTATTATCTAAAAAGTTCGCGTGACTGATTTCACAGAAAATCGTCAGATTTTTATCATTCAAGTTCATTTAAAAATACTAAAATTTACTAATTATTAATTATACGTTACTCAACAGTGCGAACTTTATTATTTCAATTTGATAGAAAATATCGAGGGGCTACCGACACGATTTAACTGATTTAAATCACTATTAAATCACAGTTAAATCGAAATTTGAAATATCTTTCAAAAATATAAAGTAAAACGCGTTATAGAGGGTTTTCGAGGTTTTCTCCGTGTGGCCATATATTCCACGAAAAATGTACGGCATTATAAAAATTGTCGTTAATTTATCAAATACTATTAAAATTATTGAATTTTAAGTTGTATCAATTCACCACGATTATACTATATAAGGGTAGGGGGTTGCGACCCAAGTTTTCTCACCCCTGCACCAGCAGATATGTACGGCGTTGGTAAATTTTAAATGTAAAAAATTACAGAAAGGTAACAATGCCGCTATCGACCAAGAGCAACATTTTACCAGTTTTCTTAACAAGTTCAGCGTTCCACTTTTTTAAATATTCTTCAAAAATTGATGAAATCATCTAAGCTTTATTATTTCCAACATAATCGACGGGAATTGCTTTAAAATTTTTGAAATACCTGGGATTCTTAAATTTCCCTGAAATAAAAAAGGTCATAAATTCTTTGCAGCATTGCCATTGAATATCAAAAAAATTAGAACATGAATTTCTATTCATTCACTTACCTATTATCGATAGTTTCCGTTTTTCAGAAGCATTAGCACAAATCATAACATTTATTCGCTCTTTTGATAGTTTCCCTCCATTGGAAGTTTCACCTTTCAATTTATGAGTTTTAAATGGGAGCATTCTATAAAATATCCCGGTTTCATCTGCATTGAATATGTTAACATCTGAATAATCACTGGATATTACGGACCAAACTTTAGAAATCCAGTCATTGGTAACGTTCTTGTCAACTGAAGCTGACTCACCACACATTTCTCCAAAAACAATGTTATGTCTTTTCTTAAACCTATCTGGCCAATCGGAACTACATTTGAAGTAGTCTCCAATCAATTTCCCAAATTCTTCAGCCTTTATTTGTAGCATAGGTCCACTTATTGTAAAATTATTAGCACGCTTTTGTTGAAACCATTTAAACAGCATATCATCGACTTAGGGATGCAGCGATAGCAGCATTTTATTCTTTTGACTATTTAATTTCCAGTCATTTTTAATTTTGCCACGGTTTTTCCAAATATTAGACACAGTGGATATTTTATAGCCATACGAGCACATACATTTGCTTGAGATAAACCCTGCTCAAGCTCACTAACTATTGTGAACTTTTCGTGTATCGTGAATGCACGTTTCGCACTTTTCGACATGTTTATAACTCTAATAAATACAGTATAACACTGGTGGCCAAGTTCAAATGCAAGGGTCTATTTTAAGCGACTCTATAATATCCGAGGATTTTACATGCAATTATTTATAGGACCTTAAATTGTGTCCATTATATACGGGTTTCCATTATAAGGGAGTTCATTATAAATGGATTCTACTGTATGCAGTTATATAACCAAAAAACAAGTTGAAGGAGTATTTATTTTTATCATACAATAATATATTTAACAAAATAATTACATTCTATTAGGCACAATCATCAAACGCGGTTCAAAGAAACACCTGCACTCATCCACAAACTTGAAACATAAAATGTTGCAAACGTTTCAATGTTGAATCGAAGTTCTAGATCAAAAACCAACCAAGGCTAAAAATTCACAAACTTGTAGACATGAAAAATCAATATGTTATTTCATAAATTGATAAAAATTTATACATTCGACTAGTATACTTAAAGCAAATTTGTTGTGTTTATATAATTCATAGGTTCAGCGCAAGCGCAAGTGTATACTTTTTGGGTAACTTATGTTTATTGGACACTACCGTTATCATTTATACGAAAACTTTGTAGTTAGACCAATAAACATTATTATCATTACTATTATTATATTTTGTTAAAATTGCCTTCTTAGCTAGCCAATTTATTGTAATTTAATCCATACTGAAAAATATCTCGTGTCAGCTCAATTTAATCATATACTACACACGGTTGACACGAAAAAATGACTTTGGGATCAACAAACATACAATACCAGTGATTTTTTCATGTATTGTGTGTTTTGTGTATTTTGAAGGATGAAAAGCTACAGTGACAATATGGCGGAGTTATGTTTTATGATGTTTAACTTAGCAGTTAGATATAATACAGGGAGGCACATCGAAAACGAAACAGACACATTTACTGGCAGATCAGTTTTTTTTTTGAAAAACGCTCAGACCCGTCGATTTTGTTTTCGAGGAATACACAAGTTTGGCAAAAAATCACGTTGACACGTGCAGCCCCCTGGGCGGGGGTGACACCAACCCTAAAATCTTAAATGGAAAGGGGGGTCGAGTGATACCTTATTTTAAAGGTCTTTCAATTCCCTTTATAATGATGTAAAATACATGAGCTTCAGTTCAGTAGTATTGATAATTTATTGATTTAAAGCTTAAAGTAGACTTTAATAGGTACATCAGATTAGTTTGTACTACTTTCAGAAGAAATTTGACTAAAAGAATTTACTCAATAAATGTTTTTCTTCACTACGACCATGGTTTGTTTATCATTTTGTTGTTGAAAATAGCTATTGGAGAGTTTTTTTGTGGCATAAAAGTTTTTTCTTGAAGAAAGATGAGGAAATATCTCGTACTTATTTTACATAGGAGTTTAGTACATAGTTTGCGATTGATTTGACCAAACTTTGTTGCTAAAATAACTTGTAACGCTTTATTACATAAATTAACCATGGTATATTCCACAGCAGAAAGAGTTTAAGTTATCGAAATATTTTTCGGAAATAATCAGTGCGCTAATAGAACAGCAGAAATATTTAATGAGCGACATCGTGAATCGAAAATATGTTCTATAACTTGTAGCTAAATTTCGGGAAACTGGGTCAGACGCCAATAAAAAACGCAACATTGAAAATCCCATAAGGAACGAACCAATAGAAGTGGGGGTTTTAGGACAAGTTCATGTAGATCCTACCTAAAGTACCCGCAAATTGGAGACTGTGTGTGGTGGTAGTCGACGTACTGTCCAACGGATTCTAAAGGGCCATAGTTTTCATCCGTATAAAATTCACCTGGTACAAGAACTTAATGAAGACGATTTTGATCGGCGATTACAATTTTGTGAAGATATGAGTGAGCGAATTATAAACGATGAACATTTTCTATTCAACACTTGCTTTTCCGACGAATGTTCCTTTTTCTGAAATGGCGTAGTAGATCGTCATAGCTGCCGATATTGGTCCGATTCTAATCCCAGAATTTATCATGGGGTTCATACACA
Organism: Acanthoscelides obtectus; assembly: GCA_963669975.1. Taxonomy (NCBI): domain Eukaryota; kingdom Metazoa; phylum Arthropoda; class Insecta; order Coleoptera; family Chrysomelidae; genus Acanthoscelides; species Acanthoscelides obtectus. The sequence continues at coordinate 14,966,652 of CAVLJG010000003.1, forward strand.
GCAGCCACAAAAATGAAATGTTTACAGCCATAATTGAAAATCAGAATGATCGGCGGTACATTGCGAATAGGTTGATGTTCCAACAGGATGGTGCCCCACCACATTACGCATTACGTGTTCGACGTTTCCAGATCGATGGATTGGTAGAAGAGGTGCCATTGAATGGCCCCCAAGATCGCCAGAATTATCACCTTTGGATTTCTTTATGTGGGGTCATTTAAAAAGCAAAATCTATGCTACTCAGCCAACATCATTAGAAGACCTGCGACAAAGAATTGTGAATGAGTGCCTTCAAATTACTCCTCAAATATTCCAAAATGTGCGGCAACGTTTTGAGCAAAATCTTTATTATTGCATGGAGAGTCATGGTGGCCATTTTCAACATTCACTTGCTTAACGGGTCAGTTCATTCTTCATTTTTAAATTACTTTGCTGCCAAATGTATTGATCTCCAGTAATGATGATGTATTAGTTTTATTTAAGCTTTAAATTAATAAATCTTCAAAACTACTGAACTGAAGTATATCAATTTTACATCATTATAAAGTGAATTGAAAGACCTTTAAAATATGGTATCACTCGACCCCCTTTCCTTTTAAGATTTTGTGTCCCTCTCGAAAACAAAATCGACGGGTCTGAGCGTTTTTCAAAAAAAAACTGAGCTGCCAGTAAATGCGTCTGTTTCGTTTTCGATGCGCCACCCTGTATAAAACGTATGCATAGAATTGAAGTATATTATCAGTCAAGTAACTGTTAACAAAACAAGATGATATAATTTTTATTGCAATAGTGAAAATACATATACTATCGGATTTAGTTTTGTTATCCTAGTAATTTACGCATCTGTTTGATATGACAAAGCAAGTTTCTGTAACTATTATGGGGATTATGTCAGTAACAAAAGGAGTCGATTTCATTGAACTTGGCGAAAACATGTGCCAGCACAACACCTTGAATATATAAAAATTCACGCGTTTCTTAAAATTCTGACCAGACACGTATACAAGGAAATAGCTTTTTATGATTGTTATACAGTTAGATCATGTTTCAAATAACAGGTAGATAAAAATGCAAATACGAACCCTAGATTATAAACAATAATTAAAAATATCAACTATAACTGTAAGCAACGTTTTATGCGCAAAACGTTATACAGTTATGCTAGTATATGAAAGAACAATCCTAATCATAGTAATTGATACACTATAATCGTATGCAAATGGACTTCAAAAAAAGTATTACGACCTACGTTAACATTCCTTTTGGATCCGAAAAACCGCTGCAAATCATGTCAACGAAACTTGTCAAGCTACTTGCTTTCACTAATCTATCGTTTACTGTACATTAAGACAGGTGCTCGTATGCCTTAATAGTTGTTTCTCTTTATGTTGGATTCGGTACCGTTTTGAAGAACACATATTAGCTGCCTCCCCGACTACATAATTTATGCTCGATACTGTCCAGAGCAGAGTTGTCCGGATGATCGATAATTCTTCTCTAACAGACAGTCTCGTGACCCTGTCGCACCGGCGGGCGGTTGGCGATCTACAGTATATTCAGATAAGAGATAGACCGGACATAAACAAGACCACGTGATCATCGAACGCTGTAACATTCGGCAGGGACGTATTAAGAGTCACGCAGTACATATTTTAGATAGTAGATGCTGCTTTGCGTAACTTTGTAGTAAATTAGCACAATTCGATGTGTATACGATTGGTGATGGATATAGGATCATGTGGGGGTGTGGTAAGAAATATATAATGATGTAAATATACATAAGGGTTTCAAAATTTTCGCTTCGATTTCCAGCTTCGGAATGCCGCCTGATGTTTGGTGAAATACAGTCGAATATAATCTCAAAATGGCGTTTAATTAGCCTAAATTAAAAATAATCGTATATCTCTTAAAATTGCTTTTAGAATATTGATTAGTATATTTTTTGATTTCTAGGTAAATATGTAACCAAATTAAAACGTTCAAAACGTAAAAAAATGTGCATGGTTGAACATTGTCAGAAAGTAGATTCTTGAATAGGTTTTGCCAAAATGGGTTCAAAAATGTCAATAATTAATTAAAAAATACAGTAGCATTATAATTACTTATAACTTACCGAATTTGATGAACGACATCTTTTATTGGAAAGATGAGCTTGATGAGCTTTCATCATCGCTACTGCCTGAAGGACCAACGTCAATAATGAATGGCTCGACTTGTTCCTCTAAAATATTGTCCAGTTCCCACATTCTCTTTTCAACTTTGTCTTTCACGTGCTTAATACAGTTTTCCCATGTTTGCGCTGTTATTAATTCTAGAGCTTCTTTGAAAAGTCCTTTGAGGTCACAAAATTTAAAAGTTGTATTGTGCTTAGCTATTTAATTTTTAACCTCTGCCCATATGAGCTCAATGGGATTGAGCTCGCAATGGTATGGAGGTAAACGGAGCACAGTTTTATTTTGACTTGCTGCCATTTCGTCAATAGCGTATTTTTGATATTCCGCCTTGTGATCCTTGACAATTCTTAATAATTGTACTTTCAGCATTGCTTCTTCAAAGTTGATATTTTTCGAGCGGAGCCAATTTTGAACATCAACTTTCCTTGAAGCCGTTGTTGGGACCTTCTCCATTCTTCGAGAATGATAAGGCGCATTATCCAACACAATTACTGCGTTTTCCTCTAAGTTCGGTAAAATTTTTGAAAACCACTGTTCAAACGATTCGCCATTCATTTCCTCGTGGTAATCTCCAGTTTTTTTAGACTCAAAGCACCACAGACCGTCAACAACAAATCCATCCTCACTGCCAATATGGCAGATAATGAGCCTTTTCCCTTTACCTGGAAATCGAAGTACTAACTGGTGTAGATTGAGACATGAGTATCAGATTGCTATAATTGGGATTATTTAGTCATATTGAAAGAAATAATATTGAACGTCGTATGATTACTCAGCGCTTCACAATTTAATTTAAAGTTATAAACCTTTAAAAAATGAATGATCAGGAACCTGAAATACGCGCAAATATTAATATTAACAAATTATAACTTTATAAAGCTTAAAGTATGAATTAAAATGATTAGAAATATTAGGAACGGTACACAATATAAAACTTAGTAACTTTTTTTAAGTTTATAATATTCGACATATTTTAAGATTATATTAAAAAATTATTGAAATATCGAAAACACATAAAAACATGGCTTAAAAAAGTTCTAACAAATGAAAATGACAATAAAACATCCACGCATTTTATCGAAAGTTATAAAAGTTTTGTTACTTGTAATATGTTTTATCTGCCCCCTGGAATTAATGTTTAGAACCTTGTTCCCAAGGTTTGAAAAACATCCGATTGTTGTCTATTACTCGTATTTACCTGCTGGATTTTTGAATCCGGTGGACAGTCCATCTAGAAAGGCCCTCCTGGATGAAGTTACAGAATCATCAACCCATACTTTACTTGTAGTGTGTCCTGCGTTTACCCGCGTTTCATCAAGGTAATAAATCTTCCTGTTTTGATTTCTATATTTCCCAATTTTTGTTAAATAATCCCTCCTCCATAGCACAATTTCTTCTCTATCCAGTAGTAAACTATTACGACCCCGTTTTTTCCATTTGAAATTTAAATGCTTCAGTAACGCATGGAAAGTTGATCGTTTGAAATTTGGCAACGTTGTATCTCCATTTACCTCCTGCAGTACTTTATCTATAGTAGGTATTTCATTCCTAAAGAAGAATTCATGCACTTTCCTCCTAATCGCATGCTTATCAGCTTCATCCAATGATTTAACAATACTTTTGCGATGTTTACTGGTCATTGGCTCAGAAAAGGTGTGATTTTTTTTGTACTATTGTCTTAACACATTAAACACTGATGCGCGACACACCCCAACTTTGTGAGAAACCTTCACAACAATTTCTTTGATGGTTGATGCCTCGTTCTCCTCGCGCTCGATCTTATATATATTCAAAATGACCCCTTTCATTTCTGCACTCAGGTGTCTTTTTTGGAGCGTTTCCTATGTGGACTACAGGAGTTTACAACTTCATCGGCAGTATCTGTACTACTGGGCATTTTGCGCAAGTAGTTGATAATTATAACAATCAATAACAAGGTATAACAATAACAACGACAAACTCAACAACTTAATAAGATAACAAACGAAAACGTCCAAAGAAATATCAAATTGCAATGATGCACACGACATACGTAACATGTCTGAACCTGAATGTGACTCTGCCTTGATACGACTGCTCTGCCGCTCGGCATAGGCATTTATTGCGAATTGACCAATGAGGGTTCCTGTTTTACGTCGAGACGGCGGCGTTAGCGTGAAAATCACCCGAACCTTTTGTTTACATCCGGTCTATCTCTTATCTGAATATACTGTAGCTCTCTTCTACCGCTACAAAAACGGGCTCTGAACATCGGAGCTCTCTTCCATGATGCCCCCGCGCGATGTGCATGGCAGACAGACCCGCCTGACTTCGGCCTCCCATCCTGACCGTGTCGAACTTCGCACATCCAGAACTGGCCGATACGACCGCTCCTTTGTCCCGAGGGTTCCCAGGTCCACTAACCTTAGGTTGTTCAAAAATCGGATTAACAAAATATCTTTGGGATCATCATAGCAGCCGCGGTGTCCCGGCATTTAGGCTTCTGAATAAAAAAAATCTTTTCCCGTCTATAACTTGGAAGATACTGGTCGGATTTTGTTGAAATTTTCTCAGAAGGTTACTACTATGCCAGAGACAAAAAAGGTTCATAGTTTTTGAAAATCGGTCCAGTGTCAGCGCAGAAAAAGGACAAAAACAAAAAAATAAAACGCGATCAAACTGTGTTTTTTGACGTTTCAGATGATCCTGGTCATTTCTTAAAAAATGTTTCATGGTGAGGTGGAGGCTTTTAGAGAGGTGCTGGAGGGTGGTTTGCAATTTTGTGATATTAGAATCTATCTAAATACAGCTCGAACCCAGACAAGTCTACGCACCTATAAGACATATTGCCCCTCAAACATAGAACGATAGGAAAATGTTTTCAACAACCATCCCTGCGTCAGCTGACTCCAGCTGCCGCGGCCGGCGTGCCGGTGTTCGTATGTGTCCTACATGACTGGTGCTCTGTGGGCGTTCTGCCGCGTGTGACATATCATGATATGAAATGTGAAATATACGTATAATAACGCGACATTGCCAGATGGACGGAACTACGGGTAGGGCAGGGAATTTTTTTATGGGGCAATGTAAGAACCTGTTTGACAAAGTTGAACCATAAAATTGCTCTGTAGAGTCAACCTAATTGTCGCCATTTTTTCAAATCGAGTGGGTGACCATGTCATACATAATTTTGTGAGCGCTTTATGAGCTAGGAAATAAAAACAATTATATCTCTTAAACTGGCAGAAAAGCTGGCTGTCATATTTGGCAGTTTTTGTAGATTGACTCATCAAAACGCTACAGTATTTCTTCTTTTGGAAGGATCCTTATATACTAAGTGACATATAAATCCGAACACCCAGTTTAAATGGTTTTATTTTAATAAAATTTTGTATAAGTACTTAATGAAGCATAATAAGTAAATGATAAAAATTTCAAAATGATTGCACTGCTTTAAAGCCCTTTGACCTTTAATAATGTGTGGATGCACCCTGATGTGCTACGCATTCTCCAACGCGCCTAGGCATGCTTCTGATCAGGTGGTCAATGCCCTCCTGTGGTATCTCATTCCAGGCAACCACCAACTCCTCTCGAAGTGCTTCTAGAGTCTGAGGAGGACGTTGCAAATTGAGCAATCTCCTACCCATCATATCCCACACGTGCTCAATTGGGGATAAGTCGGGAGATCTTGGTGGCCATGGTAACAATGTGACATCATTATGTTGAAAGAAGTCTATTGTGACTCTTGCAACATGTGGTCGGGCATTATCTTGTTGAAAAGTTGAATCTGCCAGGCTGTCAAGATATGGTAAAAGATGGGGTTCTAGAACTTCGTGGATATAACGCTGCGCGTTCATGTTACCTCTGATGAAGATTAAAGGTGACCTGGAACCATAAGCTATAGCACCCACCATAACTCCAACAGTGTGATGAACATGTCTTTCAACAAAAAACTGTGGATTCCTCCTTTCACCACGTCACCTTCTAACCCTGGCACGACCATCGTGCATGCCTAAACAAAATCGAGACTCGTCACTAAAGACAATACTGTTCCATTCCTGATCCCAGAGTGACCGTTGTCTGCACCACTCAAGGCGATTACGTCGGTGTTCTCGAGTTAAAGGGAGGACCCAGTGTTGCCGGTATGAAAACAAGAAAAAACTTCTCATTCGTCGGTAAACACTTCGCATGCCAATAGGTCTTCCGTGTTCTGCAAACCATTCATTTGCAATGGACCTGGTAGTGGAGAAACGGTCCCTTAAGGTCAATAATCTTAGGCGGCGATCTTCACGGTCTGTTGTTCTACGGCGGCGTCCAGTGCCCCTTGCTCTTTGCGTACGGCCTTCTCGAAGCCATGCCTGACAACACCTAACCACAGTGTCTACACTTCTTTGCACTCTAACTGCAATTGCTCGAAAAGAAAGTCCAGCTTCCCGAAGTCCCACTATACGGCCCCTATCAAACTCACTAAGTTGACGAAATCGTACAGGTCTCCGTACTCTAGGCATCGTAACCGATCGTAAAGGATGTCAAGAACCCAAATCCGCCAGCGTTGATTCTTTACTGCGGCTGAAATATTCATTTTTAGAGCGTTAGTGAATTAAAAAAAAGCAGTATAAAAACCGGAATGTCCAACTGATAGGCTGAAAATTTTTTCACTTGTTATTTACATCAAGATAAAAACATTCACCAACTTTTATTAAAATAAAACCATTTAAACTGGATGTTCGGATTTATATGTCACTTAGTATAATATGGAAATTGTATGAAAAAGCAACCTGGTAGAATTCCGCCCCCTTCCTATACTTATATATCAATCTTATAATTCAGCAATTCATAAAGACACATAATAATACGCAATTGAATATATCACAATAAAAAGTGGCGTCAAGTAGGTTGACTCTGTACTTTCCATGCAACGCCTTCATCAGTTTAAGTTAGATCCTATGAGAAAAAGGTTTGTTATGAACATGTAAACCGAAAATTAAACGTATCAGGTCTGTCAAACAGATCCATACAATTAGTCTATAGACATACGAGGATACTTCGGATGACTGCACGCCGGAGAGCAGACGGAGAGACGCATGTTGAAAACATTTCTGTATCGTTTGATGTGTGGAATATGTCTAATAGGTGCTAGTAGTACTAAAGTTGGAAGTGTATTAATATACTAACATCAAAAAATGTTGATATCCTTCTTGACGGCATCGTATGTAAAACTGTTTCGAAAAAATGCAATCCTGTGATGTGGCATTGTTAAGGTGTTATTACATCTTGTATTTCGCGAATGTATACACAGGGTGGCGCATCGAAAACGAAACAGACGCTTTTACTGGCAGCTCAGTTTTTTTTTGAAAAACGCTCAGACCCGTCGATTTTGTTTTCGAGGGGGACACAAGTTTGGCAAAAAATCACGTTAACACGTGCAGCTCCCTGGGTGGGGGTGACACCAACCCTAAAATCTTAAATGGAAAGGGGGGTCGAGTGATAACTTATTTTAAAGGTCTTTGAATTCCCTTTATAATGATGTAAAATACATGAGCTTCTGTTCAGTAGTTTTGAAGACTTATTGATTTAAAGCTTAAAGTAGACTTTAATAGGTACATCAGATTAGTTTGTACTACTTTCAGAAGCAAAATCTTTATTATTGCATGGAGATTCATGGTGGCCATTTTCAATATTTACTTGCCTAACGGGTTAGTTCATTCTTCATTTTTAGATTACTTTGCTGCCAAATGTATTGATCTCCACTAATAATGATGTATTAGTTTTATTCAAGCTTTAAATCAATGAATCTTCAAAACTACTGAAGTACATTAATTTTATATCATTATAATATTATATAAAGGGAATTGAAAGACCTTTAAAATAAGGTATCACTCGACCCCCTTTCCATTTAAGATTTTGGGGGTAATGTCACCCCCGCTTAGGGGGCTGCACGTGCTAACGTGATTTGTTGCCAAACTTGTGTCCCCCTCGAAAACAAAATCGACGGGTCTGAGCGTTTTTCCAAAAAAAAAACTGAGCTGCCAGTAAATGCGTCTGTTTCGTTTTTCTCTCTCAAGAATAGGGGCACAGACGTGTCTAGAAACCTTATAAAAATAAATCTTATTTATACTGTTGTATGGTGCATCAACGATCATTCTCTGAGCCTTGTTCTGGAGCTGCTGAAGGATGGCAATATTGCTGTTGCTCACTGGGCCCCATAACTGTTTACCATACGTCTAAATTGGTTTCAACAAAGCATTGTAGAGTAATATCTTGTTTTGTCCAGCGACAGCTTAGAATTCCTACCAGTAATCAATTTTATCTGACTGACTGAGTTTGATATAAATCTGTGACCTGTTTGAGAAATTGTGCATTTGAAAAGCCCTCTGTCTAAATGAATTTCGGGATACGTCGCATGGTTTGATTGCGGAATCTGTAACTCATATACATATATACGTAGTTACGGATAGACAAGCTTAAGACTTATATATTTCAATATCGTAAGTTGTCACAACTCAGATATGCAGAATACAAGGAGATAGATAGATAGATATTACACATAACTACTCACAGTATCTGTAAGAGCGTTACTGGGGGTTAATGTTACTTTTACTTTCATCTTTGGATGAGCTGGTAAATAACACTTACTGTAGTTTCCCGAGCACCTTGGGTTTGTGATTTACATACAGATACATTCAAAGAATTGGATCATCATTATGTAATAAGCTTTCGTGAAATCTGAAAAATGATTAAACAATTAACATTATGCAGAAACCAAGGCACGACCTCGATCGTACCCTATCAGCAATTTAAATAAGAAGCAAGTGTAAGTGCTGCTCCAGAAATTATCTCACCTCTGACTGAACGCTTTAATGACTTTACCTCCTACGCCATTGGGCGAGGAGAATTGTAATCGCGAAAAATTTCGAAAACGAGATGTGTACATCACGAAAAACTATGTCTTGATCCCTCTATAACTTTGGAAATACCGGTCGGAATTTGATGAAATTTTCACACGCAAAAACATGAATACATAGATATGCAGTCGAGTCGTGTTAAAAAAGTATGTAGGCATTTGTTTTGAGAATCTAGCGTATAAGTTTCTCAATATCCTGGTTATTAACATACCGAGGATGGAAAAGCTTTGTAGGTTTTGAAAATCGGTCCAGCAGCGGCGGAGGAAAAAGCTAAAAACGCTCAAACTTTATTTTTTGACGTCTGAGAGGCTCCTGATCATTAACAGAAACATTTTTAGGAGTTGTAGGGGATGGGAGAATATACGATATTTCATACATCATAGATTTCAAAACTTAGAATGATACAGAAATGTCTTGGCGTACTCCTGCCTATCTAAGCGCATCGCCTGGCGAACCAGTCGGGCCTATACAGGGTGTTCATTTGAGAAGTTTCCACCACGGATTTATCTAAAACCACTGATTAAGAGAAAAAACGCCGAGTCACGTCAAAAGATTTGTAAAGGGGGACAACTTTTTAACCAAAAACTACTTTACCCTTTGCCCTCAGGGTCATCTCCTTGAACAAATGCAAGGGGTATCGAGTAATAGCTTGTTTGAAAGGTCCTTTATTTTGATCTGTGAGTGTTTTCAAATGAACACCCTGAACATGTATCCGTACCGAAAACTGAAGCACAAAGCAAATGCGGGCCTTACACGAAACGAAAGCAATTCTGCTCAGATGTGGAAAGATGCCAACCACTTGTGTTGGCAAAACGTCAAGAAAAAATGTTTTTCGACGGCCTAGCAATCCAAAAACCAACCAAATAATTTTGTATGATGGCCGAGAAAGCCTTTCGCATTTCATATAATAAAATGCATATTACTGTATACATGATATACTAAGTGACATATAAATCCTAACACCCAGTTTAAATGGTTTTATTTTAATAAAAGTTGGTGAATGTATTAATCTTACTGTAAGTACAAGTGAAAAAATTTTCAGCCTTATCAGTTGGACATTCCGGTTTTTATACTGCTTTTTTTTAATTCACTAACGCTCTGAAAATGAATATTTCAGCCGCAGTAAAGAATCAACGTTGGCGGATTTTAGTTCTTGACATCCTTTACGATCGGTTACGATGCCTAGAGTACGGAGACCTGTACGATTTCGTCAACTTAGTGAGTTTGATAGGGGCCGTAAAGTGGGACTTCGGGAAGCTGGACTTTCTTTTCGGGCAATTGCAGTTAGAGTGCAAAGAAGTGTAGACACTGTGGTTAGGTGTTGTCAGGCATGGCTTCGAGAAGGCCGTACGCAAAGAGCAAGGGGCACTGGACGCCGCCGTAGAACAACAGACCGTGAAGATCGCCGCCTAAGATTATTGGCCTTAAGGGACCGTTTCTCCACTACCAGTTGGTTTGCAGAACATGGAAGACCTATTGGCATGCGAAGTGTTTACCGACGAATGAGAAGTTTTGGCTTGTTTTCATACCGGCCACAATGGGTCCTCCCTTTAACTCGAGAACACCGACGTAATCGCCTTGAGTGGTGCAGACAGCGGTTACTCTGGGATCAATGTCCTCCTCAGACTCTAGAAGCACTTCGAGAGGAGTTGGTGGTTGCCTGGAATGAGATACCACAGGAGGACATTGACCACCTGATCAGAAGCATGCCTAGGCTCGTTGGAGAATGCGTAGCACATCAGGGTGCATCCACACATTATTAAAAGTCAAAAGGCTTTAAAGCAGTGCAATCATTTTGAAATTTTTATCATTTACTTATTATGCTTCATTAAGTACTTATACAAGGTTTTATTAAAATAAAACCATTTAAACTGGGTGTAATATCTAATGTATTATAATATTTACACATATCTTACAGCCGCACGGATATTACGTATCTTGAAAAGCGGCATTTCGTCGGTTTTTTGACATTTCCTTGGTTATTTGTGACATAACGTAGGTTCTTCTGCAAGATGTTAACTTCGCACAAGCTGTTGTACACCTTTGTGTTGTGAACTCGTTTTCTAGCTGTTTTCGTCGTTTTTTTTTATTGAAGTTTTTTAGGATTTCACATAATACCCCTGCTGGAGAGGAAGTCAGTCACCCATCTGTTAAGCCTCTCTGGGATGTTAATCCAGCCACAAAGAATTGATTCGCTCTCGTTATAGTACGATTGCATAACCACACCCAAGCTTCTAACACCTTTTTCCTACCAATACGGTGGATCCTAGCTGGGTTGGCGCATTTTATTTCTACCACACGCGGCATATAAATCCGTAATATAGACATTACGATTTACCACATGGCGGTCACAGCTTCGCAAATTTATTAGACAGCTTAATGACAATAAATTGTAGTATTGTGGTATATTACAGATTATGTAATATTATGAACACAAACATATAATTAACCATTTGTCAGTTTAATAATGTGGGTTTTGGGTAATTCAGTTTTGAAAGCTTATCACGCGATTCCCTCGTTCAGCTCCCATCTAGTCAAAAATAAAGTAATCACTGATGCCTACAGAAAACAGCTACTGATTTCAAACTGATTCCGCAAATAAATAATAGTTGTAAAAAACCGAAGTAAAAAGTAGAAAATATTTTTTTTACCTCAAAATAAAATTATTCAAGTTATTAACAGAGTAAAAAGCGTTGGGTGCTTGATGTGTTAAATGTTACAATCACACTGTTTTTGACAGATGACGCGTGAATCGTGTCTTGTGTCATTGTCAAACTTGTTCAGTTTGGTCTATAATTTAACCATGAATCGACTTACGAACGAACAACGCTTGCAAATTATTGAATTTTACTATAAAATTCATGCTCGGTTAAGCGAGTGCATCGAGCACGGCTTCCAATTTATGGGCAATTTGGTCGGCCTACTGAGGGAGCTATTCGGAAGCTTGTGACTAAATTTCGAACCCAGTTTACATTATTGGACATTAAACCACCTACACGGAGACGTAGAGTGAGGACTGAAGAAAATATTGCGGCTGTATCCGCCAGTGTTAGTGATGAGCGTAAAATGTCGATTCGCCGCCATTCGCAGCAATTGGGCATCTGTTACTCCACTACGTGGAAAATTTTGCGACAGGATTTGGGTGTAAAACCTTATAAGATACAGCTGGTGCAAGAATTGAAGCCACACGACCTCCCACAACGTTTCCAATTTGGTGAATGGGCGCTGGCAAAGTTGGAGGAAGATCCACATTTTTATCGAGAAATTGTGTTCATCGACGAAGCTCATTTCTGGTTGAATGGGTACGTTAACAAGCAAAATTGCCGCATCTGGAGTGAAGACCAGCCAGAAGCATTGCAAGAGCTACCAATGCATACCGAAAAAATCACTGTTTGGTGTGGATTATGGGCCGGTGGCATCATCGGGCCGTACTTCATCAAAGACGACAATGGCCGGAACGTAACTGTGAATGGCGAGCGCTACCGTGCGATGATAACGAACTTTTTTTTGCCCAAAATGGAAGAGCTAGACTTGGCTGACATGTGGTTTCAACAATACGGTGCCACATGCCACACCGCACACGAAACAATGGCCCTATTGAGAGGCGAGTTCGGTGAACAGTTTATCTCACGTTTGGGGTCCGTCAATTGGCCGCCTAGATCGTGTGATTTAACGCCGTTGGACTATTTCTTGTGGGGCCATGTTAAGGCTACTGCCTACAGGGATAAACCAGCAACAATTGACTCACTGGAAGCCAATATTGAAGCATTTATTCGTGAGATACCGGCCGATATGTTGGAGAGAGTGTGCCAAAATTGGACCTTGCGCATGGGCCATCTAATGCGGGGCCGCGGCCAACATTTACATGAAATAATCATTAAACATTAAATTATATCGACCGTTCTATCGACTCAAATAAATATTTAATAGTTTTTTCAAATGTTTTGTGTTTTTTTGAAAATCAAATCCTATACCTCTCAAAAAATCACCCGTTAGTTTTATTTTGAGGTCATTAATGATGATTGATTGTTCGACCATCTACTACTGTAAAATCGAAATGTCTTATGAATCATTCCGTAATCTAATCATTTCATTAAAAGCTCCACTGTTGTAAAGGGGTTTTCCTGTTGACTTAGAGCAATCAAGTTCTTCAATGCGAATACCGTCCAAAGATCTCAGACGACTAAGTACTACATAAGCTTGTCCAGCAGCGAACAGTCACGAGCCTAGATAAATGACGACTGTACAACCTTTCATGTTGTGGACGGTCGAAACCCAACTGCCTTGAAAAAGTATCTACCTCCATTGTGTTGTGCCTGTGCCGAGTGCCCGAACATATCGCGCGCTAGCTCTTTCCCTCATACTCCTCTACAGCGGATCTATAAAAGAATTTATCAATCCTGGCGGTCCTAATAAGGATAATGGAAAACTGTTATCAAATTATTGCATTGTCATTTGTAAATTGGTGAAAATTATGCTCAAAGATTCCGACATACATACAGGCCAAGCTATACTAAGTGACATTTAAATCCGAACACCCAGTTTAATTGGTTTTATTTTAATAAAAGTTGGTGAATGTATTTATCTTACTGTAAATAACAAGTGAAGAAATTTTCAGCCTTATCAGTTGGACATTCCGGTTTTTATACTGCTTTTTTTTTAATTCACTAACGCTGTAAAAATGAATATTTCAGCCGCAGTAAAGAATCAACGTTGGCGGATTTTGGTTCTTGACATCCTTTACGATCGGTTACGATGCCTAGAGTACGGAGACCTCTACGATTTCGTCAACTTAGTGAGTTTGATAGGGGCCGTATAGTGGGACTTCGGGAAGCTGGACTTTCCTTTCGGGCAATTGCAGTTAGAGTGCAAAGAAGTGTAGACACTGTGGTTAGGTGTTGTCAGGCGTGGCTTCGAGAAGGCCGTACCCAAAGATCAAGCGGCACTGGACGCCGCCGTAGAACAACAGACCGTGAAGATCGCCGCCTAAGATTATTGGCCTTAAGGGACCGTTTCTCCACTACCAGGTCCATTGCAAATGAATGGTTTGCAGAACACGGAAGACCTATTGGCATGCGAAGTGTTTACCGACGAATGAGAAGTTTTGGCTTGTTTTCATACCGGCCACACTGGGTCCTCCCTTTAACTAGAGAACACCGACGTAATCGCCTTGAGTGGTGCAGACAACGGTCACTCTGGGATCAGGAATGGAACAGTATTGTCTTTAGTGACGAGTCTCGATTTTGTTTAGGCATGCACGATGGTCGTGCCAGGGTTAGAAGGCGACGTGGTGAAAGGAGGAATCCACAGTTTTTTGTTGAAAGACATATTCATCACACTGTTGGAGTTATGGTTTGGGGTGCTATAGCTTATGGTTCCAGGCCACCTTTAATCTTCATCAGAGGTAACATTAACGCGCAGCGTTATATCCAAGAAGTTCTAGAACCCCATCTTTTACCCTATCTTGACACCCTGGCAGATCCAACTTTCCAACAAGATAATGCCCGAGCACATGTTGCAAGAGTTACAATAGACTTCTTTCAACATAATGATGTGGGTAGGAGATTGCTCAATTTGCAACGTCCTCCTCAGACTCTAGAAGCACTTCGAGAGGAGTTGGTGGTTGCCTGGAATGAGATACTACAGGAGGACATTGACCACCTGATCAGAACCATGCCTAGGCGCGTTGAAGAATGCGTAGCACATCAGGGTGCATCCACACATTATTAAAGGTCAAAGGGCTTTAAAGCAGTGCAATCATTTTGAAATTTTTATCATTTACTTTATGCTTCATTAAGTACTTATACAAAATTTTATTAAAATAAAACCATTTAAACTGGGTGTTCGGATTTATATGTCACTTAGTATAATATAAGCGTGTTAAAAATGTATACAAATACATTTCAACATAGAGAGAAATAAAGGAGTTAGATAGCTTTCGTTCATTGTCCTACCTGGTATCAAGACCATGCTGATAAGCTGTCAAATAGCACGAAACAACTGTCCATAGCTGGCCACCTATGGTCAGACAAAAGAAAGCTATATTGCTAGTTTGTTCAATGGCGAGTAGAACGTATGCAATAGTGCAAATACGTACACTATCGGATTTAGTTTTATTATCGTAGTAATTTACGCATCTGTTTCAAATGACACAGCAAGTTTCTGTAACTATTATAAGGATTATGTCAGGAACAAAAAGAGTCCACGAAACAACTGTCCATAGCTGGCCACCTATGGTCAGACAAACGAAAGCTATATTGCTAGTTTGTTCAATGACGAGTAGAACGTATCTACTATAATGCCAGAATCGACGGCATCTAGCCGTCATTGTGACCTGGCTGCATGTTAACACTATGGTATAGGATTCGGCACCAGCCTTAATTTTATTGGTCAATTTCAATTTATTCAACCAATAACAAGCCGGGTGCCGAAATCACTACCGGAATGTTAAACAGTGCTGAGCATGGGGTCAGAATGTTATCAATTTAAATTTAAATTTACTTACCTTCCGCTAAAAATACGTAAGATAATAATCAAGGCACGTTGTTTCCTATTACGATATTTAATGATTTTAAAATTAATAATTTGGTTTAGCAATAAGAAAAATTACATGAGAAATTTATATATATTTATATAGGTGAAAAATTAAAGCTTCCGCCTTTTGTTGGGTACTTCGACAAAATTTAAGCAAGGAGGACTCTTTATACTTTTTTTATTCTCTCTAGCTTTCAATGGTCTTTGCCATCATCATCAGGAGAGTAGTATGTGAGGATGTTGCTAATTGTTGTTTAGGTTAAGGATGAGGGAAACACCCAGTAACATGGTGAAAGCTGGATAAATGGTACAATGATCAAAATTATATAAAATACACACAGCTGTATGACAAGAACAAGTTAAAAACAGATAAAATTTTTTTTTAGAAATTGAAAGTTAAACACTACATCGTGGAGCCACTTGGTGATTGCCCAAAATGGTGGGCATGTGCAATCATATACAGGGTGACTTTGAAGTTGAGTCATTAATTTTCAGATAATGATTGTAGAAGGAAGATAAACCAAAATATGTGTGTAAAAATAAAAAAAAATTAAAAAAAAAATTACCTTGTTTTATAAAATATCCTCCCGACAAGTATTTCAGTGCGGACCTGTATTTGATCGTGAGGTCCCCTGTGAGGTCTTAAGTCACCTGATTCACGAGCCCGTTGTACTACATTAACAAAGGCACGAGGGGTTGGTTGCACTCGATTGGGAAACCGATCCGCATAAACATGTGCCATTTTTTATTTCGTTTGAGCCACGCAACACACACTATTCACACGCGGCTGAAACTGACTGTATGTATAACTGAACTGAATTGTAATCGTAAAAACATCGTTCCAAATTCTTTCGCTTTTTTGTTTCCGATGCGATGAACCGTTGTTGCCAAACACGAACACATGATATTATTGAGACAGGGCGGTACTCAAACTTCCAAAGGGCTATAACTTTGTTACTTTAATTTTACCAGAAAAATGGTAAAGGAAAAAAACATTTCTTTTGATCAGATCTACTCACTGTTAAAATAAATGACTCAACTTCGAAGTCACCCTGTATACAGGGTATCATTTTTCTGGTAAAATTAAAGTAACAAAGTTATAGCCCTTTGGAAGTTTGAGTACCGCCCTGTCACAATGATAATATTATGTGCTCGTGTTTGGCAACAACGGATATAATCCGCCATCGGTTCATCGCATCGGAAACAAAAAAGCGAAAGAATTTGGAACGATGTTTTTACAATTATTTTATTCAGTTGTGTTATATACAGTCAGTGTCAGTCGGTAACGCGTCAGTGAATGGTGGTGTCTGTTGCGTGGCTCAAACGAAATAAAAAATGGCACATGTTTATGCGGATCGGTTTCCCAATCGAATGCAACCAACCCCTCGTGCCTTTGTTAATGTAGTACAACGGGATCGTGAATCAGGTGACTTAAGACGGCATGCCGGTGCTCCAAGACCTTGCGATCAAATACAGGTCCGCACTGAAATACTTGTCGGGAGGATACTTTATAAAACAAGGTAAAATTTTTTTTTAATTTTTTTTATTTTTACACACATATTTTGGTTTATCTTCCTTCTACAAACATTATCTGAAAATTAATGACTCAACTTCAAAGTCACCCTGTATATATATATATATATATATATATATATATATATATATATATATTAGTAGAAGTAGTTTATTGATAACATTCTGACACTGTTTTCAGCACTGTTTAACATTCCGGTAGTGATTTCGGCACCCAGCTTGTTATTGGTTAAATAAATTGAAATTGACCAATAAAATTAAAGCTGGTGCCGAATCCTATACCATAGTGTTAAAATGCGACCCGGCTTACAATGCGAACTGGGATACACTTCCAAAAAACTGCTTGCTGCTTTCACGTCTTAAGATAGAAGTCACTTTGTGCGGTCTTATTTCATTAAACTTTCTCTTGATGAGAACGAACTTAGTACCTTCAAGACCAAGTTTTGTAACTTGGCGAATTTTGGTAAGCTACGACGCGCATACCAAATTTCATCCTTGCGACAAAAAGGCCGCACCCTTGAACTCTCTTGGAATAATTTACACAAGTTTGCACTTTGTATAATAATCGCCACGACACCGCCAATATCAATTAGATCCAAATAAGCCAGTCAAAATACGTGTTGGACCCAGGAAATGATTAAATAAAACTGAAAATTGGTAAAGATCTTATAACACAAAACTCCTTTCGCTAAGTGTGCGATGACCGCGCCACCTAGCAAACGGCGGATTGAAATATTTTTGCCTGACTCGTGCAAGATAAAAAACGGATATCATGAAAGTAACAGACATTTGGTGGATTTGAAGTTAAAGCTGAGATTTCTCTTTTGATCTGTCTAATGATGATAGCCAAATATTCGCATTATTGACAGGACTCAACCTATATTCCACTACTAGTATTTCCCTTTTCAATCCTACGCCATTGGCAAGGAAATACTGTAATCTCGAAAAATTTCGAAAATCAGATAGTACGATTTGACAAAAAGCCACGTCACTCATTTCCGCCCAGTGGTCGCGAAACTTCAGGCAAAAAACAAACAAAAAACCGCTGATGTTTCAGAAAAATTTTTGGTCGGGTAAAAAATTGGATATTGGTGGCTGTATTGGGTAGATGAGAGTGTATGTCAACTGCTTGATACATTTCCAGCCCCGGTAATTCCACATACATTAGACATATACTAAGTGACATATAAATCCGAACACCCAGTTTAAATGGTTTAATTTTAATAAAATTTTGTATAAGTACTTAATGAAGCATAATAAGTAAATGATAAAAATTTCAAAATGATTGCACTGCTTTAAAGCCCTTTGACCTTTAATAATGTGTGGATGCACCCTGATGTGCTACGCATTCTCCAACGCGCCTAGGCATGCTTCTGATCAGGTGGTCAATGTCCTCCTGTGGTATCTCATTCCAGGCAACCACCAACTCCTCTCGAAGTGCTTCTAGAGTCTGAGGAGGACGTTGCAAATTGAGCAATCTCCTACCCATCATATCCCACACGTGCACAATTGGGGATAAGTCGGGAGATCTTGGTGGCCATGGTAACAATGTGACATCATTATGTTGAAAGAAGTCTATTGTGACTCTTGCAACATATGGTCGGGCATTATCTTGTTGGATAGTTGAATCTGCCAGGGTGTCAAGATAGGGTAAGAGATGGGGTTCTAGAACTTCGTGGATATAACGCTGCACGTTCATGTTACCTCTGATGAAGATTAAAGGTGACCTGGAACCATAAGCTATAGCACCCCAAACCATAACTCCAACAGTGTGATGAACATGTCTTTCAACAAAAAACTGTGGATTCCTCCTTTCACCACGTCACCTTCTAACCCTGGTACGACCATCGTGAATGCCTAAACAAAATCGAGACTCGTCACTAAAGACAATACTGTTCCATTTCTGATCCCAGAGTGACCGTTGTCTGCACCACTCAAGGCGATTACGTCGGTGTTCTCGAGTTAAAGGGAGGACCCAGTGTGGCCGGTATGAAAACAAGACAAAACTTCTCATTCGTCGGTAAACAGTTCGCATGCCAATAGGTCTTCCGTGTTCTGCAAACCATTCATTTGCAATGGACCTGGTAGTGGAGAAACGGTCCCTTAAGGCCAATAATCTTAGGCGGCGATCTTCACGGTCTGTTGTTCTACGGCGGCGTCCAGTGCCCCTTGCTCTTTGCGTACGGCCTTCTCGAAGCCGTACCTGACAACACCTAACCACAGTGTCTACACTTCTTTGCACTCTAACTGCAATTGCCCGAAAAGAAAGTCCTGCTTCCCGAAGTCCCACTATACGGCCCCTATCAAACTCACTAAGTTGACGAAATCGTACAGGTCTCCGTACTCTAGGCATCGTAACCGGTCGTAAAGGATGACAAGAACCAAAATCCGCCAACTTTGATTCTTTACTGCGGCTGAAATATTCATTTTTAGAGCGTTAGTGAATTAAAATAAAGCAGTATAAAAACCGGAATGTCCAACTGATAAGGCTGAAAATTTTTTCACTTGTTATTTACAGTAAGATAAATACATTCACCAACTTTTATTAAAATAAAACCATTTAAACATAGATTTCACTGTACATTTGTGATTAGAATTTGAATGATTTAGATATACAGGGTGTTTCTTAACGATATGCGAATATTCAACGGTGTGAATCTATATGAAAAATTAATGTTAGTTTGCTTTATAAACTAAGGTCCAAAAATGTTTCCTTACAAAAAATCGGGGTGTTGAAGTTTTAGGAAAAAAATGGAAATTAATTAATATTTTCAGAATCGATTAAGATATTCCACCGATATTTAGTACGTAGTGGAAGTTAATAAAGTTATTTTTCAACGCAAAAATAATTTTTATGAGAAAAAAATGGTACGCCAATAATTTTTTGCCAAATAATTTTTTTTTAATTCCCCGTTCAATTTAAAACAAACTGATTTCTCCTGAATTGTTTTCTTTCGATGCGCCATTTTTGAGTAAAAAAAACCATTCTATTGCCCGAGAAAATTAATGTAATAATTGAAGAATGCAAATTAGCAATAAATATCTAGTTGCTCTGGAATATGTCAGTAGTTTTTGACATCTGACAAGTCTCTGTTCACTGTGACATCTTCATTATTTAGTTTTAACAATCTTGTTAATAATGGTGAATTATTCAAATGCAGAAATGGCGGAAATGCATTACGTATATGGCCTTGCCAACGGTAATGGTTAGCAAGCCGGACGGATTTATCACCAGAGATATCCCGATCGTGCTTTGCCAGATAGTCGAACCTTTTCTAACATTCATCGTCCTCTTGTTGAAACTGGTTCGGTCCGAAAAGGAACATCTGTAGGTAGACCTCTGAAATTGAGGAGGCAGTGCCGCACGAAGTCAAGGAACATCCTGCAATGAGTACGAGGAAGATCGCTAGACACTTAAATATTTGCCATCCAATTTTTTGGAGAATTTTAGTGGATTTTCTGTTATATAATTACCATATTTTAAGAGTACAGGCATTACTTCCCATTGATTTTCCAAGGCGTGTGACCTTTTTTCAGTGGCATCTTCAAAAAGTGGTCCGCAGTCAGAGGAAGCACTAACCGTGGACGGTATGAAAAAAGTTCAAAGGCTCGAATGCGGAGATAAAGTATACGGCTAGTTACAGGTCTACCTTCTTCTCCAAACCATTGGTCAGATATCTAACAGTAGCAAAATGATCTCGTAAGGCTATGTTAGTTGTCTGAAGCACCTATCTTGACGCTCTGAGGTACGACTCGGTGGACCAGTTGCCTTCTTCGTGACACTCTACCTTCTTATATCCACACACGACACATACACATTACCGTCATTGCATGAAATTAACACGGCGCGGCGGCCAGTTTCGCGATAGGACAAACCAACATCTCGATAGGCAATAAAATGAAAGGGTAATGAATAAAAATGTCTGTACTGCTCAGCTCCCAGAAACTGCTTTCTTCACAAAAATTAAGAGACAACACGTATGATGACACTGACTGATGCTAAATGTTCTGGCTGGTATCCATGAATATTATTTTTTTGCCGTGCATTCCATTATTATAAGTATACTAAGTGACATATAAATCCGAACACCCTGTTTAAATGGTTTTATTTTAATAATATTTTGTATAAGTACTTAATGAAGCATAATAAGTAAATGATTGCACTGCTTTAAAGCCCTTTGACCTTTAATAATGTGCGGATGCGCATTCTCCAACGCGCCTAGGCATGCTTCTGATCAGGTGGTCAATGTCCTCCTGTGGTATCTCATTCCAGGCAACCACCAACTCCTCTCGAAGTGCTTCTAGAGTCTGAGAAGGACGTTGCAAATTGAGCAATCTCCTACCCATCATATCCCACACGTGCTCAACTGGGGATAAGTCGGGAGATCTTGGTGGCCATGGTAACAATGTGACATAATTATGTTGAAAGAAGTTTATTGTGACTCTTGCAACATGTGGTCGGGCATTATCTTGTTGGAAAGTTGGATCTGCCAGGGTGTCAAGATAGGGTAAAAGATGGGGTTCTAGAACTTCGTGGATATAACGCTGCGCGTTCATGTTATCTCTGATGAAGATTAAAGGTGACCTGGAACCCTAAGCTATAGCACCCCAAACCATAACTCCAACAGTGTGATGAACATGTCTTTCAACAAGAAACTGTGGATTCCTCCTTTCACCACGTCGCCTTCTAAACCTGGCACGACCATCGTAAACAAAATCAAGACTCGTCACTAAAGACAATACTGTTCCATTCCTGATCCCAGAGTGACCGTTGTCTGCACCACTCAAGGCGATTACGTCGGTGTTCTCGAGTTAAAGGGAGGACCCACTATACGGCCCCTATCAAACTCACTAAGTTGACGAAATCGTACAGGTCTCCGTACCCTAGGCATCGTAACCGATCGTAAAGGATGTCAAGAACCAAAATCCGCCAACGTTGATTCTTTACTGCGGCTGAAATATTCATTTTTAGAGCGTTAGTGAATTAAAAAAAGCAGTATAAAAACCGGAATGTCCAACTGATAAGGCTGAAAATTTTTTCACTTGTTATTTACAGTAAGATAAATACATTCACCAACTTTTATTAAAATAAAACCATTTAAACTGGGTGTTCGGATTTATATGTCACTTAGTATATTTTGTAACAAACTCAAATAGCTTCACAACGATTGAAGATATGTATAAACTGTATTATATAAAAGTTACTAAAAACTTCATGGAGAATCTTAATATTGCAAAATAATGGAGGTTTCAATTTAAAAATCCATAATGTAACGCAATATCTTATTTTTGGACCACCCTGTATTGTACGGCTATAGATGAAATGACTACATATCAAAATTTTCGTGTCCCAGCGATTTCCCCAAGAGTCACACATGGGGGCACGACCTTTTCGTTGGGCCACCCTGTATGTCGTTCCATTGATCCATTGAGACAAACACGGGAGATTATAATTTTCACGTTGCAAAAAAGAATGTCGTATCCTTGAACTTACTTGAAATAAACTACACTTTCAATAATAATTTGTAAAATAATCATGTATACGTATTTGACATCGCCAATGTCAATTGGATATAAACTTAAGCAAAAAATAGTAATTCAAGACATACAAATAGGACATTACAATTCATTATAGAAACGCTTGCGGATCTCTGAGATTTTTATGCACTGAGTTGAAATGGGATGGAGCTTCAAATAGGATTTAATTGAAATAGGACTTTGTACTTCCTGGTAGTCAAATCCGCATAACCCATGAGTATTTTTTGACTTCACCCAAAAATTACTGGGGATACAATAAATTATCACCTCATTCATCGTCAACCCAATGAAAATTCAGTCACGTATTTAGATTCCCTGACCTCAATTAACAGTGTTCATAAAAAGGAAGTGCGGCATAATTCTTATTGCTAGTATGTATAAGTGGTACAACTACTAAAACAGCAATCCTCACAATACCTGTATGTTTCTTTAAAATAAAAATTAAAATATACTGAGTGATAAAAAAAGGGGAAACACCGATTCTATTAATTTTTGGCATATACAGGGTGTTTCAGTTTATTGTTGCATAACTGTAAGGTTCGATAGAACTTTTAAAATTAATGCATAAAGTCTATATAAACATGGGTCGAAAAATGCGTGGCTTCCGAAATACAGGGTTTTTAAATTTAGTTTCTAAAATAGTTTTTTTTTAAATATTTCGAACAATATTTGATGTATAACAGTGAAAATTGGTATACAAGGGTTTTTTGGTACGACAAAACGAACCATGGGCATAGTTTTACTGTAGTCGCTAGAGGGCGCTCTCTACTGTACCTGTAGTGTATTAAAATGACCGAAATTTTTTTCTTAGTGCAATTTTTTGCTTTTTGAATAGAAAACTGATTCTTCGCACTTTTCAACATAAAAAAGCTCTCCTGTGAATTTTCGTTATAGTTAGCCGTTTTTGAGATATTTCGATTTTTAAGGTTCGATGCATTTTTAATTATTAATGATAAAATAACTTTAAAAAGTCAGTATCTCGATCATTTTTAGAAGTAGGCTGTGCCTGCAAATATTTTTGAAATTGAAAGCAGAATAAGGTTAAACGTCAATTAGTTGACAGATAGTTTTGTTGTCTGTTGAAACCTGAAACTATTTTTGCAATTGTGAATGCACGAAATTCAGTTTCTTTTAACTTTTTTTTGTAAGTTTTATAGAAATGCCATTTTCATTCTCCAATCAAGAGTTAGCGGATATTCATTTTGTGTATGGCTTTGTAAATGGAAACGCAGCAGAAGCAGCCAGAGAATACGCACGAAGATTTCCAAACAGACGACATCCAACTTGCTCAGTATTTGTAAGAGTGCATCGCCAAATAATTGAAAATGGTTTTGGAAATCTCCAAAGGGATCAAAACATAAATGTTCGTCAGCGCAGATTTACCCGTATGATTCTGCGTGAGTTTGATAGAGATCCGACCACAAGTGTTAGGAGAGTTTCTGGTGCCTTGGGAATTTCAGCAAGCCATGTTCACCGTGTTCTTAGATATGACCATAGACGTCCTTACCATTTGCAACCTGTGCAAGGACTACAGCCAGGGGACGGAGAACGAAGAATCACATTTTGTCAGTGGATACTTGATAGAACTGATAATAATAGGGAGTTCTTTAGTAACGTTTTATGGACCGATGAGTCATGCTTCACTAGACGTGGAGTGGTAAATTTTCATAATCAACATATTTGGTCGCATGAAAATCTGCATGCAGTTCGGGAAAGAAATTTTCAGCATGAATTTAGTGTGAACGTGTGGATTGGTATCTACCGTAATCGACTATTTGGACCCTACCTTTTGCCTGCAAGGTTAAATGCTGCGACCTTCTTGGAATTTTTAAAGGCTGAACATGCAAATATGTGGGATGTTATGTTAGATTTAAGAAGATTGGCCTGGTTTCAGCTTAATGTTTGTCCAGCTCATTATTCGAGAATAGTTAGAAACTGGCTGGAAGAAAATTATCCAGAAAGATGGACCTTCCGTGGAGGACCAGTCGCCTGGCCTCCACGATCCCCTGACCTAAATCCATTAGATTTCTTTGTGTGGGGATTTCTAAAAGAAAAAGTGTACCAGACTCCCGTAACCACAAGAGATATGCTAATAGACAGAATCAGGAATGCATGTGATGAAATAAGGCCTTATTTGAATAATGCTATACCACGTTCGATCATTCGTAGATGTGAATTGTGTATTGAACAATTGGGTTTACATTTCGAGCAACTACTTCAGATTTTGTATGTTTGTCCTAACTATCCAATAGCATTTTAGTTGTAAATAATTAATTTAATTTGTTAAAAATAATATTGGAAAATTAAACAAATTAATATTCTGTTTTTTTGTGTTTATTTGGAGTTAGGAATTATTGCTGTGTTTAAAAACACAATCTAAACGATCATCTTCATTACTTGTAATGCCCAAATCGAAAATGTAAAAAAATATTATTTTCCCATAAATAATTAAAAATGCATCGAACCTTAAAAATCGAAATATCTCAAAAACGGCTAAGTATAACGAAAACTCACATGAGAGCTTTTTTATGTTGAAAAGTGCGAAGAATCAGTATTTTTATTAAAAAAGCCAAAAATTGCACTAAAAAAAATTTTTGGTCATTTTAATACACTACAGGTACAGTAGAGAGTGCCCTCTAGCGGCTACAGTAAAACTATGCCCATGGTTCGTTTTGCCGTACCAAAAAACCCTTGTATACCAATTTTCATTGTTATACATCAAATATTGTTCGAAATATTAAAAAAAAACTATTTTAGAAAGTAAATTTAAACACCCTGTATTTCGGAAGCCACGCATTTTTCGACCCATGTTTATATAGACTTTATGCATTAATTTTAAAAGTTCTATCGAATCTTACAGTTATGCAACAATAAACTGAAACACCCTAAATGTTCGTGTCCCTTACTAGTAAATTGACTAAATTTTCAGCTTGATTCGTCGACTGACTGCACTAGCTAGTTCAATAATGTGTTGAGGATCAACGATTTAAGGTGGTCGATATCATGTTGCGGTATCTCATTCAAGGCTACTGCAACTTCGTGAGTAAGAGCTGCTAGAGAGTGTTGTAAATTCAAGAGCCTGCGACCTATCATGTCCCAGACATGTTCAATTGGAGATAGGTCCGGCGATCGTGGTGGCCAAGGTAAACGGTTGATGTTGATCCAATATTTTGCCATACTCTAATGATACACGTAATCGTCGCACAACCCCTAATAACAGAACTGATAGAATTCCCAACAATAACATCAATTCAAACAGTACAAGCACCAATCCAAACTCCAGACCTGGTTTTGCTGTCCTACCCTATATCAAGGAAGTGACCCCTAAGCTGATCAGATTGTGCAGTCCTTTGAACTTTCGAATTGCTTGCAAATCCGTCCTCACTATAAACTGCATTTTTTCAAAAATGAAAGACAGAATCCCGCTGCTTGGCTTAACCAAGACAGTCTACTCCATCAATTGCAACAACTGCAACCAAATATACATAGGTCAGACCTCCAGATCTCTTAAAGGAAGGATTACATCACACAAAAGTGATTCTAGGCTTCATCCTGAAAGATGCGCTCTAGAATCTCATGTTAACACAACAGGGCACTCTATGAATTACACAAGTATCAAAATACTTGATAAAGAAAAACACGTATCCAAATGTTTATTCCTGGAAATGTCCCACATTTTCATGAATAACAACTGTATCAACAAAAAGACAGATGTTAAGCAACTGAGTGTCAATTACTCATATTTGCTAAACTGCGAAAAATTGGAGAACTTACATATCTCCCCAAATTTTGACTCTTCACAACCATAAATGGAATCTGTTTCTTGGTCGATTCCACCAATAAACTTCATTCCACTCAAATTCTAATAATTTTCTCCTCACGATTTAATAATAATTGTTAATTTAATTTCCCACTGATTAAAATATAGTTTAACAATTTCTTACATAAAATTCTGAAAATCACATCATCTGAAGTGATTTGGCAACGTGGCGCACGCCCACAATTCGTTCCATCTTTCTACACAGACATTGACAACCTTCGGCCTTCTGTCAAAGGGTTCATCTCACTCATTATTCCATGACCACCATTTTGTGCAATCATCAAGTGGCTTCACGATGTAATGCTTTCATGTTCTAAAAATTTTTAATCTGTTTTTAACTTGTTCTTGTCACACATTTGTATGTATTTTATATAATTTTGACCATTGTACCATCTATCCAGCTTTCTCCATGTTACTGGGTGGTTCCCTCATCCTGAACGTAAACAACAATTAGCAACATCCTCACATACTACTGTAAGTTAAGTCAATTTAAATTCATTTTACATTATTGTTGCTACTGTTATCAATGTAATTGCAGCTCCTGATGATGATGGCAAAGTCCATTGAAAGCTAGAGAGAATTAAAAAAAGTATAAAGAGTCCTCTTTGCTTAAATTTTGTCGAAGTACCCAACAAAAGGCGGAAGCTTTAATTTTTCACCTAACTGGTCTAGACGACAATGACCACGTCTCAAGTTATATATATATATATATATATATATATATATATATATATATATTATGGAGTCTGCGAGACTCCGTGTCTGTGAATGTCTGAGAAAGCAATGTTATCAGTTAAGAGTGAACTGCTAACGTAAATATACGAAAACTGAATGCTTCTTTATCACCAAACAATACACACAGCCACCACAAAAGCTTAACAGAAAAACTTGACTATTTTATCACTTGTTGTTCATGGCAAGATAAATCGACATGGAAAACATTCTTGAATTCTAATAAACATACGTACCTTTTTTGTCACTCGGAATAGTTTCAAGGTAACATAGATTAATATCCAATATATCCATTTTTCGCAACAAAGCAGCTAGAAAATAATATAATAATAATTGATTAAATTTGAATAAAAATAAAAAATGACTTTGGACATCGCACAATAGCTAGACGCCCCAATTACAAAATTAATCTAAAGTTTTGCTTTCAAACAATCCATCTCCATATCATCTTAGCTAATAACCAAGAAGCAACTCTTCTGACAATTATGATTTGGAGGATTAGGAGGACATGGAGATGGATCAGTGAGGCAAGCACAAGATTCAGAACTTAAGTTTTGAGATTCTCTGGATCCCAGATGATGTTGGAGCTTCAAAATATTTATGCCTCAAACCATTGTAAAGGGAGTAAAGGAACATTCAGTTTACCCTTTTATATTTAAATTATTTTATAACCCTTTTGCACCATACGCGACTGGCTGTCTGTCCGCTGATGCTTAGCCTGTCAAGGGCAAACAGGCTTTGTAGCTTTTGTAAAATTGCTTAGTAACGGCGGAGCTACGGACCAAGAAACGAAAAAAAATACAAATCGTTTTTTGATGCTCCTGTTAACGTTTTCAGAAAAAGATTTGTAGTGGTAAAAAATTGGGGGATGCTTTTTTATGTTATTTTATAAGCGTCCAACCCGCTAATTCTTCGCACCTATTCGACATACTTCACACATCATAGGTTTCCCCTTTAAACAAATGCAAACATGTTTTTGATACGCATCGCTGCTCTGGGTTCATCGGTGGACGTGCCAATGTCGATGAGTACCCTGCCATTACTGCCGTCGTGCTGCCAGTTTGACTGACTTGATTAATTGAATGTCTCTGTTATACATTTTTGCAGCCAACAGAAGGTCTAACTTGTGTTGAATGTAATCTTTTGTGGCGGCATTGCGTAAGAAGTGCTGAGTCAACCTACTTGATGCCATATTTGTACTATTTGCTATAATGCCATTCTAAAGGTGTTTTCACCAACGTATCGAAAGCATGGTTCATAGCTTACGTTCCGGTTATGGAAAAGAAAACGGAAAACAACCTAAATCTCCAGAAATATCATATGAAGTTTGTTTTCGAAATATAATCGTTACCTGTGATATTGACTTCGATCTAATTTATCACCTGAGATTATTGTTTATTGTTATTACCAGTGAGATTTTTCCTCTTACGTCCACCTTGAAAATTTTTTTATTGCATGTCAAACCAAAAACAAAACTTTTGATATATGGAACAATATGATCATAAAGTAATCCATCGCAATAAATTAAAACAGTTCTACAATGCCACTCAAAAATTAAAAAGTGACTTAACATATTATAGCTCTGCTACATACGATTAACATCACACTTATTCCAACATTTTCATTTTCTCTATGAGTTGTGGACCTCGAAATTCTCCTTCCAATAGCGTCACTCCACAGAGCACTTAATTGTAAATAATTGGCGCGCATGTTTTTCACAATGATTCAATAATGCTCTTCGGTCGGCATTTGTGATATTACTTTTTTTCACATATCGTGGCTTAATATAAACTGAACCAGTTACCTTATACCTTCTAACAATATTTCTCACACTGTACCGCGGTAAGTCTAACAGTTGCAATTTCTGAGTTTGATTTCTCAGAATTAAAAAATTTAATTATCAGTAACCGAATTTTCTCACTAATAACCTCTACCCATTTTGAAAACCTTAACTACCCAAAACTATTTTAAACGTATTCTGACAGCTGTGATTAATAAAAACAATTGGCATGGCTTTTATTTTTCACAGCCACCTATGCGTTATAGACTTATTTTGCACTGAAATGAAAATAGGTTGATATGCTGTAATTGCCACCTATGCGTTATAGACTTATTTTGCACTGAAATGAAAATAGGTTGATATGCTGTAATTGCAACATGTGCTATTTTTATGCTGCAAATTTGATTAGGGAATAATAAAGTTGGTGTTTTCTACTATATATTATCAAAATATTCATTGTTAATATTTTAAACGTATAACACTCTGCTACATTTTTATTTGTGTTTGATAAAAAACAAACTAAGATTTCAATAGTTGGGCCAACTGAAGTGGGAAGTGGCTCGTTTTTCGCGATTATGATATTTCCTCGCCAGTGGCGTGGGAAGTAAATATGAAATTTTCAAACTTCATCTATTTTCTGGAAGGAGTGTAAATATATTATCGGCATTATCCAACCTTATTTTCAAGCATGTTTTCTTTTGCAGTATTCTTCATCCCCCAACGGTACATCCTTGGCATCATGGGGTTCCTCGCCGTAGTAAATGCTTACACGATGAGGGTGTCTCTGTCAATAGCAATAACAGAGATGGTGGCACCATCAAACAGTTCCTATATTGACGATCCCGATGCTTGCATGGTGAACGATACGCGCTCAAAAGCTTCAGTAACGGTAAGTTATTAACAAACTGAGCACAAAAATGCTGGACGACAATATACTAATAATAATAATATTTATTCGCCAAAATACAAAAAATGGGCAAATAAATATGAAAAACCACAGAAGGCATCCTTGTGTGTGGTTTATATCTTAATAACTAACAATCAATCATATATGTGTATAACAATTATTGTTAAATCTAAAAGGTATTAATGTAATTGGAATTTTGTAGTTTTAGTTTTCTATATAATTATGTATAGTCATTCGCTGCACATTACTAACCCAGTCTTTCAATTTTTTTCCAAAATTAAGTATCTTTATTTCGTTTGGTACTACATTATATAATTTAGCTGCTAAGAATTTAAATGATTTTTTGAATAATGTTTTGTGTGGTTTTTGGATATTAGATGGGCCTATTCGAAATCGTGTGTTATGCTCGTGTTTATAGGATTTTTTCTTTTTATGACAATACTTATGGTATAAGGTGGTGGCATGTAAGAAATAAAGTTGTCTTGTATCAAGTATCCCTGTTTCTTGATATAAGTTGTTCGTTGGATATAATCTTAGCTTATGGAAAATGGCTTTCAAAACAGTTTTTTGTGCTATATTCAGGTCAGAAATATATGTCTTGCAGGCGGCACCCCAGGCTGTGATGCCGTATATTATATGGGTTTCAACTAAGGCATGGTATAGGATTCGCAGATAACTTTCTGTAAGAATGTTAGCAAGCATTTTGAGTTTATAGGCAACATTTCTAATTTTTTGATAACATATTTAATATGGTTATCCCACCTTAGATCTGAGTCTATAAATATTCCAAGATATTTCAAACTGTTAACTCTATCGATTTTGGTCTTTTGGCCATAATAATTAACGGAAATTTTTTAGGTAGGTAAAAATTTTGAATAGGATGTAAATGCAATAAATTTTGTTTTTTTGAAGTTAACTGTTAAAATTTTAGTATCAAACCAGTCAATGATCCTTATAAAATCCTTTTCAGCTATTTGCTTCACTGTGCTCCAGTCATCAGCTTTATATAATACGAGGGTGTCATCTGCAAAACATATAGTCTTTCCAGAACTGTTAATTTTGAATAAGTCATTTAAGTAGAGACTAAATAATAGTGGGCCTAGTACTGTTCCTTGAAGCACACCACACTTGATGTACATTTTTTTACTGTAAGTGTTAGTGAGTTTGACAGTCTGTGCCCGACTTGAAAGGTAATTTTTTAAAAGGATTTGTGACGCTCCCCTAAATCCCAATCTTTCCATAACTTTCAGAAGCTCGACATGGTTAACCGTATCAAAGGCATTTTTTAGATCAACAAAGATACCAATAGTAGGTATCATTTTGTTGACATTAGAGTTAATTTCATTAATTTCATCCATACAAGGAGAAACAAATTTGTCTGGCGGGTTGAGTTCAACGTGTACGAGAGAGATGTGTGTATAGACGCATACGTTAGGAAGAGATAGAAGCCGCCTGAATAACGAAGCCTATCACCGCGTCGCCTAACAACGCTGACGTGGCGATGTGCAGCGTTGCCAATATGTTACACCAGTTCCTTGAATTAAGATACAAGTTAAAAATATGCGTTAGTTTATCCTCTACGACAAAATTATGGATTTATTTTGAGCGTACACATTTTTAGATTGTCAATTGTGTCGAGTTTGTTTAGGATCGATTCCGGATCGGTCATAACGGCGCTTCATTTTATGGAATGAAAGGTCAGGATCTCCACAAATTCTGCAACATTGCATCATTGGTTCGCTTGGCAACACCGCATCACGTACATTCCAAGGCAAGGTTTCCACCTCCATGATCATAGATGTGCGATTTTGGTCAGTATCCATCTAGTGCTCATTGGGGAGTGTCGCAGAGAGCGATAATTTGTAAAGCTTAGTGATATTTGTTACATTTTCCGACCGCTAGCTGTCGCAAAATGTGCCGACAACTCAGGATCCACCATCGGTGGAAGTCAAAGATAATTCTAAAGTAAAGTAAGACACTAAGTCGCATCAAAATTGAAATAAATAATTCTAATAAAAATTAAAACAAAATGTTCTAACATACCTCCTTCTTGGGTTTGACAGTAACCAAACCTATCGTAGCAGCCTGTGTGAACATTTTCTGATGTAACATGTTGGCAACGTGGCAGATTGCACGACCTTCTGCGTCACTGTTCCTAGGAAATGTCTCTCTCATGCTCATTGAACTCAAGCCTTCAGACAAATTTGGTTTTCCCTCTATATTGACTGATTCATCTGATTCTCCAAAATCCTTGAAACGAAATGAAGTACCGTGCGAATCATTTACAGCTGAGGTCGTCTGAGTTTGAATGTGTACGAGACAAAAGCGAGAGAAGCGTGGAATAAGTATGTTAGAAAGGGTTAGATAGAATGCTCTGCCAAAAACGGAGGGTTCCGGATGTGCTTTCGGAAAACGGCTACTAGGGAGTGATGAGTTAGATTATATTGATGCCATAAATGTAAAAAACTTCTTGGTCTTCGGCCGTTTTGACGAATATTAGATTTTTTCATATTTGTCATGTATAAATAAAGAGGGGTCAAAAACGGAGGGTTCCGGACTTGGTTTGGGGAAACGGCTGATATGGTGTGATTGACTAGATCATATTCATGCGAGAAGTGTCCAAAACATTTTGGTCTTGGGCGGTTTTGAAAAGCTATAGATGATTAAACAGGGTGTCCGCAAAGTTGGGGTTTTCCTTTACACGACGTGTAGATCTTGAAAACATAAGCAATTTTTCTTAGTACCATATACACCAATGTCTTAAGGGAACCGAGACAAAGGGCTCTGCAACATCAAAAATATCTGAATACCGTCCTGTAGCCGCGACATCCCCGAGTGGTACTAGGACACTAGCTCAACCCGACGACAGAACTGGGTCGGGGTCAGTGTGTCAGGTCAGTATGCAACCTTCAACCGACGGTTACGGTCACGCGTGTAGAGGTAATCGCGTAGACGAGAATCCCTCAACAAGCACTAGAGACGTGGCTAGAGAAGTGCAAGTATCAAAAACTAAAGTGTGGCAAACGCTGCGTGAAGAGGGGCTGTATCCGTTTCACGTCCAACGTGTACAAGCCCTTCAGCCTGACGATTTTCCAGCAAGAGTGCGGTTTTGTGAGTGATTGTTGCATCAACATGACAATAATCCGGACTTTTTAAAGTGCATATTGGTGACAGACGAATCTACGTTCACGCGTAATGGGGTGAATAACTTTCGCAACACTCATGTTTGGTCAGTAGAAAATCCGCACGCTGTCCGTCGGGCACATTTTCAACAAACATTTTCGGTAAATGTTTGGGCTGGCATGGTGAACGGTATGCTCATTGGACCATTTATTCTCCCAAATCGATTGGACGGGATGCAATACCTAGACTTTTTACGCAACATTTTGCCTTCCTTGTTTGCCTGCGTCTGCTCGGTAGCGCATCAGCTGATTTCATTTTCTGTTGGAGCGGTATGATTTCGGGCAGAGACGTACTTAGCCCTTCTCGTCAACTGGAGAGTGAGTACTTTTCCTTTATTTTTTTTACTTGGTCGCCCTCGTTTCACTACACATTACCTTTGTTATTTCAAGGGTAGTTGTTTCTGAAACGGAAAACACCAACTTTGCGGACACCCTGTATAGCTTCTAAAATATTAGGTTTTAAAGGGGGGTCAATTTGGGGTATCTGTGAACGAGATAGCACGGATTTGAACTTAGCGTAAGTAAAATATGCTTTTTCTAATCAATTTACGTGAAAACCGCATTTGTCCAGGTTTATTTTAATGTAATATCAATTTTTTCGCGTTTCTCCTCACTTTGAGGAAGATTTTGGAGGAGGGAGATAAAACTCTTACAGTACATAGAAAGCCAGTAATACAATCGGACTACGTGGAAAACGCATCGATTTATGTTTATTTGGACCCAAATTACGTCAGTAGTTGTGTTAATGGCAAATTTTCATCACTGCTGCCTTTTTACCGTTTCGATCAGAACGTGATCGGTCGGAACTTCAGCCGCATCCGTCTTCGCAGTCGTTGTGGGCGCACTATCTTTAACTCTGTTTAACATAACATAGTGCACGCTCTCTTTCTCGTACACATTGAAACCTGGTCGACCTGAACCGTAAATGATTTACCCGGTATATTATTCGATCTCTTTAAGTTAATTTTTCTAAATATAAATTATTGCATAGAAATGATATCACATAAATCCCCGTCTCTGGAGGCCGTATAAGCCTTGATTTTCCACAACGTTTTGGTATGATATTTTAATGGGTGATTTTTTGCTAGTATCTTTTTGGCAACACTGTTTTTGACAGGTGACGCGTGAATCATGTCTTGTGTCATTGTCAAACTTGTTCAGTTTGGTCTATAATTTAACCATGAATCGACTTACGAACGAACAACGCTTGCAAATTATTGAATTTTACTATCAAAATTCATGCTCGGTTAAGAGAGTGCATCGAGCACTGCTTCCAATTTATGGGCAATTTGGTCGGCCTACTGAGGGAGCTATTCGGAAGCTTGTGACTAAATTTCGAAACCAGTTTACATTATTGGACATTAAACCACCAACACGCAGACGTAGAGTGAGGACTGAAGAAAATATTGCGGCTGTATCCGCCAGTGTTAGTGATGACCGTGAAATATCGATTCGCCGCCGTTCGCAGCAATTGGGCCTCTGTTACTCCACTACGTGGAAAATTTTGCGACAGGATTTGGGTGTAAAACCTTATAAGATACAGCTGGTGCAAGAATTGAAGCCACACGACCTTCCACAACGTTTCCAATTTGGTGAATGGAGGAAGAACCACATTTTTATCGAAAAATTGTGTTCAGCGACGAAGCTCATTTCTGGTTGAATGGGTACGTTAACAAGCAAAATTGCTGCATCTGGAGTGAAGACCAGCCAGAAGCATTGCAAGAGCTACCAATGCATCCCAAAAAATCACTGTTTGGTGTTAATTATGGGCCGGTGGCATCATCGGGCCGTACTTCTTCAAAGACGACAATGGCCGGAACGTAACTGTGAATGGCGAGCGCTACCGTGCGATGATAACAAACTTTTTTTTGCCCAAAATGGAAGAGCTGGACTTGGTTGACATGTGGTTTCAACAAGACAATGCCACATGCCACACCGCACACGAAACAATGGCCCTATTGAGAGGCGAGTTCGGTGAACAGTTTATCTCACGTTTGGGGCCCGTCCATTGGCCGCCTAGATTGTGTGATTTAACGCCGTTGGGCTATTTCTTGTAGGGCCATGTTACGGCTAATGTCTACAGGGATAAACCAGCAACGATTGACGCACTGGAAGCCAATATTGAAGCATTTATTCGTGAGATACCGGCCGATATGTTGGAGAGAGTGTGCCAAAATTGGACCTTGCGCATGGGCCATCTAAAACGGAGCCGCGGACAACATTTACATGAAATAATCTTTAAACATTAAATTATATCGACCGTTCTATCGACTCAAATAAAGATTTAATCGTTTTTTCAAATATTTTTGTGTTTTTTTTTTTAAATCGAATCCTATACCTCTTAAAAAATCAGCCGTTATATAGCTTACTGAATATTACTCTTTAGCTAGAGAACATCAATACATAACATCAGCGCCACAGAAGGGACTCTGGGACAAGTGTCCCCATTAACGTCGCAAGTTCTTTTTTTCAACAGCCTGACTGGAGGAGTATTTTTAATACTTTTCGTCTGATTGTTTCATGGTGTGAATTGACTGAAAACCAATGTTATCAGTTTCTTTTATTTTTTGCGTTTTGTGCATTTTTCCAATCGTAACTTGTCAACAGACACCATTATAGCTCTAAAATGGTATGTGAATATCCCTTTTTGATGGAAGAATGACGCTTGTATTCTTATCAATTTCTCTCTTCAAAAAATATGCTGTTCTTGTTTGTTGTGTGTTGCAAAATGATGTTTCAAGAAAATCAAATATTTTTCGAAGAGAAAAAGTGATAAGAATAAAAGTTATCACCCGACTCATTCTTGCATAAAAGCGGAATATTCACATACAATTTCAGAGCTGTGCTAATATCACTGGACAACAAATTTTAGTTTTTTAATTGTATCTCTTGGGAAAAGTGCACTTCTTTGTTAATTTTGGGGCGCTGAATCAAAAAATGACAATGAAATAAAAAAATTAGTTGCGGTTTAGAAAAAAACTTTTTATTTTTTTGGATATATTAAAAAAGTAACAAGATTCATATACTTATAAGAATCACTATATGTGCTGTCTTTTTGCTGTTCTTTTATGGATCGTTGCTGGAGCATCTCTACCAAGAGTTCAACAGTAATCTGCAAGCATGGAAGGATTCCACTTTCCCTGGTACCTTTTTTCCATTATTGAAATATCCTGATGAAAACGTTCGCCGTGCTCATCACTTACGGCTCCGCAATTGTCAGGAAAAAAGTCCAGGTGTGAGTGTAGGAAATGTATCTTAAGAGACATATTACAGCCCATCTTTTGATACGATGACAGCATATTTTTGACAAGGGTTTTATAGTTGTCAGCTTTTCTATTTCCCAAGAAATTAGTGACCACCAGACGGAAATCATTCCAAGCAGTTTTTTCAATACCTGTTAAAGTGTTTTCAAACTGCGTATCTTTCAAAATATTTCGAATCTGTGGCCCAACAAAAATACCTTCTTTAACCTTTGCCTCACTTAGTCTTGGAAATTTCTGACGCAGGTATTGAAAAGCTGACCCATCTCTATCTAATGCCTTGACAAAGTTTTTCATTAGGCCCAACTTGATATGCAGTGGTGGTAATAACATTTTTTTCGAATCTACTAATGGCATATGCTGTACATTTTTTTGACCTGGCTCAAGGAATTGACGAACAGGCCAGTTTTGTCTGGTGTAATGAAGTGCCTTTGCCCGACTGGCCCATTCACACAAAGAACAGCAAAACTTTGTGTAGCCTAGCTGGAGCCCAAGGAAAAGTGCAACAACTTTCAAATCGCCACAAATATGCCATTGGTGCTCATCGTATTTTATGCATGTCAATAGGTACTTCATATTGTCATATGATTCTTTCATGTGAACTGCATACCCTACAGGAAGAGATGGTAAAATATTTCCAATATGCAATAACACTGCCTTTAAACTCAATGTTGAACTGTCTATAAACAATCTCCATTCTTCTGGGTTATAGTTTATATTTAAAGCCGCCAGTAAGCCGTTAATGTTACTGCAGAAAACCAAGGTATTCTCCATATTGAAAAATGGTTCTAAGTCTTTGTGGCGTTTACAAAAAACACATACCCAAACATCGTCTTCTAACAAGTTCCACTGCTGCAGTCTTGATCCAAGTAACTCTGCCTTACATTTTGGAAGTTCTAAATCTCTTACAAGATCATTTAATTCTGACTGTGTTATTTTGTGCGGTTGGTGGCATGACGTGCTCGGTATAAAATCAGGATCTCTTGACGTAGATGGCATATCTTCTTCCTGACGAATCACTCGATCGCCATGTTCTGATTCGTTTTCTGATTCGCAAGTGTAGGATTCTGGGGGTTTTGGAATAGGATTTTCGTCACTGTGAGGCACAGGTCTCATCGCAGATGGTATGTTTGGGTAGTTAATAACCGATTTTTTTTTTCTTGGACATACCTGTGGCTTGTTCAACACAAGGTACCATGCAAAAGTAACAATCATTAATATGATTTGTAGGCTCTCTCCAAACCATTGGGACAGCAAAGCGCATTGACCGTTTTTTGCCATTTAACCAGCTCCTCAGACTTGAAGCACATGTATTACAGCAGATGTGGGGTGCCCACTGTTTGTCTTGATCACCTAGTTTACAACCGAAATAAAGCTGATATGCCTTTGTTATAAGTGGAGTAATAGACCGTCTCTGAGACGCAAAAGTCAAATCACCACACACGTAACAAAACTGATCTGGATTGTTTACACACTTTCGAGACATCTTGCATGAACGCTGTCAGCCAACTGAGGAAAAAATGGCTAATATAAAACAATATAATGTACACGTATGTATAACGTAACACAATCATGCCGATTACATCATCTTTCCTTGCCGAATATAAAAATGTAGCACGTGCATCCTTGTGAATTACAGTATATTAACACTGTCACAGCAGGAACACATATAATTACCGTATCTCTAAAACTTGAACTAATATTGAAAAAATAAGTTTCATTCCGGTATTAGCACATTAAAAATAGTAATATTTTGTTGATTTTATTTAGGATATTTTTTGGCTGTTGATCGGTGTATTTATTAACAAGTTACGATTGAAGAAGCAATGCACAACAAAATGCACAAAAAATGGATTTATTGACAAAAAAATGATGATTTCATCAATTTTTAGTATTGGCTGCACACACCATGAAATAATCAGATGAAAAAGATTAAAACAGACAGTTGAAAAAAGGGGCATGCGTACTTAAGCTGTGTTCACACGAAGCGTGGCACGCAAGTGTGATCCTCGCATTCGTGGATTTGCCTCCGACTCACCATGTCAGTCGAGAGCGAGACAAACTTTGAAATATGTCGTAAAATGCGTTGCAGCAGTTGAACTTCAGACATTTGTAGCATTTTTTTCGAAATCTTCAGGGTGTTCATTTCCTAATTCAGCCTCTGCCAAAATGTGTTCCTCCAAATTTATTCATGCAAATATCCACTTCCTGGCCCAACAAAGCTTTTCCTTTATTTCGATCTGTTCACATGACTCTTAATATTTTCGCTAACATACCACTAAAATCTGATTTGAATACAGCACAACCAACAACCAGAAGCTCCTTGGTGGTCAGCTTCATGGAACAAACTGATTCTTGATCGTGTGAACTATCCACTACCCTCGCTGGTTAACTTTTGACTCCTCACAAAAGACAACGCTGCCACGCTGGGGTCTCGCCCTGCGGAAACGTAGCTTTACTGGCACTTTCGAACAGATTAAGAGCCAAGCCTATATGTTTACATTCCACTGTTTGTGTAGTTTTAGGGGATTGTGTTGGATAATTAGCCTACCATTGCCTAACAAAGTGGCAAACATTATTTTTTAGAGCAAGGCAGATGTGAATCGCTCAGTTATTGTTCATAGACTATCATGTTGATAACAACTTCAAATAAAAAAATTAGAGCTTGTATCTTGTGATATTCCTATGGGAGGATAAACACCATCAGTTTTGAGTGATAAGTATTGATTTCCTGAATTTTATTTGTGGTGGAATGAGTTTTTTATCGTAGATCCTAAGTGTATGTGGCGTTGACGCATGAGGGTTCAGATATGAACCCTTCTTGTTCAAATGGAATGTCCTTTACTGTTCTTTAGTGTTTAGTCCGATTTCACATGTTACGCTCGTCATTTCGAAATATAATTGAAGACACAAGTGGATAAAAGTGTCATGTAACATTTTTTTAAGGATTTTTTGATTTAACATATAATTAAGGGGTGATTCTTTGATTCTGTGGTTACTTTGTTGCAAAAACAAGATAATAACAAACTAATTTGACTAAATATTTAAAATGTCAGTAAAGTAAAAAGTCCCAAACAATAATGTTTTCTCCATTGAATGATTTTATTACACGACGACTTTATCCACTTGTGTCTTCAATTGTTATTATCACGGCCGCTTTCTATTATTTTCTTGTATACTAAGTGACATATAAATCCGAACACCCAGTTTAAATGGTTTTATTTTAATAAAATTTTGTATAAGTACTTAATGAAGCATAATAATTAAATGATAAAAATTTCAAAATGATTGCACTGCTTTAAAGCCCTTTGACCTTTAATAATGTGTGGATGCACCCTGATGTGCTACGCATTCTCCAACGCGCCTAGGCATGCTTCTGATCAGGTGGTCAATGTCCTCCTGTGGTATCTCATTCCAGGCAACCACCAACTCCTCTCGGAGCGCTTCTAGAGTCTGAGGAGGATGTTGCAAATTGAGCAATCTCCTACCCATCATATCCCACACGTGCTCAATTGGGGATAAGTCGGGAGATCTTGGTGGCCATGGTAACAATGTGACATCATTATGTTGAAAGAAGTCTATTGTGACTCTTGCAACATGTGGTCGGGCATTATCTTCTTGGAAAGTTGGATCTGCCAGGGTATCAAGATAGGGTAAAAGATGGGGTTCTAGAACTTCGTGGATATAACGCTGCGCGTTCATGTTACCTCTGATGAAGATTAAAGGTCACCTGGAACCATAAGCTATAGCACCCCAAACCATAACTCCAACAGTGTGATGAACATGTCTTTCAACAAAAACCTGTGGATTCCTCCTTTCACCACGTCGCCTTCTAACCCTGGCACGACCATCGTGCATGCCTAAACAAAATCGAGACTCGTCACTAAAGACAATACTGTTCCATTCCTGATCCCAGAGTGACCGTTGTCTGCACCACTCAAGGCGATTTCGTCGGTGTTCTCGAGTTAAAGGGAGGACCCAGTGTGGCCGGTATGAAAACAAGCCAAAACTTCTCATTCGTCGGTAAACACTTCGCATGCCAGTAGGTCTTCCGTGTTCTGCAAACCATTCATTTGCAATGGACCTGGTAGTGGAGAAACGGTCCCTTAAGGCCAATAATCATAGGCGGCGGTCTTCACGGTCTGTTGTTCTACGGCGGCGTCCAGTGGCCCTTGCTCTTTGCGTACGGCCTTCTCGAAGCCATGCCTGACAACACCTAACCACTGTGTCAACACTTCTTTGCACTCTAACTGCAATTGCCCGAAAAGAAAGTCCAGCTTCCCGAAGTCCCACTATATGGCCCCTATCAAACTCACTAAGTTGACGAAATCGTACAGGTCTCCGTACTCTAGCCATCGTAACCGATCGTAAAGGATGTCAAGAACCAAAATCCGCCAACGTTGATTCTTTACTGCGGCTGAAATATTCATTTTTAGAGCATTAGTGAATTAAAAAAAAGCAGTATAAAAACCGGAATGTACAATTGATAAGGCTGAAAATTTTTTCACTTGTTATTTACAGTAAGATAAATACATTCACCAACTTTTATTAAAATAAAACCATTTAAACTGGGTGTTCGGATTTATATGTCACTTAGTATATATCTTGCAGGAAGTATTTAAGTTAATTTTTATATTCATACTTTTTTTGTGTACTGAGCTTCCTCCATAGAATCTCGTAGCACTGAATGTGAAATCACTACTTCTAATCTACTCAAAATTACCTCACAACTGCCCAGGTAAAATCCTATTGATCGCAAAGCCGATGACTAGACGAAAAGTACAAATTTAATGTAACATGTCAAACT
Source organism: Acanthoscelides obtectus (assembly GCA_963669975.1). Taxonomy (NCBI): domain Eukaryota; kingdom Metazoa; phylum Arthropoda; class Insecta; order Coleoptera; family Chrysomelidae; genus Acanthoscelides; species Acanthoscelides obtectus. Next base: position 15,007,803 of record CAVLJG010000003.1, read on the forward strand.
GTCAACTTAAGCCTGATCGAGTTGTACTATGAACCTGCATACTGACTACTTCTTACATAATTTTGGTTACAAACAAATCGTAAACTTGCTACTTCTATCTAGTAAGAACTCGTTGGGCTTCAGCGAGACAGAGTGCAACTAAGCTAAAGTTAATGTTGATGTCGCTTGTACCGCCTTGTATTCAGTTATCAATAACATCTTTGAGGTCCATGTCCCTAAATGTAAAAATAAAATGTTTTCGTATCCCCCATGGTTCACACGTGAAATCATACTTAATATCAAGAAGAAGGACATAGCAAGAAGGAACTGGAAACGTGACGGTACTAAGTTTTCTTTTGATCAGTTCAGTAATTTTAGGAAGTTCATTAAGAACCAGATCAGTGTTGCCTACTCCGCTTACGTCCAATCGGTTGAGGATGCCATTGTCAATGATCCTAACAAATTCTGGTCATTTGCCCAGATCAAAAAACAGCAATCTAGAATCCCCCCAAGGATGACGCTTAACAGCAATGTCTGCGATACGCCTCAGGATATAGTGGACAGTTTTGCTACCTTCTTTTCAACAGTTTTTATCCCGTCTGGTCTACTAGGGTCATCTCCTCCAACAAATAATTCTACCGATATCATTTCTTTAAAAAATATAAGTGAAGAAAATGTAATTAGGGCTTCGAAAAGATTAAAGAACAAAATGACGTCTGGATGTGATGGTATTCCAAGTTTTTTCGTTAAAGATTGCATTCATATACTAGCGAAACCGCTGGCTTCCATATTCAACCTAATTCTAAAATCAGAGACATATCCAAATATCTGGAAGACCTCTCAAATATGTCCTATTCACAAAAGTGGAGATATCTCTGATATTTCCAACTATCGCCAAATAGCAATCCTGTGCAATTTCAGCAAGTTGTTTGAGATCATCGCTTATGAAACGGTTTACTGCTCGGTCAGGGGTGCAGTCTCTATTAATCAGCATGGGTTTACGAGAGGCAGATCTACGGTCACCAACTTGGCTTTAATTACTCAGTATATTTCTGAAGTACTAGACGGTCAGGGACAAGTTGATGTCATCTAATAATAATAATAATAATAATAATAATAATAATAGCCTTTATTTAACCTGGCGGGTGTCAGCTAAAAGCTGTTTTTCATACCAACCAGGGCCAAACAAAATTATAATACAAAATCTGGGAGACATAAACATTGTTGAGTAACAATAATGAAAAATATCTACACAGATATTCAGAAGGCGTTTGATCAAGTTGATCATTATGCACTTCTGGATAAGCTTAAAACAGTAGGTATGTCTGATGCAATGCTGTCGCTCATGAATTCATATTTGAGGTATAGAAGCTTAATTGTCGAACATGGTGGTCATAGTTCGAGTTACTATCGGGCCACGTCTGGGGTACCTCAAGGGTCAAATGTAGGTCCATTATTGTTTTTAATATTTATTAATGACTTGTCTTTTGAACTGAAGTGTTTCCATTTGTTCTTCGCTGATGACCTTAAAATCTGCACGTCAATCAAGACAGTCGAGGATTGCGTCATGTTGCAAGATGACTTAGCTCTAATTTCGTCATGATGTTCACGAAACTGTCTCAGTCTGAATGTTTCGAAATGTAAAGTTATGACTTATACAAGAAAAGTTAACTATTTAATTTATGATAATAATAACATCAATGGTCAGGTTATAGTCAGATGTACCTCTTTTAGAGACCTTGGAGTCATTTTTGATACCAAGCTAACGTTTACTGAGCATATTCTCAATATCTCGTCGGCTGCCACTCGACTACTTGGTTTCTGTATCAGAAACTGGAAGGGTCTACTCCAATGTTGATACATTAATGACTTTATTTTTTACTTTTGTCAGGAGCAAGTTGGAGTATGCGACTCTGATCTTGTCTCCTATATACCAAAATTCTGTCGTGATCCTTGAGGCCATTTAACGTAAAGCTTTAAAGTATTTTCACCTTAAATGCACAGGTTCTTATCCAGAAAGAGGTTGTGACCATAGTGCCCTATTAGAGTTTTTCAATTTGGATTCACTGTCAATAAGACGAAACATATATGCTTTGTCGTTTTTGTATGGCCTCATTCAAAATAAAATTGACTGTCATAATTTACTTGAAAAAATATGTTTCCGCGTTCCAAGGCTATAGAGTCGACACCAAACGGCATTTTATTGTCAAGCTGGCCGTACAAATGTTATGACAAAATCGCCAATTAATCTCATGTGCTGCGTCATGAACAGTGTTACTGAATCGTGTGATATTTACAGTGACAATTGTGCATCGATTATTAACTGTTATAGATCATCCAATCTTGTTTAGAATGTGTGATACTATAGATTTAAGTCCAAGAACCATGTCTCTTTGAATGTTATTTTTTTCAGCGTTTCCTGTAATTGGGTTTCACCTATTGGAAATAAATAAATAAATAAAGGCATGATTAATGTTTAAGACTTCTGATCTTCCCCATCAAGCAATATCATCTGGTCTCCAATATCACTTATTCTATTAGCCCTACACTTCTTTCTGTAGGCACTTAGATAGTACGGTGTATAATAATACAGCGCTATAACCCAGCTGAAAAGCAATAATCGGGAAGCTATGCAAAATGTTTCAAATCACTCTGAATAACATGTTTCCGTTTCTTGTTTCAGAATAGAGATATCCTCTATGATTGGGACGAAAAAACGCAAGGGCTAATCTTAAGCTCGTTCTACTGGGGCTACGTAATCAGCCACCTTCCAGGAGGAATACTTTCGGAGAAGTTTGGCGGTAAATATTCCTTAGGATTGGGGATACTTTCTACAGCCATTTTCACCCTTATCACGCCTTGGGTCATCTACGCTACTGACGGCAATTGGAAAGCTTTGGTACTTCTGAGAGTGATAGAAGGACTTGGAGAGGTAGTTAAAAATTCTCAAAAAAATAACTCTTCAAGAACCTAACAATCAAACATTAGAAATTTAAAAATACTTCGCTCCTCTTCAATCAGCAACACCGTGGAATATTATTACTATTATCATTAAATATAATTGAGCAGAGCTCGTGTACAAAAGGTAAACGTAGTATACCGATAAGTAGCGTAAAACACATACATCAAGTATACTAAGTGACATACATATAAATCCGAACACCCAGTTTAAATGGTTTTATTTTAATAAAATTTTGTATAAGTACTTAATGAAGCATAATAAGTAAATGATAAAAATTTCAAAATGATTGCACTGCTTTAAAGCCCTTTGACCTTTAATAATGTGTGGATGCACCCTGATGTGCTACGCATTCTCCAACGCGCCGAGGCATGCTTCTGATCAGGTGGTCAATGTCCTCCTGTGGTATCTCATTCCAGGCAAGCACCAACTCCTCTCGAAGTGCTTCTAGAGTCTGAGGAGGACGTTGCAAATTGAGCAATCTCCTACCCATCATATCCCACACGTGCTCAATTGGGGATAAGTCGGGAGATCTTGGTGGCCATGGTAACAATGTGACATCATTATGTTGAAAGAAGTCTATTGTGACTCTTGCAACATGTGGTCGGGCATTATCTTGTTGGAAAGTTGGATCTGCCAGGGCGTCAAGATAGGGTAAAAGATGGGGTTCTAGAACTTCGTGGATATAACGCTGCGCGTTCATGTTACCTCTGATGAACATTAAAGGTGACCTGGAACCATAAGCTATAGCACCCCAAACCGTAACTCCAACAGTGTGATGAACATGTCCTTCAACAAAAGACTGTGGATTCCTCCTTTCACCACGTCGCCTTCTAACCCTGGCACGACCATCGTGCATGCCTAAACAAAATCGAGACTCGTCACTAAAGACAATACTGTTCCATTCCTGATCCCAGAGTGACCGTTGTCTGCACCACTCAAGGCGATTACGTCGGTGTTCTCGAGTTAAAGGGAGGACCCAGTATGGCCGGTATGAAAACAAGCCAAAACTTCTCATTCGTCGGTAAACACTTCGCATGCCAATAGGTCTTCCGAGTTCTGCAAACCATTCATTTGCAATGGACCTGGTAGTGGAGAAACGGTCCCTTAAGGTCAATAATCTTAGGCGGCGATCTTCACGGTCTGTTGTTCTACGGCGGCGTCCAGTGCCCCTTGCTCTTTGCGTACGGCCTTCTCGAAGCCATGCCTGACAACACCTAACCACAGTGTCTACACTTCTTTGCACTCTAACTGCAATTGCCCGAAAAGAAAGTCCAGCTTCCCGAAGTCCCACTATACGGCCCCTATCAAACTCACTAAGTTGACGAAATCGTACAGGTCTCCGTACTCTAGGCATCGTAACCGATCGTAAAGGATGTCAAGAACCAAAATCCGCCAACGTTGATTCTTTACTGCGGCTGAAATATTGATGTTTAGAGCGTTAGTGAATTAAAAAAAGCAGTATAAAAACCGGAATGTCCAACTGATAAGGCTGGAAATTTTTACACTTGTTATTTACAGTAAGATAAATACATTCACCAACTTTTATTAAAATAAAACCATTTAAACTGGGTGTTCGGATTTATATGTCACTTAGCATAAAAACAAAAAGTTCATAGCTATAAATTTTTTTCACTATTCCACTGACAAGGTCATTGCATCTCTGATATGGCTAGTGTCATCTGACGGAGGTCCCAGCAGTGAGAAGCGCAGGATTTTGGCAGGGATGGAGCTCCTATATATGTATATAGCAAGACCTTGAGAAAAAAGAAATATAGTCAGCTAATACTGAGAAGCCACCGAAAAGTAGTTCTGCGCGTGGTATGCGCCTACAGAATGGTGTCGACAGATGCACTGTTGATGGTAGTTGGTATCCCGCCAATTGATTTGCTGGCTGCGGAGAGATGGGCACTCTATAAAAGGGCGTCGAAGATACAAGCGATGAAAGAGCGGTGCTTTTTGTCGAATGGCGGGAGAGATGGGATGCAAGTGGCCATGGTGCATGGACCAGAAGGCTGATTCCAGATATTAAAACTTGAATTGGCAAGGGAGCGATGCGGATAGATTACTATACTGCACAGCTCCTCACGGGACATGATTGTTTTGAGAGCGAATTACGTATATTGCAATGAAGAGGAGGATACTCCTAATCACCTACTAGGATGTGGTAGGTGGGTTGACTACCAGACACGGCTGGAACTGACTCTGGGCAAGAGGCTCACTGTTGCGAAGTAAAACGGGTTGACATTCAACCAATAATGAGACGAATGATGCTGAGTTAGGTACGGGAGACCAAAAATAGACCAAGGAACCAATAGTAGGTTTCTATTTTGCTCGGTGGTACATGCACATACGTATAAAAGTATATACAGGGTGACTTTGAAGTTGAGTCATTAATTTGCAGATAATGACTGTAGAAGGAAGATAAGCCAAAATATGTGTGTAAAAATAAAAAAAAATAAAAAAATGTTACCTTGTTTTATAAAGTATCCTCCCGACAAGTATTTCAGTGCGGACCAGTATTTGATCGTGCGGTCTTGGAGCACCTGCATGCGCTCCCCTGTGAGGTCTTAAGTCACCTGATTCACGAGCCATTTGTACTACATTAACAAAGGCACGAGGGGTTGGTCGCACTCGATTGGGAAACCGATCCGCATAAATCCGTGATGCCGCGGCAGCATTTTGTAAAGACTCCAACCACCCCCCCCCCCTCACGCATTACTGACTGACACACTGACTGAATACAACTGAATAAAATTGTAGTAAAAACATCGTGATAAGCGTTTCAAATTATTTCGCTTTTTTGTTTCCAATGCGATGAACCGATAAGGCGGATTATATCCGTTGTTGCCAAACACGAGCACATAATATTATTATTGAGACAGGGCGGTACTCAAACTTCTAAAGGGCTATAACTTTGTTACTTTAATTTTACCAGAAAAATGTTAAAGGAAAAAAATATTTCTTTTCATCAGATCTACTCACTGTTAAAATAAATGACTCAACTTCGAAGTCGCCCTGTATGTGTACGATAGAGAATAGATGTCGAGTTTTTCTGCCTAAGAGTGACTATAAAAGCTTGATATAGATCAGATATTTCTCTATTATTTTATTTGAAAAGATGGTGTTATGGGTATAGCATTTTTTTTATTGTTTTTTTTTTATTCTTCGCTGATTAACACAGACAATTTTTGGCCTCGTCAGTGAAAATATCTACTTTTCAAATACACGACTCTGTCGGAGATGAAAATTCTATTTTGATGTGAAAACACACCATACTTTTTTCCAGGGTACAACATATCCTGCTCTAACTGCTCTGCTAGCAAAATGGGTACCTCTTGGTGAAAGAGCGAAAATTGGAACTTTAGTATACGCTGGAAGCCAAATTGGTGAGTACATACAAACTAGTCTCTTCGAAAGTGCAAAAAACAACACTATACAGGGTGCTCCGTACTTGAAAGGACCTATTGAAGTGGTAGGTAGTATGGACCGAGACCTTTCCATATGTGAAAATGAATGTTCTAAATTTATATTTTACGGATACACGGGATAATTTATCTAAGCTTGTCAAATCTCACATATCTCAGGCACTATTGATTCGATTTCATTCAAGGACAGACCCGATATTTTTTTTCTAAGCTAAATATTGAAATTTTTGACTATGTACAAAATAGACAATAAATGGTACTAAGTAATCAGCAAAATAGATTGATTGTGCTGATTTTGGTTTCTAAGTTAATTTTTTTTATTTATTCAAATATCCCATTTTTAGCAGTTTATGTAACACAAAACTCAAAATTTAAAGATTTATCAAATTGGTTTCGTCTACATTCTACAGAATAATGCTTAAAATTGAACTAAATATGTTTGGGGAATTCAAAAATCCAAGGTTAAATTCGGTTTTTTATGACATTGTATTTTAAAAAGTGGAACACTCCGTAAGTTATTCTCTGAATGTATTATTATATTGCAGAAAAACATAGCATACGATAATACAGGGTGTGAACGTTATGGTAGTCATTATTGAAATGGGTAATAGGGGGGGGGGTCAACACAATCAAAAGGTTCATATGACCCATGGTCCAAAAACCAATAGATTTTTGTCTAAATGGCTTTATAGTTTACAACTTTAACTGCTTTATATCGACCACAATCTTACTAATTTTTATAATCTAATCTAAAACGTTCTTAAATTGGGTAATTAACAAATGAATGGCATTTTTTCTAAGTTAGGCCAAAATTTGTAGTCAGTAAGTAAGTTTCATTGAATTGAATATTTAAAACACACATGACAACAGCGCGTCGGTCATCATCACTCTTATCGAACCAGCAATCAATCGCAAACGGTAACAGTGGTTAGTATGTTGTTTTGTGTCTGTTCGCGTACGTCGTCGTGTTGATTTACAATGTTCCTACCAGAACTTTTGGAACAGACGTTAGACAACATGCCATTACAACGGAGACAGAATTTGTGGTTTCTTCATGACGGGGCACCACCACACATTTTTAGAGGCGTCATTCAGTATTTGAATGAACATTATCCAAATCGCTGGATCGGTCGAAATGCTCGTGATCCTCGAAAATGGCCAGCAAGATCTCCTGACCTCAATCCGATGGATTTCTGGTATTGGGGAGAACTTAAAGGGATGGTTTATGGGGCTGGTCCAATAACAACTGCAGCACAACTTCGCGAAAAAAATTTTAATGCGGCTGAAATAATAAATGGACAACTTCCAGGACCTAGAGTAAGAAGAAACTGGACACCTTCTTTAAATACAAAAAAGTGCAATGTGGGTTTTAAAAAGAAGAATAATGTATGTATCGAAATTGTGCTCCCTATTTATAGGTGGATTTTTTTAATACGTTCAATAAACTTTCACACACCAGGTAAAGCGCTTAGACAGTTAGTGGTAAGTCCGTTTTTTAATTGTTTGCATTTTACGAGTACATTATCAAATAATCCAATAATACCTAAGAGCAGCCAAAAATAACAAACTCCATCTTTATATCTTTATAATATTTGTGTGTTAACTGCATTTTATAAGGAAACAAATGCAAATCATCCTTCAAAATGCGCCGCAACGTGGTTCCACTGATGCCAAACTGCTGAGCGCGGTGACGATACGACACTTTTGGGTTCTGGGCGACGCTGTCTCTGATCGCTTCAACCAATTCATTGGAACATCTTCGTCGTTGATGAACGGTATGTTGACGATCTCCCACTGTCCTGTACTCAAGAAAATTCGAAACCAAACGACGGATAGTGTTGTCAGACGGTGTTTGTTTGCCACGATATTTTCTACGATATGCACGTTGCGTTAACACAACTGGACGACAATTTTCAATGTACATTGTGACTATTTCGGCGCGTTGTTTCGGTGTAAAGCGATTCATGACTAAAATTGTAGTAAATTGACGTTTCAGAAACACGTATAACCAAATCACTCGGTTGGAAAATATCAAAGTCATTCGATGTTTCAATACCGACATAAAAGATGGCGCACCCGGTGCTACGTATCTGATTTTTCATGCAAAATAATAATAATTTAGAATATATCTTACCGAGCGTTGCACTTGATAAAATACAGAGAAATAAAAATGATAAATTATTTCCCAAAAGAATTCTATTACAATTTTAGGCTTTATTTTGTAAAAGTTTGATGAAACCAAGTCGATAACCCTTGAAATTTGATTAGTTTGCCAGGAAAATATTGTTTTCTTCGACATGCTGCAAAACTAGATACTAAACAGCTGTTTCCAAAATGTTTGAAATAACCGACAATAGGCTGATAAGTGGCAAGTCAGAAAAGTCATCTGGATTGTGATTTTTTGGTACAGGAACTACTATGGATTTTCTCCATGCTTAAGGAAAGTACCCGTCCTCAAGGCAACTGTTAATGATATGCGTGATAAAGAGCAGTGTTAATGTAAATATCACTAGGTTCTGAAAGGGTAGAACAAAATGAAGGGTAAGACAAATAATAGGGAATGTCCTATTGAACTGATTTTAAGAAAAATGTAATTTAAAGTTTGAAAGTATATTATTTTTATTGAGGTCAAAGTATGCAGTAACTTTTAATTAAATGTTTTATATCTAGCACAATTTTGTTGTTGGACCTTTCAATTATTAAACATATTTAAGATTGAACAAACACCAAATGAAACATTTTGAAACAAGTAAAAACCGAAGAATGTCCAATTCTGTTATCAGAATCATTGGTTTTTAAATCATATTTTAGTTTCCTACTGTCTTTTAAACTTTAAATGACAATCTGATTAAAACCTTTTTCCTCAATCTCTGATGCCAGTTTTTGACGATTCTGATTCTCTTTGACTTACTGGAGCTTCCTCTGTTGTTTTTATGCTTTTGTAGATATTTAACCTTTTCTTTGATAACTCCATGACGTGCAATGAATGCTCATACAGGCACATCTTTCGTAACACGATTGTTGATATCTTTGTTTTTCTCTGTATGAAAATTTGTCTCATCTTCAAACTTCCTGCTTGTTCTTCGCTTCAGATGATAAACAATTATAAGCCCTGACAAAAAAGAGTATCTGTTCACTGACACTATTTCATAATATTTCTTTGATTCATATTTTTATAACTATTGAACTTTCTTCTCATGAGAAAAAAGTGGCAACTTTTTCATTACATCTTCGGTTTTACCGGTTTTCTTTCTTTCCTTTCTTGCTCTGTTAATAATACTCTGATTATTTTCATCATTATCTGAATCAGAAAACATATTCAACTTCAAATTATCATACCATAACTTTATATAAATTCTAATCTCAAAATTACAGTTGTCATTCTGGAAAATCCTTCTTCTTTGTCGGTATGACGTGGACATTCCCAATTCTTTTTGTTTCCGCCATTAACAAACATGTATTTTGGCGGTATCTGTTTACTTATTTTAGAGGCTAATGATTGGAAATTCAAATATCATATACAAGGATTTGATACCAATGGAAATTTAAAAAAAAATGTGACATTCCCTATTCTTTGCCTGTACCCTTCAAATACGCATTCCCAGAATTCATTATCGTTATAGTAGGTGCATAGACATCGTCTGGAACAGAGCCAGAGTCCTAAACTGTCATAAAATATCGATTGTTACTGTCGGGATGGTCAGGTATACGTAGTTGTTTTTCCTGAAGTCACTTGCTTGCTTTTTAAGTCTGACCACAGTTTCATAGAATTCTTAATCAACAAAATTTATACAGGGTGTCCGCAAAGTTGGGGTTTTCCTTTACACGACGTGTAGATCTTGAAAACATAAGCAATTTTTCTTAGTACCATATACACCAATGTCTTAAGGGAACCGAGATAAAGGGCTCTGCTACATCAAACATTTCTGAATACCGTCCTGTAGCCGCGACATCACCGACTGGTACAAGGTCACTGGCTCAACCCGACGACAGAACTGGGTCGGGGTCAGTGTGTCAGGTCAGTATGCAACCTTCAACCGACGGTTACGGTCACGCGTGTAGAGGTAATCGCGTAGACGAGAATCCCTCAAAAAGCACTAGAGACGTGGTTAGAGAAGTGCAAGTATCAAAAACTGTCAAACGCTGCGTGAAGAGGGGCTGTATCCGTTTCACGTCCAACGTGTACAAGCCCTTCAACCTGACGATTTTCCAGCAAGAGTGCGGTTTTGTGAGTGGTTGTTGCATCAACATGACAATAATCCGGACTTTTTGAAGTGCATATTGGTGACAGACGAATCTACGTTCACGCGTAATGGAGTCAATAACTTTCGCAACACTCAGGTTTGGTCAGTAGAAAATCCGCACGCTGTCCGTCGGGCACATTTTCAACAAACATTTTCGGTGAATGTTTGGGCTGGCATGGTGAACGGTATGCTCATTGGACCATTTATTCTCCCAAATCGATTGGACGGGATGCAATACCTAGACTTTTTACGCAACATGTTGCCTTCCTTGTTAGAAGATGTGCCATTAAGTGTAAGACAATCAATGTGGTTTCTGCGTCTGCTCGGTAGCGCATCAGCTGATTTCATTTTCTGTTGGAGCGGTATGATTTCGGGCAGAGACGTACTTAACCCTTCTCGTCAACTGGAGAGTGAGTACTTTTTCCTTTATTTTTTTTTTTTACTTGGTAGCCCTGGTTTCACTACACATTACCTTTGTTATTTCAAGGGTAGTTGTTTCTGAAAAGGTAAACCCCAACTTTGCGGACACCCTGTATATGCTTTTTAATCAAACGCAACGGATATGTGAGCCAAGGTGCCTAAGGCTTACTCACACGGACTGTTCTTAGGAGCATACATGTCATATGCATCACGCGGGATTTCTGTAAAATATTTTACTTTATCATCAATATTCGGTATGTTACACATGTTGATAAAATTTGTAGATTCCAAATTTTCCAGGAAGGCATTTTTATCAAAAATGCGGCGTATAGCTCGAAAACGGCTAACTTTAGAGGAAAATTACTGAGGATACGAGGGCGGTTCAATAAGTACCAGTGTTTGACGACAGAGGGCGTTCCTGAGGGAAGTTAGTGTTATCATCGTGTGGTGCCATCTATCAAAGGACGGCACAACAAATTTGAGACTGATTGATAGGTTAGTTTGGACTTAGCAGCCATTCAAGTAACACGTGTTTCGTGATTTTCGCTAAGATGGAAAAAGAGCAGTATCGTTCGGTAATTCGCTTTTTGTTTTTGGATGCGAGGAGATAAAAGCAAAATTGGATACTGTGCTATGGGAACACCTCGTCATTTATGGCCACAGTTAGATATTGGTAAAACAAATTTAAACGTGGGCGAAGATCCGTTTTTGATGAGAATCGACCAGGACGCCCGACAGACGTAGTTACCGAGGAAATGATTCAAAAAGTCCACATGATTCTCGCTGATCGACAAACGAAAGTTCGCGAAGTAGCAGATGCCGTAGGTGTGTATTTTTTAGAAAAAGGAAGAGCGATCACTGGACAATACTATAGTGAGTTATTGGACCGCTTCGACAAAAAATTGAAGGAGACGCGGCCACATTTGACGAAAAAGAAGGTGCTGTTTCACCACGATAACGCATCAGCACATTCATCCGGAGTTGTCGCCGCCAAACTGCATGAATTGCGTTATGAAGTGCTGCCGCGTATTCACCCGATCTGGCCTCCTGCGACTTTTTCTTATTCCCTGACATGAAGAAACGGCTCGCGGGGAAAACATTTAGCTCAACCGAGGAAGTCACCGCCGAGACATGCGTATTTTGGCAAGTTCGACAAATCCTATTTTTTGGGGGGGTTGAAAAACTGACAGGAACGTTGAGAAAACTGCATCTTTCTAAAAGCGGATTATGTTGAAAAATGAAAAGAATTTTTTTGGAAAAAATTCATATCTAACGCGGGTACTTATTGAACCGATCTCGTATGTCTTATCCAGAATGATCCGAAAATTAAAAAAAATAGTCGAAGTAAAAAAATAATTGTAATAACTTGGCATTTAAAAAAAAATAGAAAATAAAACTCAGAAATAACGTTTTTTAGATGCCTGTGAGCCAAAAACTTTTGTGTCAGCCGTGCCTGGAAAATCCACCTCGCAAATGATGAGATGGAAAAGAAACTGGTTTGAACCCTAGGTGACCCTACTATTTACATTCCATATACTCTTATTTCGAATCCACCAGGTCCATCTCGCTTGTGTCTGAAATTCCAAAAATGATTAGAACCCATGGCAATAAAGCTTATTATCCAGACTTTGCATATCTCTGCCTTTGTAATTTTACCTGAAAGATTTAAGAAAGGTAGAGACTGACCAACAATGAAATACTATATGTGTGCCTATTCTTTAAGATATTACCCACGGGCGTACGCAGCTTCAAAAAAATATTTGTTGGAAGTGCCACTTTACTATGCTTCTTTATCCTTCCTTCCACGATGATCTGATAATAATACGCATATAAGTAATACGTCTAATCATATTAGACGAAAATACCGCTGATTTGCGAAATAATTGTAAAGTCTGGTTCTATTGCTGCAAGTATTCAAAACATGGACGCATAAAATGGGTACATCAATTTTTGTGGGAAAACTTTTTGTTCGACAACAAAGAATGAGATAATGCATTTTTTGGGATTCAATCGAAAGTACTGTCAGGAACTCTTCATGTGAGATTTTTAGATATTTATGAGACCTACAAAATGAGACAACACGTAAACAGATACGACTAATAGCAAGAAAGTTATGGCCGAAAATCGAGGCAAACTGCAGGTTTTGGCACTTCTTGATAATGCGACGATGGTTCGTCGCAGATATTTGAAATTTTCCAAATTCGTAGGAACCACAACAAAATTGGAGTAGATTGCCGAAGCAGTTTCTGAGAATTTTTAATTGTTTATCCCAAAACACCTGTTTTCCGGCCATCACTACTAGTTTATTGAGCAATATACAGGGTTTGGACCTCGGTTGGCCGCGTGTGTCAGAGTGTCGTGCGACTGATCAGCCGGCCGGCCGGGCCGCGAGTTCGAATCTCGCCTTCGCCATGGATGATGTGACATCGTGGGTTTGTCCATAATTAGAGATATACATATACAAGATTGGATCTGGCTAATGGGACGCAATGTCCTAGTGCCAAAAAAAAAACAGGGTTAGTTCAAGCGGCATTTTATAGCAAAATGCATTAGTTTACCTTGCGGATATGAATCGCAAACCATTCCGGAAGAAAGGATGGGTTACGTTTTTTTCTTCTAAGCAAATTCAAACATTTCGTATTTATGAATAATTCGTAACAAAGGATGATAGACACATCCGCTTTGTTTTAGAAAGTGTATAGTAAGGTGTGTTTTTCGAATATCGTAGCGCATTAAGTCAATTACTCAAAAATACGAAATGTTTGAATTTATTTTGAAGAAAAAAACGTAATCTTCGTTTTTGCATAAAAATAACATTTATCTTTCGGAATGCTTTCTGAATTATATCGGGAAGGTAAACACGTGTATTTTGCGATTAAATTCTTTTAGGACGAACCCTCTACATTTCTCAATAAACTAGTAGTGATGGCCAGAAAACAGGTATTTTGGGACAAACAATTAGAAACTGTCAAAAACTACTTGACCAATCTACTCCAATTTGAAGAATTTCAACTAGTTACGTGAAATTATCATCGCATTACCAACAAGTGCAAAAACCTGCATTTTGCCTCGTTTTTCGGCCATAACATGCTATTAGTCTGATCTTTTCACGTGTGGTCTCATTTTGTAGATCTCATAAATACCTAGAAATCTTGTATGAAAAGTTTTTTCGTTCCTGTCAACATTTTCGATTGAACCCCAGAAAAACGTCTTCTCTTTCTTTGTTGTCAAAACTTTTATCACAAAAATTGGTGTACCCATTTTATGCGGCAATGCTTTAAACACCCCCTTGAAAAACTTGCAATACTTTGAACACTTCTACGATGATTCTATTTAGTACTGTAAATTTTGTATAAATACTCATAGATCTAAAATTCGTCATTTCTGTGTTACCCATATTATTTTTTAAATTTCCCTCAAAATTCATTCAATTTCCTTTCCACCTGTCCCCCCTCATGGATACACCAGTGGTATTGCCTGATTTGCATTTATTCTTGGTTCTGGGTGTAATAAGGGTGTTTATTCCAAGTCAGGTACTGTAAGATAAGCCCCAGCATTCTGAGATTTTATCTGCGGGTGCCATAAAAATGTAGGAGGATTTTAGATTTTCTGGTTCTAATAAACCACTAGAAACGACCCAAAGTGAGGAAAAGGATAATCGCAGACAACGCGCCGTGTCTCTATGCTATTTTACGCCGTTTTGGAATAGCAACATAAATATAAATCCCGACATCAAACAGATGAGCAGACTTTTTGGGTAAGCGCATATCGCAAATATTTCATTTCTTATTTTAAAATGAAAGATTAGGATGTAACTTTCACGAAAATATCATTTTTTCTTTAAGGAACCCTCTGCTTGCTATTTTATAGAACTTCAAAGTTGTTTATGGTGGTAATAATCTAGAATAACTGTTTTATACGGTGTTTTTTTTTTTTGGCAATTTGCACCAAATGACGGTCGAAATTGCAAGAATATAACATAAACTGTATAGTACTAAGGAAAATAGATGTGAAAGTATAAAGAATCGTTGGTTTTTCAAAGAAAAAGGTTAAAAACTAGCCTTATAATAAGCTAAAATGACAATTCCAAATACATACCACAAATGATGGTTTCTTCTGGGTAAACTGTTTAGAGGTGTTGTGTTAAAAGTTCCCAATGCTTTCTTGAAGCCTCTTAACTTTTTTTTTAAGTTTCTTCAAAGACATTGTAGTTTTTGCGTTCATAATAAATGTTTGAAAGTAGACACAATTCTCAACTGCCATTTTATAACTTTCATTTCTTGACAGATAAGAGAAATGTTGTCCATTGTTGCCAAATTGTACGTTTTGCTAGGAGAAATACGTAGATCAAAGATCAAGTTATTTGAAATATGAATGTGTTACGAAAATGGCTTGTTTTCTAAGTAGTTAACCCAATATTTACTGAAAATAAGTAGTATGTGCATAAACAGTGAAAAATTCACCAGCAGCTAGTGAGATTTAAGAAAACAAGGAGGTAGTACCAACAGAAATTGCATATAAAAATACATCATAGTTATTTATCGATCGTTTAGCCACCACATATGGTGTTTCCAGGAAGCACCACCTGGAGGCGATCGATAATCACTTCCCAATGTCTTGAGTAACTCATGATTAGAGATTCACCTTGTAAAAGGCGATATTTGCTTTTTTATTAGAAGCATTTAGAACTGATAATCAGATCTAACTGCATCTAATAAAAACGCGAAGAGATTGATTCCGCGAACGCGATAGTGCCTACGCCGAATATATTCGCAGAGAGCGTCTGCAAGTTCTTCGACAGGCGCATGTCCGCTGCAGAAATAATCTTTCGCTGGCCTCCAGGTCGCCTCTATGTGCTGGGTGTTGGTGACGTCAGGAGCTGAAAGATAAATAAATATACATAGTTGTGTACATACATGTCTAGGTAGAATAAACAAATGTAAATAACTTATCAACAAAGCGGTTTTCAATCCATTACGAACCCCTTTCCACTTCAGTTGGCCCACTTCAAGATTTGTACCAAAATATAGCTTTATAAACTAAACATGACGAAACTATTTACTTCTAAAACAATTTACTTTCTCAAAAACATTTTAGATACACTCTAGTCGTAAAAAATACATATTTGAAATCACTTAGACCTATAACTAATAGAATATCTGAACAAATAAACAATGTGCGAATAAATGCGCGAAGTTAACAAAGCAACAATTGAAAGATTACCATTGGGTAACATCACCTTTATTTTTTATTACGGCTGAAATTCTTTGGGGCATAGAGTTAACCAAGTTTTGGTGAAAATTTGGTGTAAAACACTCCCATATTTCTTGAAGCTTTTGTCTCAGTTCGGTGCTTGTACGAGCAGGATGTTGTCGCAGAACCTTTTTCATCTCGTGCCACAAAGTTTCAATAGGTGACAGATCTGGACTGCTAGAAACCCATTTCAAAAGTGGTACATTATTTTCTTCCATCCATTTTATAGCCTTTTTTGAGGTATGGCACGCTACACCATCTTGCTGAAATACAAAATCTTGGCCGAATGTCAAACATTCTTCCATCACTGATAAAAGCGATTCTTCTAAAATTGCCAAATATTTGTTTGTATTCACATTTCCATCAATAAAATGAAGTTTTCCTACTCCATTTGATGACATACTGCCCCAGACCATAATGGATGCTGGAAAATTCACTTTTCTCTTCAGACAGTCAACATGGAATGCTTCATTTTTTTTTGCGAATAACTCTACTGCGACTGTCACCAACAAAAACTTCGAATCGGGCCTCATCACTCCGTTGTATTGCACACTATTGTTGAGGTGTCCATTGTCTATGTTCTTTAGCCCATCTAAGCCGATTTTTTTTTTTGCAGTGGAGTTAATAGTGGCTTTTCTTTGGCCTATAAACAAGTTGTGCAACTTTAGGTTTTTTACTTCACTTTTTTTTATAAGAAAACTTACCTTGCAAGTGCTAAATCCCAGTTTGTGGGCCTCTCTATGAGTTGTGGACCTCGACATTCTCCTTCCAACAGCGTCACTCCACATAGCACTTAATTGTAAATAATTGGCACGCCTGTTTTTCACGATTATTCTTCTTAATGCTCTTCGGTCGGCATTTGTGATATTACTTTTTTTCACATATCGTGGCTTAATATTAACTGAACCAGTTACGTTATATCTTCTAACAATATTTCTCACACTGTACTGCGATAAGTTTAACAAAGTTGCAATTTCTGAGTTTGATTTCCCAGAATTAAAAAATTTAATTATCAGTAACCGAATTTTCTCACTAATAACCTTTCCTCTACCCATTTTGAAAACCTTAACTACCCAAAACTATTTTAAACGTATTCTGATAGCTGTGATTAATAAAAACAATTGTCATGGCTTTTATTTTTCACAGCTACCTATGCGTTATAGACTTATTTTGCATTGAAATGAAAATAGGTTGATGTGCTGTAATTGCAACATGTGTTATTTTTATGCTGCAAATTTGATTAGGGAGTGATAAAGTTGGTCGTTTCTACTATATATTATCAAAATATTCATTGTTAATACTTTAAACCTATAACACCCTACTACATTTTTATTATTTGTGTTTGATAAGAAAAAAACTAAGATTTCAATGCCCATCACATATCCGTATGGATCTCGGATCCGGGACGAACATATTGTTGAATTATGGGGATGAGCCTCTCGGCATTCCTGACATCTTATCTTCCCGATTTTTCGATAATCCCTAGTACCCAGTGGCCTTCGATGATCCGCCCTCGATTATACTTGTGCTTGCCAAACTTGGATTCGTCGATTTGGACCACTGTGCCAGGTCCACCCAACATCTCATCGTCTAGTGTTATTGTTGAAAAATGATCAACAATCATTTCTCGACAATACTGTACCTAATAAATGTATCTTATAACATAGATATACTTTAATAAATTCATAGCTAGCAATGGTAGGTGGAGAAATATGTTCAGCACCAGGATTATCTATTTCATGGGCAGCGACTCTATAGCTCCACCCTCTCGTGAAAGCATTCATAAGTGTATAAAAAAAGTCAATAAGATACAATTACAATTTTGACAAGCATTATAATCGTCAGATTTGAATTGGTGAACGTTTTTCTCTATATTTATACTGCTTAAAATACAATCATCATTCTTATTCAATAATAATAGTACAAACATTCTAAGAATAAATGAATTATAATGCTATATTGGAAAAAAATTAACCGATGCACTTTTGGGAAGGGCATACGACATTCTTCAAAAAAAGTGCTATTGGATATAGGTATACTTTATCTGAAGTCACTTGAAACACTGTGAAATACCGGGTGCGTTTTATATATCTATATTTAACACGCTCTGTTGCTGCAAAAATCGACAAATTTCGCAGCAAATATAAGATCAAAGGCAGTTTCACCGGTCCACGTGGAGTAAAGCACGCCTATGCGTGGACATAGCCAATGAGAAAGCGTGTATTTCAGAGCTCCGAACAAGTGCAGGTGGCTACTAAAAATTGAAACAGTTTAGCCAGTGCCGTGTAGCGGTGAATAAACGTGTTTTGTTTAGTCTGTCCGTGTTTTTTCATAGATTTTATTAGTTTGTGTGTTTTTGACTTTTGAATATTCAGTTTACTTCTTGATTTAATTGTTGTGTTGTTTGTTCTTGTGTGTCCTAAATATGGCTCTTTGGAGACCTTGGGAAAATGCTCCAAGCCACGAGGAGATGGTTGATGAACCTGTGCAGGCAGAATTCTTTCATAAAGATTTAGAGGAACAGACCCAAAGAGTAATAATAAATATGTATGATTGTCTGAAAAACGAAAATCCAGATTCCTCGCAAAATCAAATTTTAAACAGAATTTGTATCCTGACAAAAATCAGTCGGTCTACCATTTATCGGGTTATAAGAAGGGGAGATGTAGTCAACCATTCCTTCCACAGAAAGCGCATAGGGCAAAAATTAAAAAGAATAGACGTGGGTTTTCAGGAAGATATTCGTCGTATAATATACGGATTTTATAAAGAAAATTTGGTGCCCACGTTGGAAATGATACGGGATAAATTAAAAGATTATCCTGAAGATTTTTATAATTACAAATGCTTACATACTCACTGCACTGTATTGTAAAACTGTGTGGTTTTCAATACAAAAAATTAGATAAAAGAATGGTGATTATGGAGTCGTCTCGAATCGTTGAATTGCGCCAAGAATTTTTGCACAAAGTTAAAATCTATAGAGAGCAGAAAAGAGATCTGATTTACCTGGATGAAACGTGGTATGATACCCATGATGTTGTGCAGTACGGCTGGGTTGACGACAGCAACAAGTGCATTTTAAATGCACCATGCAACCGTGGAAAACGAATCATTATTCTCCATGCTGGCAGTGAAAATGGATTTATACCTAATGCCTTGCTGTTATCTGCCAAAAATATCAAAGAATCATGTGCCGACTATCATGAGGACATGTCCTCCGACTTATTTGAAAAGTGGATAGAGCAGCAGTTAATACCAAACATTTCCCCAAATTCAGTGATTATTATGGACAATGCGCCATACCATTCCCGACAGAAAAACAAAATTCCGAATACAGGCACAAAAAAACAAGACATTATTGATTTTATGAAGGATAAGGGAATGGAAATACCACAAAAATCAACCAAAGCCATATTATTGGATCTTATTAAAAGACAAAAATTTGAAAAAGAGTATGTTGTTGACAATCTGCTTCAGCAAAATGGCCATGAGGTATTACGTCTACCTCCTTATTACTGCATTTTTAACCCGATTGAGTTGGTCTGGGCTGCTTTTAAAAAAAAGTAAGAAAACATAATCAGACCCCTCAATTAAGTGAATCGCTATTGGCCACAGTAAGAGATGCAGTATCTCATATTGCTGCCACAGACCTATGGAAGCAGTGTTCTAGGCATATTATTGAAAAAGAAAATGAATATTGTGTTTTGCCTCCTGTAAATCCCGTTGTAATTCCTCTACAAGATGACTCTAGCGACAGCTCCGAAGGCGAGGATGATATATAAATACCTATAATGTAAGTCTTTACCTATATACCTTTTTATATACCTACCTGCTATGTAAATATTTGCCTATGTCAAACGTTGGAATTCTGTAATTTTTCCATTTCTTAACTTTCAGTCAACATAAATTAAACTCCCAATATAAGTATTTTTTATCCCAAATCAAAAAAATAAGAAGATAGTAAAATCCATTTATTGTGATATAAAAACATTATTATTATCGTTCTAAATAAATGACCGCACGCCTATGATACGTCATGAAATTACAAGGGACGCGCCGACCAAAGGTTTTTATGCTATTTCAAGTGACTTCAGATAAAGCATACCATATGACAGGAAGCAGATTTTGGACAGTAAAATCTGCCGGCCACACCTCCGAATCTTAGTTTTATCGCCAGCCTGTACCGATTGCACAGTTTTGCCATCGGAAATAATCCCCGTACAAAGAACAGACCATTATAGTATAGATACAATTGCGAGGGATATCTTTTAAGTTTTGCATATAGAAACATAGTAGGCCGCGCGGATCGAACGTCAGTACTGAATCTTAACCTCACTCTTTAGTAAACTTAAATTCAAAGTTTCACAACAATACGTGCAGTGTTCTCACTACAGTGAATTTTTAAGTGTCACCAAGACGTTAGCAAAATGGAACTCAACCGAGAACATTTTCGCGCCATAATTTATTACAACTTTCAGAGAGAATTATTGCAAACAGAATGCCTTGCTGAGTTACTGTCTGTTTCCAGTTGGTATGGAGAATTCAAACGTCGACAGGTGAGTCTTAGGCCCGTATCGTCAGTCGTCCCTACAATTGTAGGGCGCCTTTATGGCCTCCTTGATTGTCATAGTTTTCTACTTCTCCGTCTCAGAACTCTATTTTGAGGTTGTGTCACAAACATCTATTTGCATCAAATTGTGCTTGCTTTTGAGTTATATCATGTTTTATCAGCCTGAAATTTCCTACAATTTAAAAAGAAAACATATCTTCACAATAGAAGAGCGCTGACGTTAACACGGGACAAGTGTAGTCTAGAAATTTTTGAAGGAGAGAAAGGAGTATGACAATCAAGGAGGCCATAAAAACGGCAGTCGCCCAGGAAAACGTCGATGCTGTGCGCAAACTCATCATTGAAGATAGACATGTGACATATCGCGAGATTTAGGCGACCTTGAAGGTCTCAAAGACCTCAATTCAAAAAAATGTACATGAAGAATTAGGAGTAAGAAAATTAGTTTCTCGTTGGATACCCCACCTGTTACTGAAGAGCAGAAAGCAGCCAGGGTTAATTGGTGTCAAAAAACACTTGACCGTTTCAATTCCGGAAACTCAAAAAATGCGTACAGCATTGTTAGTGGTGATGAATCGTAGATTTTCTGTTATGAACCAGAAAATAAACTACAGTCGGCTGTTTGGGTGTTCCAAGGTGAAGAAAAAAACACAAAAGTCAGCCGTTCTCGTGTTTCGAAAAAGATGTTCGCGACATTTGTCAAAAGCGGGTCATATTGCAACGATTCCTCTTAATGATCAAAGAACTGTTACAGCGGATTGGTATACCCCGAAAGAAGAATCATCCTCCACCAAGACAATGCAAGCTCGCACGCAGCCCAAAAAACAAGGCAGTATTTAACGGAAGAAAACGTGGAATTATTGGACCATCCTCTATATAGGCCCGACCTAAGTCCTAACAATTTCTTTACTTTCCCGAAAATTAAAAACAGACTGCGTGGTCAAAGGTTCCAGTCACCAGAAGAAGCAGTTGACGCATTCAAAAATGCCGTTTTGGATCTGCCAGCAATCGAGTGGAATAAGTGTTTCGAAAATTGGTTCGAGCGCATGGAGATGTGTATCAATCTTCGTGGCGAATACTTCGAAAAACAATAAAGTCATTTAAAACTACCTACCGTGTTGTTTTATTTCCATATGCAAAACTTAAAAGGTATCCCTCGTACTATATGAACACGTGCTTACCCAAAAAAAGTTCACAGATATTATGAAATGATACACAATGTTAAGGAAAATCTCCGAAAATCGTAATGAAACTTTAAAAATCGAAAGAATTTGACAAGACAAATCAAAATCTAGTTCTGGCGCGGCGTTTGTTTTAATATTAATACAAATCAAAACGATTCATGATTTGGCAACATTGCAGCTAAGGGAAAAATTGATAGTGATGGTGGTCTAGTGATTGGAATCTTTATCTTACATAAAAGAAACGATTACTTAACAATAGTTTATTTTAATCATAAAAATAATACAAAATTGCTTTATTGCTATGAATATTGTCACAGTACTATACATTATATTTCATATTCTTATAACTTAGAGCATTCTTTTGTGCAAAAAGCAAAAAAACAGCGTATAAAACAGTATTCTATTCTTGTGTATTACCACCAAAAATGCAACTTTGAAGTTCTATAAAATAGCATGCAGAGGGTTCCTTAAAGAAAAAATGACATTTTCGTGAAAGTAACATCCTTATCTTTCATTTTAAAATAAATTAAATATTTGCGATATACGCTAAAGTATAGTTCAGCCGATTTTTTGTATCATAGCAAAGACTCTAGACGAAGTTTTAACAACAAAAGAGAACTTAAAATCGGTTGAAACATTTGTGAGTTACGATGTCACAAATATACGCACAGATTAATCCTCTGCGACTAGGTTGATCTTTTTGTTGTAAAAAAAATGGAGATAGGCGATAGGGCGAGGACGTCGAGTCATATCGCCCAAGGGAGAAGATAAGGCGGTTTGAAAATTGTCAAAAACGCTTGCTTTGAGTTTTATTGTATCGGCAGAGGGCATCCATTACGTTCAATTCGGTTTTTGATAACTTTTAAACCCAATTTGCTTCAATAGATCTAAGTCTAGTTAAGAAACCGCAGTGATAAAATTGATAAAGTAATTTAAAAGAGAACATTTATTCTAATTCAGACCCACTGCTTTGCTGTGTCCGAATAAATCTGATAAATATTATTTTTTAATACTTTCATCATTGGCACCGTAGTAACTTTGTGTGATAACACTGGACAACAAATTTTAGTTTTTTAATTGTATCTTGTGGGAAAAGTGCACTTCTTTGTTAATTTTGGGGCGCTGAATCCAAAAATGACAATGAAATAAAAAAATTAGTTGCGCTTTAGAAAAAAACTTTTTATTTTTAAGGATATATTAAAAAAAGTAACAAGACTCATATACTTATAAGAATCACTATATGCGCTGTCTTTTGCTGTTCTTTTATGGATCGTTTCTGGGGCATCTCTACCAAGAGTCCAACAGTAGTCTGCAAGCATGGAAGGATTCCACTTTCCCTGGTACCTTTTTTCCATTGTTGAAATATCCTGATGAAAACGTTCGCCGTGCTCATCACTTACGGCTCCGCAATTGTTAGGAAAAAAGTCCAGGTGTGAGTGTAGGAAATGTATCTTAAGAGACATATTACAGCCCATCTTTTGATACGATGACAGCATATTTTTGACAAGGGTTTTATAGTTGTCAGCTTTTCTATTTCCCAAGAAATTAGTGACCACCAGACGGAAATCATTCCAAGCAGTTTTTTCAATACCTGTTAAAGTGTTTTCAAACTGTGTATCTTTCAAAATATTTCGAATCTGTGGCCCAACAAAAATACCTTCTTTAACCTTTGCCTCACTTAGTCTTGGAAATTTCTGACGCAGGTATTAAAAAGCTGACCCATCTCTATCTAATGCCTTGACAAAGTTTTTCAACTTGATATGCAGTGGTGGTAATAAAGTTTTTTTCGAATCTACTAATGGCATATGCTGTACATTTTTTTGACCTGGCTCTAGGAATTGACGAACAGGCCAGTTTTGTCTGGTGTAATGAAGTGCCTTTGCCCGACTGTCCCATTCACACAAAAAACAGCAAAACTTTGTGTAGCCTAGCTGGAGCCCAAGTAAAAGTGCAACTACTTTCAAATCGCCACAAATATGCCATTGGTGCTCATCGTATTTTATGCATGTCAATAGGTACTTCATATTGTCATATGATTCTTTCATGTGAACTGCATACCCTACAGGAAGAGATGGTAAAATATTTCCAATATGCAATAACACTGCCTTTAAACTCAATGTTGAACTGTCTATAAACAATCTCCATTCTTCTGGGTTATAGTTTATATTTAAAGCCGCCAGTAAGCCGTTAATGTTACTGCAGAAAACCAAGTTATTCTCTATATTGAAAAATGGTTCTAAGTCTTTGTGGCGTTTACGAAAAACACATACCGAAACATCGTCTTCTAACAAGTTCCACTGCTGCAGTCTTGATCCAAGTAACTCTGCCTTACATTTTGGAAGTTCTAAATCTCTTACAAGATCATTTAATTCTGACTGTGTTATTTTGTGCGGTTGGTGGCATGACGTGCTCGGTATAAAATCAGGATCTCTTGACGTTGATGGCATATCTTCTTCCTGACGAATCACTCGATCGCCATGATCTGATTCGTTTTCTGATTCGCAAGTGTAGGATTCTGGGGGTTTTGGAATAGGATTTTCGTCACTGTGAGGCACAGGTCTCATCGCAGATGGTATGTTTGGGTAGTTAATAACCGATTTTTTTTTCTTGGACATACCTGTGGCTTGTCCAACACAAGGTACCATGCAAAAGTAACAATCATTAATATGATTTGTAGGCTCTCTCCAAACCATTGGGACAGCAAAGCGCATAGACCGTTTTTTGCCATTTAACCAGCTCCTCAGACTTGAAGCACATGTATTACAGCAGATGTGGAATGCCCACTATTTGTCTTGATCACCTAGTTTACAACCGAAATAAAGCTGATATGCCTTTGTTATTAGTGGAGTAATAGACCGTCTCTGAGACGCAAAAGTCACATCACCACACACGTAACAAAACTGATCTGGATTGTTTACACACTTTCGAGACATCTTGCATGAACGCTGTCAGCCAACTGAGGAAAAAATGGCTAATATAAAACAATATAATGTACACGTATGTATAACGTAACACAATCATGCCGATTACATCATCTTTCCTTGCCGAATATAAAAATGTAGCACGTGCATTCTTGTGAATTACAGTATATTAACACTGTCACAGCAGGAACACATATAATTACCGTATCTCTAAAACTTGAACTAATATTGAAAAAATAAGTTTCATTCCGGTTTTAGCACATTAAAAATAGTAATATTTTGTTGATTTTATTTAGGATATTTTTTGGCTGTTGATCAGTGTAATTTCATCAAAATCCCAGCGGTACCTCTCAAGTTATAGGCGGTTATAAAATTAGCGTACAGACGGACGGATAGACTGACGGAAATGAGTGACATGGTTTTTCGTGATGTACAGGTCACAGATATACCCATGACCACAACAACACTGAACACATGATGCTCCTCCACCACGTTGGTTGCGATTCTTTACACATATTACAAGGTTTATGACCGTGGAATGATACAATAATTGATGTGGAGATATGTAATTTAACGATGTACGACATCAATTGATAACAATTCGTTCATTTGCGGTAACATGCTATTCAGATTCACGATAACTAGCTTGGATCTGATAATAGTACTGCTCTCCCGTAATTAAGCTTTAATAAAATCTATGTTTTAAGTCGCATTATCGATCATTGAGCAAAAAATCTTTGAGGAAATGAAACATCCATTATAATATTGGTATTTCTCAACAAATTTAGAAATTTCATTTTGCGTTTCTTAAAAAAAATAATGAAAATATATTTGCAGGAATATTAAGTTTTACTTTAGTGAGGTTCATTGAAAATGAATTTCCTCCATATTTTTGTGTATAACATATAAAAAGCTATGAAATGAGCGAATGACTGATAGGCTGGGGGAATGATTTTTACAACAATTTGATGCTGAATTGCAATAAAAGACATAAGTTAATTTATAATTAATAGATGTATTGAGATTTGTTTTATACTTTAAAGGGCACATCCTCGTATTTTCATCACCCCTAACTTTCAGCATTTTGGAGCTAACTTTACGAGTACAGTTCTTTTTGTTTTTGTTTTTGAAAAAATGTTTATAGCAATTTGTGTCTTCTAGACTTATTGCAGCTTCAACATGTAATATTTTTTCTTTTCTCCATGTTTACTTCCAAGATCTTCATAGATATTCTTGAGGTCCGTTGGCAGTGCTTCTCCGAAAATGAGTCTTTTTCTTGCAACGTCAGGAACTTGTATATTCTTTAAAAGCGAAGACACTTTAGTTGCTGGAGAGTTTGGGTCAGTATGTTTAGTTTTCAATCTCAAACACCTCTTCTTATATTTTTCGCTAAGCTTGACTGCGTTCCTTACTTTATTTTAATATCTTTTAATCTTCGCGTACAGAATAGTTCGCCGCTTGCGCATTCTACGTCTATTTAGAGCAGGCAAATTCTCTGCTCTGTGCTGTAAAGATGTTGCAGGACTTGGTGGGGGTGTGTCATCAACTATTCTCTGTAAATTTGTTTGTAATGTAACTCGCTTTTCCCTATAAACTTTACTATTAATTTTCCATTCATTCGTTATTGGCTAGTTTCTCTTGCACTCATGGGACTTATTGACTTAACTTCTTCTTTAAATACTTTAATCTTTCTTTTTCACGCAGAATTTCTAAAGACTCAGCATTAATTTTCATTTGTTCTAGCCTCTTTCTATCGTACACCCTTTTTAATTTCTTTTCTTTTTCACCCAACTTCTTCATTTTCCCCATTCTTGACATACGGGTATGTATTAAAATCGAAAACTCATGCTATGCAACCTGGAGTTAAACAATAACTTCCAAATCACAATTTTATATATGCAACATTCATTCCCTCATATAATTTTCATTGCCTCTCTTTCTAATCTAGTGAGGGAATAACCGTGAGGGAATGACGGATTTGCATAAACGACACCGTAACCAACAGTACATCACCTCAAATTGTTTTAGCATTTTGTGAATGTATTTTACTCCCCAAAACAAGAAAAAAATCATTAAAACATTCTAACACTATAATGACTTACCTTTTAATATAAACAGTGAGGTAATGATACAGAGAAATGTAATGTTCTAATTATTGAAATCCAATGCTTTTTTGCATCAACTCTTTTCACTATTAAGAAATTTCGCCACGTTAAAATTATTAGCAGTATTGTCAAGTTCTAAGAACATAACAGCTGCATTCAAAAATATCAAATGGTGTGACCACAAATCGAATATTTATCATGGGTGAGGGAATGATTTCATTTCAAGGGACATAGTTTAAATAGATTTTTTTATACACATATTTATTTTTTAGCAATAAAAGCTTGACTATACAATCCATACTTATTACCAAATATTTTAGTAATATGCAACTTATAAGAATATGAACAGATTTGATTGTATATATTTTTTTATTACTAATTTCAGACCCAGGGACGAGATGAGAGAATGACTTTTATACTAATAAAATAATCGTATTTTTTGTGTCAATATATTATCTAAAATTGGCTTTTAAAATATTAGTATAGATATACTAAGTGACATATAAATCCGAACACCCAGTTTAAATGGTTTTATTTTAATAAAATTTTGTATAAGTACTTAATGAAAAATAATAAGTAAATGATAAAAACTTCA